>CM076580.1:699555458-699961352 GCA_034641835.2 Pinus albicaulis | reverse complement strand
CACTTATTCAATGAATATTAACCCGATCATACATCAATTTCGAATTGCATGCATAACACATAACCTTCTTCTACAATTAATTGTCACATGCGGAAATATAGAAGTGATAGCACATCAAATCATCACACACATTAACACAGTATGTATGGGGAAAGCTTATAGCTGAAAACCCCCAGCTATAGTATATTATAATGAGAAATCATAACCAAACAAGTAATAATACTCTTACAAGTACTCGATTTCTCATAAAGTCACATTGTCTAATTGGGCTTGAAATAAGTCTCTGTTCAAATCATCATTGATCGCAATGCCTCTCATTAATCATACCTCGTATATGAAGAGATCCAAGGTTCGAATCCCCTTGGCTTGACCGCGCAATTGTCATGGACAATTCCTCCAAGTGTAATGCAAATCCCATGCAAAACTAATCCTCCAACTGATAGCTTTACTCACCCTTTCATCTACCTCTTCCATTGGTCTCCACTGAACTGATCATGCACTGTAGTGAACTGAAGTGTTCTTGAGTTGACTAATGAGTTAATAATTAGTGAATTAAATATTATTTAATTCACTCCACTCATATCTAGTTGATTAGCTAGTTAACTAATCTCAACTAGTTCAACTAAAACAAACAAAACACAACTCCACTATCTGTCCCGTTAACTCCTCCAAAACTTCTGCCACTGAAGTCTAACTGAAGTCAACCATGCAAGATGCCATCAAACCCTAGGAACCACGTGATTCCTTCTGTCAGTTGCATGAGCCACCTCCATGACTCAAATTGAAGTGCGCCAAGAGAGTAAACTGCTGTTTATAGTCAAAATATTATTAAGGGTAAATAATATTTGACTTCCATATTTTTAGGAGATCAGTCTAAAAATAGCCTGGGTCCTAAAAAATAGGGTCTCATCTGTTTTTACCGACATGTCGCATCCATCAAGAATCTCCAAGTAGAATTCCCAAATTATGCTCCGTATGTCTAAAAATAGACATAGTCTAAAAATAGACTTTGCGCCAGAATTTGCCTGCGGGCCCACTTAGTGAAGGCGACTTCATTTCACTAAGCTCCATCATCTTGCTGCATTCTCAACACTCTCTCTCAGCAAGATATGGATTATCTGCAATCCCTATCCTGCCTCTGTGGAATTCGAACTTGCTCCTGGTGAGCGCCTTCGTCAGGATGTCGGCATCCTGATCCTCCGTGGGAACATATGAAAGCATCATGATCCTCCGCTGAACACAATATCTGATATGATGGTACCTGATGTCGATATTTTTGGACCTATCATGAAAAACTGGATTAGCCGAGAGCTTGATGCAGCTCTGGTTATCACAGTAGATCACTGTAGGCTCCAAATGCAACCTGAACAACCCTGCGAGGATCTTCCTCATCCAAATAGCCTCGCATGCAGCCAAGCTTGCTGCCATGTACTCGGCCTCTGCTGAACTGAGTGCCACAGATCTCTGCTTCCTGCTGTACCAGGAAACTGCTGTCGACCCAATGCTGAAAACTCTTCCAGAAGTGCTCTTCCGGTCCGTTGGACTCCCTGCCCAATCTGCATCAGTGAAGCCAGAAAGCTTCACTCCATCCTCCTATCTGTACCATAGACCATATCCCGATGTGCCTCTGATATAGCGCAATACATGCTTGCCCGCCTTCCAAAAGAGATTGGTAGGCTTAACCATAGCTTGCGAAAGCTGGTTAACTGCATAGCATATATCAGGTCGAGTATTGACCAGATACATCAACGACCCCACCAACTGTAGATAGACAGTGGCATCCACTACCTCCTCCGAAGTAGCATCTCCCTTCCTCCATCCACCAGGAAGAGGGGTATCAACAGGCTTGCAGCCTTGCATGTTGAACCTCTCCAGAATCTCCCGGGCATACTTGCCCTGAGAAACAAACAGTCCTCCACTGCGCTGCCAAATCTCCAATCCCAGGAAATAATGAAGGATGCCCAGGTCCTTCATCTCAAACTCTCGTGCAAGATCCTCCTTGCATGAAAGTATCAACTTCTCGTCGCCAGTCAAAATCAGATCATCTACATACAGTACGATGATCAACAGCTTCCCCTCCACCACAATCTGGTACAGGTTTGGATCCGCCTCACTCTTGGAGAATCCAAGCCCGGTGAAGTAGCCGTCTATCCGAGTGTACCAAGCACGAGGTGCTTGCTTCAGCCCGTACAGTGCTCTCTTGAGTCGGCACACATGCGACTCACTGCTGAAGATCTCAAAACCTTCAGGCTGCTCTATGTACACCTCCTCCTCAATAACTCCATTGAGGAACGCAGTCTTCACATCCATCCGATGAATGTGCCACCCCATCTGCGCTGAGAGAGCAAGGATCGTCCGTATGGAAGAGTACCTTGCGACAGGTGCAAAAGTCTCCTCATAGTCAATCCCCTCGATCTGTGAGAAGCCACGGGCGACAAATCTCGCCTTGTACTTCTCCACACTCCCGTCAGCCGCCTGCTTCACCTTGTAGATCCATCGCGAACCTACCACCGATTTCCCAACCGGTCTTGGGACAATCTCCCATGCACTGTTCCTGATGATCGAATCATATTCTTCGATCATGGCATCAACCCATGCGGGTTCCTCCACAGCTTTCTCAAAAGAGGATGGCTCCGTCACAACACATTGACTCACAAGAGCCATGTATCCAGTGTACCGATCCGGTGACTGTCTCTGTCTGCGCTGTGCTGTAGGTGGTCCTACAACCTTCTCTGCATCCCGAGCCAGTCGCTCAGCTTCTGTAGTGCGCATGCGCCCTCTGATGGTTGGCGCTGCCTCGGTGGTTTCTTCCACCTCCTGAACCTCCTCTTGTGGCTGATCCACATCCGGAAGCTCCTCCTTAGGAACTAACAGCTCCTCATCTGCATGCAAGTGTAGCTCCCTCTCAAGCGAACACTGCATGGCTTTCTCCTCCTGAAATTTTATATCCCGTCGCAAAACAGTCTTGCGACTGTCTGACAAATACACCCGATAGTTGTGAGGTGTATCAGTGTACCCCACAAATATTCCAACCTCAGCAGTTGGATCCAGCTTCCTTCTCGCATCCTTCGTCACATGCATGTAGACAGGAGAACCAAAAATCCGCAAATAGGAAATATCAGGCCTCTTGCCAGAATAAGCCTCCTCTGGTGTACTCATGCCAAGAACCTTGTGAGGACAACGGTTCTGCACATACACTGCTGTATTGCATGCCTCAGCCCACAAGTGAAGGGGTAGGCCCCGATCATGCAACATCGCCCGTGCAGCACCCACGATCGTTCTGTTCTTCCGCTTAGCCACCCCGTTCTGCTGTGGGTTATGGGGTGCGATGAGCTCTCTCCGAATCCCTTCTGCGCTGCAGAACTCCCTGAATTCAGCCGAGATGAATTCACCACCATTATCACTCCTTAGAGCAATCACCTTCTTCCCCGACTCCTTCTCGACTAGTGCTTTAAACTCACAGAACTTCGCGAATGTATCGCTCTTCTTCGGCATGAAGAAGATCCAGCACTTTCGAGAGAAATCATCAACAAAGATCACATAATACTTGTGCTTTGCTGTCGAAGCAACTGAGAAAGGACCACGCACGTCTGTGTGAACTCTCTCAAGGATCGTCGTGGCGCGACTATCCTTCTCGTGAAAGGTGGCTTTCACATACTTCCCTAAAGTACACCCCTTGCACTGATCTGACTGCGCAAGGGTGCCCTTAGGAAGTCCAGTAGAAATCTGCTGCAGAATCTTCAAAGCTCCATGGTGAAGATGGCCCAATCTCCTGTGCCATAGTTCGCTCTCATCATCCCGGCTCACCACATCTCCAGCCTTGCATGCCATAGCTGCGCAGTCATCTACCTGCAACTGATAAAGGTTCTGAGTTCGAACCCCTATCTTCCGGGTCTCTCCAGTAGTCTTACTGCGCAGGAAGGCTTTTCCTTCGCCGAAGACCACATCATACCCCTTATCCTCCAACATCGCTACTGAAATCAGGTTCTTCTTCAATCCAGGTACATGCATGACATCCTTTAAGACAAAGGGTTTACCAGACTCCCTCTGAAAGGATACGGTACCGATACCAGTCGCACTGTATCTACCGTCATCGCCCATCTTGATGTGCATACCCAAATCCTTGTCCTCCAGATCTGAGAACAACTCCCGATCTCCCGTCATATGAAATGATGCACCGCTGTCCAAGAACCACACCGATCCCATCACACTTGAAACCAAGCATGCGATCAGTGAAAAGTCAAGCTCGAACTGTGAAGCCAAAGCTTCTCCATCTACAGATCTTCCCGCTTGCTTGTTCTTCTTCTTCTTTTGACAATTGGTAGCATAATGTCCGTGATCATGGCAGTGAAAACACTTCACTTTCTCCATATCTTGCTTCTTGCCCTTTGCACCAGAATGAGAGGTTTTCTTACCCTTCCCTTCTTTGCTTTGGCAACCAAAGCGCAATTTTCTTCATCAGCTCCCTTTGATGAAGATCCATCCCGAGTAGTCCTCCTTATCTCCTCCTGCATGAGATCCGCCCAAAGGCGCTCCCATCCCGGCAGCTTCTCCCGACCATTGACACTATCTTGATATGAGTGCCAAGCCTTCTAAAGACCAAGGAGAGCCAGGTCGACCATGTCCTCGTCTTCGACAGTCACCCCCACACTTCCCAGCTCATCTCTGCATTGAGTGAACTTCGTGAGGTATTTGGCGATACTGTCGCCTTTCTCCATCTTGATGTTCCCGAGCTTATCTTTGAGCGCCAGCTTCCTTTGGTCACTCTTACTCTGGAATAGATCCGTCAAAGCTTTCCACATTAAATATGGAGTAGCCTTTCCATGCAGGCTGGATACAACATGATCCTTGACGCCCTCCAACAGGATCCTTCGACATTTCGCGATCTTCTTTTGCCATGCATCGACCAAAGCTGCATCAGTGGGCTTTGGGACATCCGCATCCACGAACTCCTTCAGACCATTATCTTCTAACACTGCTTCCATGCGATACTTCCATGCAACATAATTCGAACTGCCTTCAAGAGCATATTCGAGTCGCAAACCGTTGAAAGAAGACATCTTCAACACCGGCACCAAGAAAACAATTCTGCTGCAAAATTCGAATTCCAAACTCCAAGCTCTATCACTTCCGATCTATACTTGAAAACAAATTATTTCCAAATCAGAGATTGACTGCAAAGGGCATTCACCAGATCTTTCACCTTACAAAGAAGGATGAATATTCCGGAGGCTACCTGGCCCGCATGCAGACTCTGTCCGAGAAAATAAGTTTGCAATCACTGTAATAGACTTCGACAATTAATCTCGCTCCGATACCATGTAGAAATTAGCTGAATAAATCACTTATTCACTGAAGATTAACCTGGTCATATATCAATTTCGAATTGCATACATAACACATAACCTTCTTCTACAATTAATTGTCACATGCGGAAATATAGAAGCAATCTCACATCAAATCAATCACACATTAACTCAGTATGTATGGGGAAAGCCTATAGATGAAAACCCCGCAGCTATTGTGTATATTATAATGGAGAAATCATGTAACCAACAAAGTACAATACTCCTCGACACTATCTTGATATGAGTGCCAAGCCTTCGGAAGACCGAGGAGAGCCAGGTCGACCATGTCCTCTTCATCGACAGTCACCCCCACACTTCCCATCTCATCTCTACATTGAGTGAACTTCGTGAGGTATTTGGCGATACTGTCGCCCTTCTCCATCTTGATGTTCCTGAGCTTATCTTTGAGCGCCAGCTTCCTTTGGTCGCTCTTACTCTGGAATAGATCCGTCAAAGCTTTCCACATTAAATATGGAGTAGCCTTTCCATGCAGGCTGGATACAATATGATCCTTGACGCCCTCCAACAGGATCCTTCGACATTTCGCTATCTTCTTTTGCCATGCATCGACTAAAGCTGCATCGGTGGGCTTTGGGACATCCGTATCTACGAATTCCTTCAGACCATTATCTTCTAACACTGCTTCCATGCGATCCTTCCATGCAACATAATTCGAACTGCCTTCAAGAGCATATTCGAGTCGCAAACCGTTGAAAGACATTTTCAGCAACGGCACCCGAAACACAAGGCTATGCTTGCCCAACCTTCGAATTCCAGCTGATAACTCTATCGCTTCCGATCTATACTTGAGAACAAATTATTTCCAAATCAGAGATTGACTGCAAGAGGCTTTTACCAGACCTTTCACTTTCCGAAGAAAGATGAATCCGGAGGCTTCATGGCCCGTATGCAGACTCTGTCCGAGGAAATAAGTTTGCAATCACCGTAATAGATCTCGACAATTAATCTTGCTCCGATACCATGTAGAAATTAGCTGAATAAATCACTTATTCAATGGAGATTAACCCAATTACACATCAATTTCGAATTGCATGCATAACACATAATCTCATCTACAATTAATTGTCACATGCGGAAATAATAGAAGCGATCGCACATCAAATCAATCACACATTAACTCAGTATGTATGGGGAAAGCCTATAGCTGAAAACCCCGCAGATATTGTGTATATTATAATGGAGAAATCATGTAACAAACAAGTACAATAATCCTCACAAGTACTCAGTACTTTCTCATAAAGTCACACACAATCTAGCTTAGTTTTGAACAGGTTACTGGTTCAAAACTCCCCGCCAATTGCCTTGCCTCTATTGCGCAATCATGGCCTGTATATGAAGAGATCCAAGGTTTGAATCCCCTTGGCTTGACTACGCAATTGTCATGGACAATTCCTCCAAGTGTAATGCAAATCCCATGCAAAACTGATCCTCCAACTGATAGCTTTACTCACCCTTTCATCTACCTCTTCCACTGGTCTCCACTGAACTGATCATGCACTGTAGTGAACTGAGGTGTTCTTGAGTTGACTAATGAGTTAATATTTAGTAAATTAAATATTATTTAATTTACTCCACTCATATCTAGTTGATTAGTTAGTTAACTAATCCCAACTAGTTCAACTAAAACAAACAGAACACAACTCCACTACTTGTCACGTTAACTCCTCCAAAACTCCTGCCACTGAAGTCTAACTGAAGCCAACCATGCAAGATGCCATCAAACCCTAGGAACCACGTGATTCCTTGTGTCAGTTGCATGAGTCACCTCCATGACTCAAACTGAAGTGCGCCAAGAGAGTAAATTGTTGTTTATAGTCAAAATATTATTAAGGGTAAATAATATTTGACTTCCATATTTTTAGGAGATCAGTCTAAAAATAGCCTGGGTCCTAAAAATTAAGGTCTCATCTATTTTTACCGACATGTCGCATACTTCAAGAATCTCCAAGTAGAATTCCCAAATTATGCTCCGTATGTCTAAAAATAGACATAGTCTAAAAATAGACTTTGCGCCAGAATTTGCCTGCGGGCCCACTTAGTGAAGGCGACTTCATTTCACTAAGCTCCATCATCTTGCTGCATTCTCAACACACTCTTGAAATAAAAAATCGTACCTGGATTGATAATTAATGTGAGAGAAATAGGAAAGACACCTTTTATACCTCAACATTTTGGCGCCGTTTCCGGGGAGATTGTAGCTATTTAGGAAAGAGTAACGTACATTTGATTTTCTCTGCTAGGGAAGAACTGGGTATTAAAAAAGGAAGGTAAGAACCTGCATACTGAGAAAGGAACATGCTCGTTCATAGGCCCGCTTCACAACAGAATTGAGTGAAATTTTTAGGTAGGAATGAATGCTTGTGTTTTTTTGAATGACTAGAAAATATAAACAGAACAAAATTCCTCCCAAACCCGAAAAACCTAAGGGACCGGTGACCCTTGGGTGAACAACTTTCATCGACGAAATCCTTAGGAAATTCGAATCTCACCCATCAGTAGGACCTAGAAAATTTAATTCTAGACAACCTACTAGCTCCCGTCAGGCCACAGAGTCACCATATGTAGCCTTTGCTAAGGTGCATAGCCAAACAAAATAAATTGAGCAAGATTCCCAAGAAATTAAGAATTCTCGCCTAATTTCTCTGCAAGAAGGGAACTCTAGTAATCTCCACGAAGAAGGAGGAGAAACAAGGGAAAAAAAAGAACCAAAATCTCCTCTTGAAGTAATCCAAAGAATGAGTAGCCCAGATAAGGAAAGTGCTTTCAACATCATTCAAAATAAATCGAAAGGACCTGAATCTCCTCAGATAGTAGGTCAGCAAGGAACACTCATTATTCTAGACCAAGGAAGTGTTGTCAAGGTCATTCCTACTCCTTCTACTCAGCCTAGGAATAATTCCTAAGAAATCCCAGAAGGATATTGGCACATATTTGATCAAATGGCCCACAAACAACAACCACCCCAACAAATTTCCACACTGCAATATCCCATTGTGGACACTGCAGTTAATGCACCTATGAAGGCCATTCCTCTTCAACATATTCCTACATTCCATGGCTTAACATCAGAAGATCCAGATGCATTTCTGTTTGAATTCAATGTATTATGTAGAGTGTATGACTATACCACCGATCCCCAAAAGCTAAAATTATTTCCTTCCACATTAAAAGGAGCAGCTCTACGATGGTTTATGGGGTTAGGCGGAGTTGTTATAAATGACTGGGATCAGATGAAAGATGCTTTTCTAAATAAATATCAGGATTATTGTAGGTCCAGGGAATTAAAAGACTAAATATTTCAGATGACAACAAAACCTAATGAAACACTTGAGGAATATGTAGAACGTTTTCAATACAACCTCCATAGATCACCCTATGAATCTTTACCCTTACCTGATAATGTGTTAAAAACTACATTAATTAAAGGGATGAAGGAACAATGGGTTGAAACATTAAACATCATGGGCTTGCTGACATTATTAATTTATGTATCAGGAGTTCGAGAGGCAGCACAAGGCTAAAGTCAGCAGAATGTGACATGATCACAAGGGATAGTAAGACCTCCGGTGAAGGTATAACCCACGTAAAAATTTCCAATCTACTAGAAGATTTTAAAACTGATATTCTAGGGAATCTGACAACGCAATTCGACATCATGCAAGCTAAACAAAAGCAAGGAGAATCAAAACAAAATCTGGCAATATTCTGCCCTAAATGCAGAAAGAAACACAACCATAAAGAGTGCCCGTTGGATATAGTCAAATTCTGTGCTATCTGCACAAAATATCACTCCACAGAAGGTTTCTCCTTGCTCCCAAGATTGAAAACAATCTACAAATAAGCGAAAGAAGAATCAGAATTATATGCCTACTCAATCAGCACCGAAAATGGCAGCCACGAGAAATAGGTATGCCAATTGATCCATCCTCTTCTTTTCAGTCTCCTCAGTATAATGCTCAAAAATATAATGGAATGTGGAAAAATCAACCACCTTTCCCCAATTGGTCACAACAGCCATTTTCACCTTGGCCAAATCAAACAAATCAAACCAATTGGCCAAAATTTCCTTACAGTCCACCGTTTTGGCAAAATAATGCTTATCCAACACAATGGTCCCCCTCCACCTCGTAGAGTTAGACCTGGCAGTTGAATTGGCAAAGACCTACAAATTAGCCAACTATAATGATCCCTCTCCCTCAACGTACACTGCCAGCACCATATAAATTGCAACAAAATCCCCAAACCAACTTAAGACCGCAATTCCCAACCCAACTCAACCCAGACCCTAATAATAGGTCGGTTCAGTCTGTTCAAATACTGGAACCACCAGAACTAGAAACTGAATTAAGGGAGTGCAACAACCTTCAACTAAGGTCTGGGCACATAATAGAATTAGAGGGAGACAAAAATGTTCAAGTTGAAAATCTGTTACCTTCAGAACAAACATTGCAAAAGGAGAATGTGGTTAAACAAAAAACTCATGAACAAGAAACCACCTCTTCTCCACCATTCCCAGAATGATTAATCATACCTATTCTAATAGAACATCCTGATTTTAATCTTCTGGGAGAACTAAAATAATTTTGTATAAAAATCCCACTCCTCCAAGCTATTCAAGACATTCCCATTTATGCAAAAACCATCAAAGAATTATGTATAAAGAAGCCAAAGAGGAGAACAAAAACTAACCCAACTGTCCAAGTAGTAGGCACTCTATCTGACTTACTATTAGGAATGGAAGCACCTGTAAAGTATGAGGACCCAGGAAATCCTATAGTTACGGTGAAAATAAATGGACAATCATTTCCAAATGCCTTATTTGATTTGGGAGCTACAATTAATATCCTAACAACCACCACTTGTCAAAAACTTGGCATTACATGATTATATCCAACAACAACGTTATTGGAACTGGCTAACCGATTGGTAGTCAAGCCAAAAAGCACACTACATGATGTAATGGTATATGTAGACTCCTGGGAATATCCTGCTGACTTCCTGATTATCAACCCCAAAAACCGGCTAGATGGACACCCTTTGATCTTAGGTAGACCTTGGCTGGCAACTGCTGATGCCTATATTGGCTGTCGGCAAGGCATCATGACTATAACTAGAGGGAGTTATGTAAAGAACTTAGATTTATACCCTCCAGCCCATCCAAGCCTAACAATGATAAAAAGAAAGAGACAACCTGTATCATAACTCATAGAAAACATTAGATCACCACTAACCATAGAATATTCCCTCGACTTTAAATATCAAATAGAGGATGACATCATTAATAGTTTCATCAACCAACCAAAAATCAGATCCCAGTTGCAATGTCACATGATCAAGGAAGCATTTGATAATGAATAAGATCCCCTGAAAGACATACAAGAACAATCCATACCTACCACTTCTGTTTACAATAGCAAAACTATAGAGATTGAGCCAAGAAAAAATTTGAACATTAACAAAAATCTAAGTGTTGAACAAGAAGAGGAGTTGGTCCAACTACTAAAGAAATATAAGGGAGCCTTTGCATGGGATTACCCAGAAATGAAAGGAATTGATCCCCAGTTATGTATGCACCACATTTATATAGAAAAAGATGCTAGACCCATTCGCCAACCCCAACGAATATTAAACCCTCACCTTAAGGATATTGTGAAAGCTAAATTACAAAAACCTTTGGATGTCAACTTTGTTTATCCAATATCTGATAGCAAGTGGGTATCTACACTAGTAGTGGTGCCAAAAACGAATGGGAAGTGGAGGATATGTGTAGAATACAGGGAGCTAAACAAAGCAACCCAGAAATATCACTTTCCCCTTCATTTCATTGATCAGGTATTAGATACATTAGAAGGAAAGAAATTATTTTCTTTCCTAGATGGCTTCAGTGAGTACAATCAAATTCAGATTGCCCCTGAAGACCAAGACAAAACTACTTTTACCTGTCCTTGGGGGACATTTTCTTACAGGGTTTTACCCTTTGGTCTATGTAACACCCCTGCTACATTTCAGAGGGTCATTCTCAGCATCTTTTTAGATATAATAAATGAAGGGCTCGAAGTATATATGGATGATTTTACACCTTATGGAGATGATTTTGAGCCAGCATTAGAAACATTGGAAAAGGTGTTGCAAAGGTGTATTGACACCAGACTCTGCTTAAGCCATGAGAAGTGCCACATGATGATGACCGAGGGACTCATCTTGGGTCATTATATCTCAGCAGCTGGAATATAGGTAGATCCAGCTAAAATTCAGATACTTTTGTTAATACCTACTCCCACCACACAAACAGAGGTACATAGCTTTCTCGTATTTTCTGGTTATTATAAAAGATTTATAGAGCATTATTCTCAAATAGCTACACCTCTATACACACTAACAAGGAATGTTGATTTTAATGGGACAGATAAATGTGACCATGCTTTTGAGGATCTGAAAAAGCTTCTATCAACAACCCCAGTGCTAAGGGGCCCAAATTGGGATTTTCCATTCAAAATTTCATCTGATGCCTCAGACACAACTATTGGAGTAGTCCTTGGGCAGGAAGAAGATAAAAAACCATATGCAATTTATTATATTAGCAAGAATCTATCTCCTGCTGAATTAAACTATACTGTGAATGAGAAATAATTTTTAGCTATAATACATGCTGTAAATAAATTTAGATATTATATAACTGGGTATCTTGTAGTTTTATATACAGATCACTCTGCCATAAAATTTTTAGCAAATAAACCTGTTACAAATTCTAGAGTAACAAGATGGTTGATTCTATTGCAGGAATTTGACATCACAATAAAGGATCGACCAGGAAAAGAGAATCTTGTAGCTGATTTTCTCTCACGAATGCCAAAACCAACAGATGCAGCAGCAATCGAGGATCACTTCCCAGATGAAAATTTGTTTACTATTACTGCTAGAACCCCATGGTATGCTGATGTTGCAAATTATTTAGCAGTAGGTAAATTACCTAAGCATCTAACGCCCAATGAACAAAAACAGATAGTACAACATAGTACCTGATTCTCTTGGATTAGGGGCTACCTCTTTCATACAGGAGCAGATATGCACATCAGGAGATGCGTCAGAGAGGACGAAATATTTGATATTCTGAAAGCATACCACGATGGGCCATGTGGTAGACATTTTGTAGATCATAGGTCTGGTCAAAAGGTTTTACAAACAAGCTATTACTGGCCTACAATTTTTAAAGATGGTAAAAAGTTTGTACAAGCCTGTGATAGTTGCCAAAGGGCAGGATGCCCTAGACAGTCTAATGAAATGCCTTTGAACCCACAATTAGTAATCAAGCCATTTGAGCACTGGGTGCTCGATTTTTTTGGTCCTATTAACCCACCATCAAATCCGAAAACATATATACTAGTTGCAATAGAGTATGTTACTAAATGGGTTGAAGCAGAAGCACTTCCAAGAGCTACAGAGGACTTTGTAATACAGTTCCTTTTCCAAATATTTGTGTGATATGGCCTCCCCAGGGATGTAATTACAGATGGAGGACTGCAATTTGTAGGTAATAAAATCGCTATAACATTAAAAAACTACCACATTCAACACAAAATCATGACACCATACCACCCACAGGAAAATGGCTAGGTATAGAGCACGAATAAGGTGATAGAATCTATACTTACAAAAACAGTTGCATGACACAGACGTGACTGGGCTTATAGATTGCCGGAAGCCTTGTGGACGTATCAAACAACATGGAGAAATACCACTGGGTATTCACCATATCAATTGGTATTTGGGAAAGAACCCATATTTCCAATAGAATTTGAAATTCAAACATTAAGAACAGCACAGGGGGTGGGTTTGGACTTAAATGAAGCCCAAGTCAGAAGATTACAACAAATCAATGAGTTAGATTAAATTAGGCTCTCTTCTCTCTGGCACACTGCATTAATTCAAAAGCAGAGAGAAAAATTGCACGACACCCTCATTAAAGAGAAGATCTTCCACGAAGGAGATTAGGCATTCCTATATGACTCTACGTTTCAGGATTTCCCAGGAAAACTCCAGACACGATGGCTTGGACCCTATGAGATATAGAAAGTGCATGAAAATGGCACCATCACATTAATGACCATCGACGGATCTGGACACTCTTTCAAAGAAAACGATCATCGAGTACAACTTTACCATAAACCGCTTAATCAGGAATCCTTTTACCAACAATTATGGGAAGATTCTACCATGAAAATTCTTGTTGAGGGAGACAACTCCTCCTCAGCACCCATCCACTGAATAATTCCTTTATTTTGAAACTTGTACATAAGATTTTCCTTTTACTTTGCTTGTCTTTTTTGTACAGATTTTATTTCTCAAGCTATTCCTTTTAAGGAAAATCTGTTGTTTCTTTTAAGGAACAACAACTGTTCCTCTGAAGAAACAACACGTTTGTGTGTTTCTTTTCGCTGTTCCTTTCAAAAGGAACAATAGTTTGTTGTTCCTTTCAAAAGGGACAACACTTTTGCCGCTTGTTTTTTCTATTCCTTTAAAAAGGAACAACAGTTTTTGCTGCGTGTTTTTGTTGTTCCTTTCCAAAGGAACAACAGTTTTTGCCGCGTGTTTTTGTTGTTCCTTTCCAAAGGAACAACAGTTTTGCCACTTGTTTTTGCTGTTCCTTTCCAAAGGAACAACAGTTTTGCTGCGTGTTTTTGATGTTCCTTTCCAAAGGAACATCAGTTGTTGTTGCATGTTTTTGCTATTCCTTTCTAAAGGAATAGCAGTTTTTGTTGCACATTTTTGCTATTCCTTTCCAAAGGAACAACAGTTTTTGCCACCTATTTTTGTTGTTCGTTTCCAAAGGAACAACATTTTTCCTGCTTGTTTTTTTTGTTCCTTTCAAAAGGAACAACATGTTTTTTTGCGATTGTTTCTGTTGTTCCTTTCAAAAGGAACAAATTTTTCACAAATTGTTTTTGTAGTTCCTCTTAAGGAACAACAACTGTTCCATCTAAGGAACAACACTTTTTGAGTGCATTTTTCTTGTTTTAGAACAACATTTTGAGGATTTTTGTGAATTCTTCTAAAGGAAAACATATAATTTATGCAAGAACACAAAAATTAGAGGTTACTGGAATCAGAAAATCAAGAGAAATTGTAATTTTTAAGAAATTGTTTTGTAGTGATAAGAAAATGAAAGGATACAACCATCTATATCACTTTGTTGTCTTTATTTTCACTAAAATTAATATGATCAGCTATCTTTATCATGTTGGTTCTTCCCTAAATCTTCATAACTCTCTTTGATTTTTATTTATTGAATGAGAATAAGGGCATACTTTCTCTATTGATATTTTAAGACTTCTTCCACCATCCCTACTCTTAAGGAGTGTTGAGCCATCCTCTATACATAAATAGGGAAGTGCTACATGAAAAAAAGAAGAAAAAAATTTCTATATGATTACTAATAATTCTATGATATGACAGATGGAGGATAGGGGGTCTCATGAAGAGCCGGCCTACCATGATCACAAGGAAGAAATGAAGTGGCATTCCCATTATGGCCACCACACTAGGGATATGATCCAATGGACAACTCAGAAAAATAAAAAGTCCTTGGAACAGGGGGTCTCATCACGAGCCGGCCTGCCCACCTTTCACTCCTTCCTCGTGAATGGCATTATGATTCATCTAGTTCCCAAGCTAGCACAGTGGCCTCCATCATGACATCACATAACACTTCCCTAGGAATAAATAAAGGATAATGGTTCCAAGGGTGAGAAAGCAACTTTGTCAAGGTTATAGACACCTGTGGGCAACATAGCTCTGTTGATGGTATTGGAGTCATATTTTTCACAAATCAATAGTAATGTTAAACCCTTTTCTTATATATTTATCTAATATCAAATGAGAGTATGCTCCTAAACCCTTTGTTCGGAACCTCGTATGCATGAAATTTATTTATAAATCGATCATAATGGTTTATGTGGATAATGACCGCATAAGTACTTTTTTCACATCAGTTGTCCTTTTCCCTTATTTTTGAATCATTACATAAACATTTCCATATCTACTCACGATTTCAAAATATGCATTGATTTCAATAATGCGATAATTTTTTGATCATATCATAAGTGTGTATGCCTTTCCATGTTGTACAATTTCTGTGTAGTACGTTGCTCTTCTATTTTTCTAGTCGAGGGCGACCTATCATCTTTCAGGGGGGCACGGATGCCTTTTAAATATGCCTGCATGTGGGTCAAATCCCTATGTTCATCAAATTCTCAGAAACAACAAGAGTTTAACAGTATTGTGCCCATATACACAAGGTGTTGTTCCATTACCATTTCTGTGTATTTGTGAAGAATTAACAATGTGCAGACAGAATGGGAGGATGAGCAATACGTAGTGAGCCACATGTGCTAGCAGTTTCCAATGCTGCATGGGAAATTCAGGAGAGAGTAGGATGGATTACCTACCTCACACGAATACAACAACCTCATGAAACAGTGGCCATAGAAAATTTGAAAAACTTGCAGGAAGGCTATTCCATGGTAAGAGGAAGGCAAATAGCAGTAAAAGATGCAATAATCGCCGAGGTATCCATTCTACAAGTAGAAGGACCCATATGGACCCATAAAAAAGTGAAACTTCAAGAAGCCATGAAAATATTTCGGGACGAAGGGCAGACCTTGGTCGTCAAAGGAAAAGGAGTCCAACCGGCAACTTTGGGAGAACCATGGACAGAACTGGCGAAAGTAGTACAAAGCTACATCACATGTGATGGAAGAAAGGATGTGGTAAGACCATGCCACTTTAAGTTATTAGCAGTATTAAAAAAGAAATGTGCTGTAAATTTTCCTGCATATTTAAATTTCTTATTGCATGATGTTGCCCAAACATAAGAAAATCTCGTCATATAGTGATGGTGGTAAGTCACCATTGTTTAATCCAATTAATAGTGAGTTACAAACTTGCCCAGTAGAAGACTAGTTGGGAAGAATTGATATTCTCAATTGACGGAGGAACAACCCTACCTACCCCAAAACGTAAAAGAGTTACTAGCACATCAAAAGAACCTTTAAAGCGCAGACAGTCCTCCAAGTTAAGGAGAAGTAGGGGAATGAGAGGAAGTCTTCAGGGTAGCAGCAGCCAACCCTTAGAATTTCCCAATTCGAAAGATGAACAACCCCTGCAACTCGAAGAAGGAAGTCACCACACTGGTGAAGAAGAAGGAAATCAGGAGGAAGAAGAAAGTCACCACACCGGTGGAGAAGAAAGAAGTCACCACACTAGTGAAGAAGAAGGAAATTAGGAAGAATAAGAAAGTCACCACACCAGTGGAGAAGAAATAAGTCACCATTCTAGTGAAGAAGAAGGAAGTCACCATACCAGTGAAGAAGAAGGAAGTCACCACACCGGTGAAGAGGAAGAAAGTAATCACACTAGTGAAGATGAAGGAGAGGAAGTAGAACCTCCCAAAACGTCCATTGCAAGTCCACCATAGAGTACATTGCCGGAGGACCAATTGGACCAAATTTTGGCGAATATGAGTGAATATATACAACCTCACATTCCTCTTAATCTCAACATTGAGATAGACCAATTGCAGGAACAAGCTGTTACCGACAAAGATACAGCCGAGGAAATACTTGATGAAGAAAACCCTGAGAGAACAACAGAACTAACTAGGGTTACTTCCCTCGAGGAATGTAGCCAGGAGTATGGGAACAATAAGGAAGTGTCCCAAATAGAAAACATAGAAGCAAGCCTGGGCAAAGGCACAGCCATTGGAGAGCAAACCCTAGCCGAGCAACCAAGTACAGAAAAAGGAAAAAGTGTTCCTTCCAAGAAGAGGAAGAAGACAAATGAACTTGAGAAGCTGTGGAGGGAACGGAAAAAGCTCCAAAAACTAGTAAAACAACTCAGGCAGAGGATTAGGGTTCTAAAACAGGGGAAAGTCTCTAAAATAACCCTGAAAACGAATGATGCAGCTATCCAAACAGAAAACCACAATACAAGGGCCATGGAGACTCAAACTGAGCCCACATTCATTCAGGATATCAAGGAACAGCAGGCAGTTGCTATGGACGCAGTTGCCCAAACTGAAAATTTACAGGTCTGTGAAAAAGATGTTCAGACCGAGGCACTATCCTCTAGCAGTATGGCCAACAAAGAGACACAGACTATAGGCACTCAACATTGTAATAAGAACACCCAAGTAGATTTTCAACCCAAATTTTTTTTGATAAAAGACCCTGGTATAGAAAAATTCCAAGAGGATCTCGCACAAGCTCAGAGGGCTAGAGAAAAGCTCGAAGAAGAGACTGTTTCCAAAAAGAAATACCAACAGTTACAGCATAAATTAAAGGACATCAGTGCATCAGAGGCTAAAGCTTTCGATAGATGTCGAAAGGTAGAAGAGAACGTTGAAAAGGTAAGGAATAGATTAAAAATGGTTAGGAATTAGATGGATACTCTCTGTTCTTTATACACATATGTCCTAGCATGTACGTGCCCTGCCAAAAATTATGCTTTGTTTTTATTAGAAAGATATTTGCAGTTAAAAATTAAGGCTGTTAAGGTAGGAAAACCTATAGAATTATAAACTGTAGGTGATTTTATAAGCTGTTGCAAACACTATGGGGTAAAATTCCAGTGTCTACTCTGTAAATTTTATTTGCACAATTTTATATTAGGTGGGGAAATGGAGACAAATCCCAGCCCTTTTGTGGGCGATATCCAATTTCAAGCATTCATTTCATTTGCTGTTAACCAATTAAAATGGCTCAAGGCCTATAACACTTTTCAGAGCCAAGAAAATGGGCTAGACCTTTGGGTTAGGGGTGAACCGAAACACCCATTACAATTATGGGCTAGGCAGAAAAGCTTAATCACAAAGGAGGGTGTGATCCAAACATTGGGACCCATACATAAAGCAATTATCCTGGATGGGGTAGAATATTTTCTATCCATCGGAGACCAGGCCATATTAGCAGCTAAACTTTGATGGAAGATTTCCAATTGGAATATTCAAGACAGAGAGCCATTAAATTACAAAAATTTTGAGTTAGCAGCCAACCGCCTGGTTATCTATAGTAACCTCATCTTAAGGGAAGGCCCGTATTGGCTAGGTTGTAGATATAGCAGCCCTATTATCTGGTATCCTGCAATAGACTATAAGGCCAAATATGAACTACCTGAAGGATAGACAAGGCATATCTTTGAAGCTTTAGCTGCAAATCATGGTTTTAAACCTCTTAATGAAAAACCCTCTCCAGCCTATTCTCTAACTGCTTTACATGTAGACTATGGTTTTCATGAGGACATGAAAAAGGGTAAGCATGGGGGTGTGTTGAGCATTGGAAAAGGTATGAATTCACCATGTATTTATTTATCTTTTTCCTTTAAACATAACTCTTTTTATTCTAGAAAGATGATATATTGAAGGATTATGATAGAATTGCAAAGATTAATGTTTATGGTGAAATTGGCTAAAGATTTTCTTTTATTCTAAACAGGAAACAAATGAAGTGGGAAACCACCATTCGAAAGGCAAAGAAAAAGCAGGAGTAACTACTGTTCCTCCAGCAAAGGGCCTTATCCAGTCAAGAAGGATGAAATCAGAATGCATAGTTAAAGAAAGGCAAGGAACAACACGACTACAACACAAGAAGATGAAGCATTAGCTAAAAGAGGAAAATAGAGCGAATCCCTCAGGATCTTTCAATCTCGAGGGATCGTTGTTCAAAGTTTATATTTGTTTCTTGTATTGTCCACTGAGTTGCTATGAAAGGCAGCGCCTGTAGAAATCGAAAAAAGGGATGATTATCATTGAAACTTGTTTTGTAATTCTATAATTTCATTGAATCTCGTGATTCAAGCAGAGAGCGACTATTTGTAAATGATGTTATGCATGATTAATACATGATTTAGTTGTCGTTCCATCACTTGACTCTGGAGTAACTCAGCGGTGTTTTCCTAGCAGCTAAGGGCTCGACCCTGGTGGATCCACTTGCTCTTTTTTATTATTATCTTTCGATTATAGTTGTGTGATGGTTTGCATTTATTTTCATTACAGTTTCAAGTTTAATAGTTTATCGTTTTATTACTTTATAATATTGGTTAGTTGTATTGTTTAATTGCATTTGCCGCTCCTTTCCAATTTAACAATAATCTTGATCCCTGTATAACTTATCGTGTTATGCTTTAACAGAGCTTTGCTGTTCAACATCTCCTGTTCCATTCCAGTGCCTGTTCCACTCCATTTTTTTTTCGTTCTGATTGCTATTCATTTCAGATTTTTGTTCAATAGAATTTTCTGTTCGAATTCATTAGATAGAGTTTGTTGTTCAATTTCATTAGATAAGAGTTTGCTGTTCATTTCTATTACTGTTCAATTCTAGTAAAATAGATCTACTATTCATTTCAATTAGTTAGTTTATAATTTATTTCATACCTGCAAAGAGTTTGGTTTTGCCTTTGAGGGCTTTCCTAGTTTACTTTCATTAGCAGCATTAGTGATTTAGTTCAGTTTCCATTTAATTGCTTTAGTATGGAGTGTAAGATCATCAATTGTAAAGGAAATTGGTTATTTCTACCTACGTTCTCAGATTGATTGTCTTGTTCTTATTTGATTTCATTTACATCAGTTGCCAAAGGAAAAATTTATTGCTACTCCATCCTTGACTGATGATTGTTGAGTGAATGATTGGATTTCAGAGCATTTAGTTTCATGTCATTGTAGTTAGATTTCATTTCCAAGCATCCATTTACTCTTGAATTTATAACACTTTACTGCATATTGGAAAGCATTACTCTTAGATTGAATTGCAGCCTTAGACTGAGTACACTCTTGAAATAAAAAATTGTACCTGGATTGATAATTAATGTGAGATAAATAGGAGTTAAAAAGACACCTTTTATACCTCAACACTTGGAAACTTTGATACAATCTACTGTTGATAACACAATCCGAATCAGTAAAGACACTATCTCTGATATCCAGATTTGCTTGCAAAATGCACATGAAAAGATTGAGTTTTTGCAGTTGGAGTCTTAGCTTTAGCAAGATGAACTTCAGCAAAAGAGTCATCATTCTGAACCTATTTTTGTTCAGAACAATGAGAAGGACTCTCATTAGCTGGAAGAATATAAAGTTACAGACGATTCACATTCAGTTCCTTGTACAAGATAATATTTACATACAGATGCAGTAGCTCAGTCTGCACTTCCCAAGCCCATCATCAAACTTTGGGAAGAGCTTGTCCATAAAAAGCACAGAACTAGTCTTGGATATGAAAAGGAGTTGTCCTTTCATATTCTGGACTACTCCAAGCCCATCAAATTTCAAATTTCTAGATTTATTTATGACAGTTCACCTTCAGTTGTTCTAGATCCTTCTCCTCTTCCAAAGCAACAACAACAAATTGAAAAATGCCAACACTGTGATCGAGCTGGCCATATGAAAGATCACTGTTTTGATCTTCACCCATGCAAGCACTGTGGTTGGCACACCCATTATTCACACAAATGATTCAGAAACAAGCCTCCTGCAAGAACAAAGATTCATCTTGGATGGATCGCTTCTTGGTAATGCGCATCAAAAACTAAGAAGATGTTTAAGTCGCATGTCAGAACTTGTTCTAGAATATTGAACAATCTTGCAGTTGAGTTTTTGCCATCATCTCACCTTGTACCTGATAGGGGGGAAAATTGTGGTCATCCACAAGCTTCGACGCCACATCAAGCGAGCCTGAGCCACAACCTGTCATTCCAGATTCAGAGTTGTAGCCAGAGTCATAGCAGTTCAAGTGAGTCTGAGCCACAATTCATCATTCCAGATTTAGAGTTATAGCCAGAGACATGGATGCCCATGAGCATGCCTTTGGTTGATGGACAACCTTAAACCATCCAAGTGAGCTTGATATTTTTCCTCTTTTAGAACACTTCCTCTAGCAGAAGACTTCAACTTCTTGCCAGCTTTGGAAGAGTTCCAGGAATTGCATCAAGCATTCCAGTGTTGGTGGTCATCCTTAAACCATCACAGGTTGTAGACTTCCCTTATTTTAGGTTGAAGGTCTCCCTCTTCAAATATAAGGGACACTTCCTCTAGCAGAAGTCCTCAACTTCTTGCCACTTTTGGAAGAGTTCTGGGAAATACAATAAGCGTTGCATTCCAATGTTGGTGGTCATCCTTAAACCACTTATTTATGCCAACATTTCAGAGCTGATTCAGCCTAAGTGCTGCCATGCATACTTTGAAGATTTGTATTACAACACTCTTCTTGGACTCACACATACCCCTTCGGATTAAGGGGGGGAATGTTGAACACCTAATCCTCTATGGGTAGGTGTGGAAGGCGAAGAGTCACAAAGGAGTCCAAGTGACCTTGGAAGATGAATCCAAGGGTAGCACCATTGTATTATAAATGTAAATCTATGGTGAATAATATGAGCATCTCATGCCTATCTTTCTATGTGTGTGTTTATTCTTCTCATACACCATGTGTGTGTTTAAAAGGATGTCATAGATATCATATTCTCTAACACACTTGTGGATAATCAAATTAGGTCGAGTAAAAAAAAGATCTCTCCTAATCCAAGAATAATAAACACTTTTCCTAATGATTCTCTTTTTCTGATTAGATGAAAAATAAGGTGGAAACTTTCCTGTAGCAAGATAATTGTCCATGTTTGCAAACCAAGCTGTTTTAAAAGAGATGGAAAAAGAAATTTCATTTGGAAATTTGTCATTAACAAGAACATCCTCACCTGCATGGTTGAGCCTAGACAAGATAACAACTACCTGGTTTTATTTTCCTAGTCTATCCAATAACGCGATGTCAAATTCCTGCATCAACAAAATCCACCTAGTAATTCTACCATTAGTGACTGGTTTATTCATGAGACAATGAGTAGCAGAATGATCTGTGTGTACAAAAAATTCATAACTTGTGATGTAATGTCTAAACTTGTTAATAGCATAAATCAAAAGAAGGAATCCTTTTTTAGTTACCATGTAATTCAGTTCTGTAGGAGTCAAGTTTTTACTAATAAAATAGATGGATCCTCATTTTGATCCAATACTGCTCTATTGCTGAATTAGAGGCATCAGTGGAAACATGAAAAGGCAAACTCCAATCTGGGCCTCTCAAGACAGGTGTTGAAGAAATCTTTTCCTTGAGTTTATCAGATGTAGCTTAACACTCATCATTCCAATGAAATTCAGATTCTTTGGTCAATACTTTAAACAATGGAGAGGCTACATTTGTAAATTTTTCAGCAAACCTTATGTAGTAGCCTGCATGTCCAAGGAAACTACAAACTCCCTTTTGATTGGTTGGCGGGGGCAACTTTACAATAACCTCAATCTTTGTCAGATTGACCTTAATTCCTATAGCATAAACATGATGACCCAAAAAAATACCTTCAGTCATAATCATAAAACATTTTTCATTACTTAACAAAATATTAGATTCTCTACATCTCTGCAAAAAATTTTCAGCATTATGTAAAGCTTCTTCAAAGTTATCACCCATAACTGTAAAATCATTCATATAAAATTCTACGCAATCATGCAAAATATCAGAGAAAATACCAAGGACCACCTGTTGAAATGTCGATGGTGTGTTGCTTAGATCAAATGGTAATACTTTGTATGGATAGGTACCCTAGGGACATGTAAATTTTGTCTTTTCCTGATCCTCACGGGATATCCTAATCTAATTGTATCCACTGAATCCATCTAGGAAGGAAAAGTACTTTTTCCCTGCTAGAGTATCCAGTACTTGGTCTATAAACGGTAAATAGAAATGGTCTTTCAATGTAGCTTTGTTTAATTCCCTGTAATATACACACACTCACCATTTACCATTTTTCTTGGGGACAATCACTAGCGGGGATACCCACTGGCTATCTGAGAAAAGATATATGAGTCCTACATTTAATAATTTTTGTAATTGATATTTTACAATTTCCCTTAAAGCAGAGTTCATCCTCCTTTGTGGTTGTCTCACGGGCCTAGCATTTTATTTTATATAAATGTGATGAATGCATGTGTTTGGGTGAATTCCTCTCATATCAGTATATTCCCATGCAAATGTATCTGAATTTTTTTCAACGTTTGAATTAATTTCTTTTCTTGTTCATGAGTTAAGGAAGAATTAATATTTGAATATTTGTCAAGAAAATTTCCACTACCTTACTCCCCCATTCAGACATTGAATATGCATGAAATGAAGATGATAGGTCTAAATGTAATTCATAAGCTGAACTATGTTCATAAAAATCCTGCAGATCAGTAATGATATCTACATTATGACTAGACTTTCCTTCTAAATTCCACAGGAAATCAGGATTAGAAATGCAACAATTTATCAAAATTTCCTCAAAATTTTCCTTAAGACTCATGGCTTGGGCTATTTTTAAAACTGGCTAGGTATCTTCCGAATCATGTTCTTCTTCTTCTTCAACCCAATGCATGCTTTCTGATCTCAAGAGGGGTTTAGCGGGGGGATACAAGTTGATATGTTTTGTTTCAGCCCCATGAGTGATAGTCATGTTTCCCGATCTACACCCTATGTAAGCATCAGTTGTGTCTAGACATGGTATCCACAAGATCAATGGGTGCCCTCCCAAGTTAGTTTTATGTTGAAGAACATAAAAATATGCAGGGTACTCCCAAGAATCCAATGAAATGAAAACATCTTCTAAAACCCCCTCTGGCTTTACATTAGGCCTATATACTAATTATAACATGGTAGGAGTGGGTAATAAGTCAAAGGATCCTATATGAGATAAAGTTTCCATATTCATCACATTGATGGCTACACCTAGATCAATCAAAGTGTTCTTTATGGGGTATCCATTGATGAATGTGGTCACCACAGGGATTCTGGGATCCACATATTTTTCAGTAACAAATCCGGTATACATTAAACTTGCAAGCTTTCCATCTACTTGAATTGTTGAGGGTTCTTAATTTTGTCTCCCTAGTTTCTTGGTACATATTTCCCTCACTATTTTGGCATATATTGGAATGTCCTTTATTGCTTACAGTAATGGGATATTGATGCACATATTTCTCGGTTCAGACACAATATCAAATTTGGGTTGTTTTGTTTTAATTTCCATTTCCAACCTCTTTGGAAAAGAAGGTTGGACTATATTAGACAAGGAAGGTTCTTGTGGCCTTGAGGTGGATGGTTTTGCTGGTTCAGGTGTGGTTTCCTCTTCAGGCATCTCTAAGGTATCATCCTCTACAATCTCCTCAATTATTTCAAGTCGAGTCACCACTTTTATCGACCTAAGGTTGATTTCCTGTAGCTGCACAGGTAATTCCTGCAACTGTACAGGAACAAACATTTCCTGCAAAGACGCAGGAAATTCCTGTAGCACAGGGTCAGAAACTTCCTGCAGCAGTTGAGATGCAGTAAAATAAGTAGGAAAATTGTGATAAGTGACCAATCTAATGTTTTGAACGGATTCAACAATTTTATTTTTTGGATTAGACACTAGTTGAGCAGGAAGCTTTGTGGGACAAGGTTTATTTGGTGGGGTAGTCAATTGAAGATTTTGTTGCGGTTGTATCATTTGTTGTGCTGTGGGCTGTGAATAAAAATTTTGAGTTGGGAAATTTTTTTTAGTAGGATAATAATAGTTCCCCTACCAAGGCTATTGAGGAGGCCAGGGCTGCAAAGGAATTGGAACATTCTACATATGATTTTGAGCATAAGGAAATTGAAAATTTGTCTATGACATACCTTCAAGACGTGGCTTCCATGGTCTTTGAGGTGCCGTTGCATAAAGTGCATTGAAAACTCCTTTATTTTCTATGTATTCTACTTTAATTCCAAGCAAAGAAGGACTTTGATCAGTGGAATGTGTTGAGCCCTGAAAATGTCTTTTATTTTTACCAAACTCCACCTCATTCCATCAATCCTTTATCATTTATAGGCCTAAAATATCAATAATAATGATTAAACTCACTTTAAGAATACATGCAATGACTAACTTGTTGTACTTTTGTGATTCTATTGTCTTAATGATTTCTGAGCAGTTTTAGCTACAGAATGCAGTCATTCTGTAGCTAGTCATATGTTCCGTAACCATATTGGTGTTTAAACAGGTTACAGGTGTCATATAAGGGAAATATGTATATGGTTAGACTCCAAAACTCTCCTGCATCATTCCTTTCCATCCACGAAGGCTGAGTAAAAAACTGGAATTGATTATGCACGTGGTCAAAGCTAAAATCCAAGAAGCAAATTTCTATAAGGATAAGGACTCTTGATTTGCCTTCAGCAAATCACGAGTCCTCAACAGGAGTTTTAGTTTGATTTTGATTATAGGAGACACCTATGCCTACTTTCATTCAATATCAGTTATGTAATTTCCTATAAAAATAGCTCGGTGAGCCCGAGAAAGACAATTGATATCTTAGTTTTCAAATACTGTGACACTCTGTTTCTGAGCATTTTTAATTAAAGGAGCATAACTTTGATGTTGTTCTGAAGAAAAATTTAAGGAGTTAAAGATTCTTATGCCAATCTGATAGTAGAGGGCCCCTACTATCTGAAAAGGCTTTTACATGCTTTCTAGATAAGTAACCTTTAAGTTTGTTTTGTTATACTCCTTACTTAGGCAGTTTTCTGAGTTCATCTTTTTGCATTATGTTTTATGACGTTTACTTATGTCGAATATCCTCATGATATTACAGTCAATATTTTTCTTATAAGCTGTTCCAATATATCTCTATTACATGAATGAGATCTAGCTGTAGTACTTTGAGTTAATTGCATTTTAGTTCTATTAGTTAGATTTAGAAGATCCTCATTATTTTATAAGATATTCTTGTTCTCAACCTTTTCCAATATATCACTATTATATGAACCAGAATTAGTTATATTATTTTGAGTTATTGGAATTTTCTGTTCTACAATTAGATAAGAGATCCTCATGTTATTACAAACAGTATTTTTCTCAAGTTGTTCCAAGAAATCTCTAATTCTTGAATGAGACTTAATAGTAATATTGTGAGTTGCAGATTATTTGTTTATAGGAGATCCTTGTTACATTAGGTTTCATCTCTTTCACAAAATATTCCAACAAATCTATAATTTGTGAATGAGATCTATTTCTAGTGTCATAAGTTATTGCAGCATAGGGATCCTTACTATGTTACAGATGATGTTTTTCTCAAGCTGTTACAACAAATCTCTAACAATGAATAAGATTTCTCTGTAATGTTTTAAGTTATTGTTTTCTAGGAGAACCTCATCACATCAGAACTAATATTTTTCTCAATTTGTTCCAATATATCTCTAATGAAACGAATTGGACTAAGTTTAATGTTATGAATTACTTTCTTAGCAGCTTTACAATCCATGGATTAGCATTCTCTGTTTTTTTTTATCATTCCTAGTTTAGATTAGATGTTGTAATTAAATTCTATTTTAGTGCATTCAGTAAGATTTCATTTTATTCCTCTTTGCTATTGATTTAGTTTTTCCTTCTTAGCATAAAGTAACATTAGACATAAAACCAAAAACATTAGAAAAACACTAAATGCAACGAAGTAGGAAGAGGATACTTAGGCACATATGGTGCACTTCACTTCAACAGATTACTAGCCCTGGTCGATAATTTATGCTATCAATTTAGGACACTAAATTGACTAAACAGAATGCTTAGCCTCATAAATTTGACATACCTCAATACTATCAGCAAGGCATTCTCTTAGAGCATGTTTCTTCATACATTTGGAGCAGAACACCACCAAGGATTTCTGCAGTTCATCCTGTTTCTCCCATTTCTTCTTAGCCTACAAAACATCCAATTGTGAAGATAAAGTGGTAAGAATATCAGTTTTAAAATTTTCAAATAAATTACCCATTTCAGCTCTGGTTACTCCAGCTCCGAAAATTGATTTGACAAACTTGGAAGAAGGATCTCTTGGTCCTCCTCCAACCTTGTAATTTCCTCTTGAATATCTTTTACAAAACTCACACACATCATCATAACTCAGCTTTGATACATCACCTACTCCCATTAGTTTTAAGACCTGCATATATTCTGGTCTGATTGCCCTAAGAAAAATGGTTCTTTTGGTCTCTTTTTCCAATTGATTCATTTTAAATCTCTGCAAATTGTATCGGAATCTTTCTATAAAATCTTCAAGGCTATCCCTGTCCTTCTGAGTCATCCCAAAAATATCTTCTCTAAGGTCTCTAGTCTTACATTAGTCTTCGTACTTTCTCAAGAATACCTTCTTCATTTCATCCCAAGTTATAATGGAGTTTGACCCCAACCCCATAAACCACTTTAGAGCTACATCCTTCAATGTAGCAGGAAACAACTTCGGCTTCTAAGCATTGGAAGAATAGTCATAAATCTGACACAACACATCAAATTCGAATAGGAAGGCATCTGGATCCTCACTAGAAATACCACGAAAATTAGGCAAGGCCGAAGGAGGGATATTTTTCATCTGAGTAGCTCCACTAGTGTCCCTAATAGGGAATTCAAATGTGACCAGTTTCTCCTCCTTCTCATCAAAGCCTCCATTGGTATTACCAGTACCTTCTCCATGAGCCATATCAGTCCAAGAAAGAGTGGGACCTTTGAAGACTATATATTCCTCAGAGTCAATGGTATATAACTCTAGTTCTTTAACATGGCTCACAAGGAAATCTTCTTCAGGCTGACCACTGAGCAGAGATGTTGTCTTCCTTGAAAGGGGAGATTCTAGGTGGGTAGCAATAGAATATTCTCCAATAGAGTGTTTTGCTATGGAAGTGTCAATTTTCTCCGGACTGTAGACCTCTTGTTCAGATTTTTCTTCCTTTACTGCCTTCTTTCTTGCAGACTTCCTTTTTCTTTCCAGTGTATTAGTAAATGAAGTGGTGATCACACCACCATGAAAATATAGAAAATATTGGACCCTATTCATCTATTATTCAAACAAAATTTAAAAAACTTACCAAACAATAAGGAAACCACTTTGGCGAGTGTCTGACCTCTATGGGTGCATGGGCTTTGTCCTTCATCTTTGCACTTCGACTCCCCTAGTCCTAAAAAATGAAATAAAAAAAATAAAACTAGAACACTTTCAGCATCATCCCTTAGCACCTCCCCAGCAAAGACGCCAAAATGTTGAGTCAAATTATATGCTTATAGTTTTGCAATCATAAATTGTGAACCGAGTAAGGTAAAATGATGAGATGCAGTGCACAGTATACGTAGACTGATTACTTCAAGTGTTAATAAATTATACACACATCAACTAATGCTTCTTTCCTGTGTCAATACTTGGCAGCAATGGCTGTAATATTCCTAAAATTAGCTTGCAGCTAATAGGAATATTAAATTTTGATCTTTGCACCTAGTAGATGAATAAATGGGGAAAAAGACGCATACTTATCTTGTATTAGCATAAAAACCCTCTTGATGTGAAAAGGGGACATTCTAGTGGCTCGATTTTGTACCTTCCATGTATGAACAGGAAGAGGCTCATGTTGATTCAATCAAGTTGACCAAGTCAACAGTGTAGTCTGGAGGAGTAGTATTTATGGAGCTACAACACAATTTTGGAGGGAAAGTGACCATGTGGTGTTGGAAACCCTAATGGGTGGGACTCAAGGTGAGGAGGCTCAAAAAATTTATAAGGAGGAAGATAGAAGAAATTTGAGGTTAGCTTATTGATTATTATTAATTTTGTCTGTTTAGACTATTTGGAATCCTCTTGCTGTTTAGAAGTGTTGCAGTGCTAATTAGCACACGACATTCCTGTTGAGGGATTACTTCTCCTACGTTGAGTGATCTCTTGGAGGAGAATTGTACTTCAGTTTTCCACATTTAAGATTGGGCCAAGCATCCTCCTTTAGCTACAAAATTATTCCTGTAGCAATAAATGTTGTGTTGCAGGGTGTTACATTGAATAGATCACAACACCCCCTTTCTCAGCTTATCTTTCAGAGGAGGGAGCCTCCCTTTTTATTGCAAGATCTATACAGGAGGTTTCTGAGCATATTGTACATCTTGGTGTGTGACCAAAGTATCTCCCATCACTTACAACATATTTCTCTAAAGAAACTGTGTTATTTTTCCCAGAGTTGCAGTAGCAAGGTTTGAACCCTTGCTTGTGAGCTTGTTCCTTGGAGGAAGGGCCAACCCTTCTCCCGAAAAGCTCTGTATTTAATTCTTCTTCCGTAATTTGTATATCTCAGCTATATTTATATAGTGCCACAGTATAACTGTGTTTTTTAGATCTAGATCTGCAGATCTTCACTTTTATACATTGTACTTTCATGAAACCCTTGCTGGGTTATCTTCACATTGTATAAAAGAGACTAGATCTCTGTTTTTCTCTATGATTTGTCTAAATAAACTCTATATATGTTGTCTACAACATATTTCTATAGAAACCCTTCTATAATTACACTGTTCTTACTTCAGAGTTTTCTGTATGGATTAAGTCATGGGTTTTCAGTGTTTTTCAGCCATATAAGAACCGAGAGATTTGTTTAACTAAGCTAGAATGATTTTTTTTAGCTCCCATTCTATATGGGATATGTATTTTGCATAAAATAAGGGATCCAAGTCCCATTTATCACTGCTACAACGTTATTTCCTAGAAATAGCGTTTTTATGGTCTAGATCACTGCTTTTCCCCACTTGAAGATAACATATGGAGACATAATTTTGCTTAAATTCTCCTAATATGATTTGAGAAGTTAAATTTACATAGCTTACATTATTTTGTTCAAGTATTACTAGATCTCCAACTTAAGAATATCTTCAAATATTCTTATTGATGTAGAAATTCCCTATTTTGGGATATTATAGTGGTATCGGAGCTGCCATCTTGGCTCAGCCTGTGGATTTCAAATCCAATCTAGAAGATAAGAAGGAGAGGAGAAAAAAATTATGGAGAGGATGATATTACTCTCATCAATTTTCAGATCTAAGGAGAAAGAAGAGAGATGCATTGAAACTCCAAAAGGGTTTCAAGGAGGAGAAAGTTGCAGTGAGACCTCTTGAAGGTTTCAAGAGAAAGAATAAGACCCAAGTACTTCCTATTCTCATAGAGGGAGTGAAGAGAAAGAATACCGCTTGGAACATGAGGTCCTGAGTGGATATTTGGCAGATTACAAGTTCCAACCTAGAGCTTTCAAAGAAACTCTAAATATTCATCAGTTTATTCGACTGAAAGAAGAGAGGAGGCCATGCAACAATAGGATGATAAGGGGCAATATATTCCTATTGTCTACCTTTGACGGATAACCCTTGTGTATAGGAGAATCTTGGGTGATGAATTTAGAATCATTTTTCCTACTACATCCAGTAGTGGAAAGAGAGGCTATGGAGATCTCAGTGTTGCACTTGGAGGGCAAGGCAAGCACCTGGTGGTTCAGCCATGTGAGTCATGCAAGAGTGTCCACTTTTGTAGATTTCACTCACCGGGTAATCAAAATATTTGACAGTAAAATATCAGAGAAGGAGGTGTCCTCTTCTCCACTTGAGGAGCCTTGTACCAGCGTTGTCACAATCATGAAGGGGCAGCCATCTGTATCAGTAGTTGGATTATCCAACCCAATGGAGGAAGGAACTCTTGCAACCATACAAGATATTCCCGGGACTCACCAAGGTGTGCATGGATCTCCATTTTTTATCCTTTCAAGAAATCTTATGGGGATTCTTGGGGAGTTGTCTCCACATGGTCAAGGATCAAAACACATTGCTGATGTGGAGCAACAAGCTTGCACAACACTGTGCAACTTTGGTTTGATCCAAGAAGGGTTAAAAATTCATTCCTTTGCACCTTTATTGAGTTTCATGCAGCATGAAGGGTTAAGGTGAAAGATTTTGGAGGGCATAATGAGTGCTGTGCGACTTTCTAACGGTGTTTTACCTTCAGCACACTTGGATTCTTTTGGATTCAAGAGGATTATTGATGAGAGGTCTTCTCTAGGAGATCTACAAGGGGTTACATCTCAACTTCCCATGAGGTGTGAGGAGAAAGATCTGATTTGGGAGATTGGTAGTCTTCATTGGGAATATTCCAAGGAAGGGAGACATCCACATTTGGATGAATGGAGGTCGATGGAGAGCAAGAGGCTGGTGAGCCACTTGCAGATCTATGACACAGGGCAGGAAGAAGAAAAACTGTGTAGGCTACTCTTGAGAGAGTTTGGCTATCTTGGGTCATACAATTTGTCAGGAGGTATGTGGTGGATGGATGGCTTTGGCATGTGGAATGTCAAAAGGAGAAGTCATGGAGTGACAAGAGCCTTATCACTAAGGCCTACAATGCTGTCACTTGGGAGTATGCATCCTCTCATTTTACAGACTTTTATGAGGAGGTTATCATGGGGGGGCTCATTCATGGACCTCACTTTCAGCTTACTCACCATGCATGGTAAGAAGTGCATTTATGTACTTGTTGATTACTCCATTGAGTATTTTTATCTTCTCACCTTATATGAACAGTGCATTGCTCCACAAGAGAGCAAGAGTATTTTTGGGTTTCATGGTCACTTTAGGGCCAATATTTGTAATGCTAGTAGCCCATCTATACATGACTTTGGGCAAGTGTATTTTTATTTTGATTATGTACAGCTGATATACATTGATGCTTACTTCCCCATGATGGAGGAGCAAACATGCACAACATGTAACTTATTGAAGAACCACTTGCCACATGATATTCTCAAACAGCAGTTGGGGAGACTGCGTGGTATTCACTTGGAGGATCATTTGTACCATCCAAACCTGCACATAACCTTCAGCAATTTTCTGATTTGGATGCCATATGGTGATGGGGTGCCATTCATATTGTATGGGACGGTTTGGGTGAGCATGGCTCATGACATTGGAGAAATGATCCTTGGAGATTCAATCTTTTTCTTGCCACTTGAGGGCAACCATGTTGCAATGCAAGATCAGCATGCCCTCTAAACTTATCATAAGTGGAGAGGTGTAAAATATGGGATAGGCCCTCTTACCTATCATGTTCATCTATCAGCCCACCTACACTTCATGAGCCAAAGGTGGAGGGAATTTTTTAGGAGTTGCTATCCAGGAGAGTGACTCACTTTATATGGATTATAGCTTGGGGGTGGAGGTTTCCCTTGGGAATGAGAGTTTCCCATGCATTTCAAACTCTATGCCTTGAGAGGACCTCTAGACAGCACATAGTTGTCTCCTTGAGTACTTTACTTCTACATCATGATAGCCATTTTGGATGTACACCAAATGATAAATTGTATGCTTGGGAGAGGCACTATGGAGTTTCATTATTGAGACAACATCTTATTCTTTCGGAGAGCCCATCATATGAGGATGCTGCAGGAGGAGGGAAGGATACTTTCCAGTTCTATCCTTGCAGTTGCTTGAGGAAAAGTAAAATTTGGGAGGGGAGGACTGTAATATTCATAAAATTAGCATGCAGCTAATATGAATATTAAATTTTGATCTTTGCACCTAGTAGATGAATAAATGGGGGAAAAGACCCATACTTATATTGTATTAGCATAAAAACCATCTTGGTGTGAAAAGGGGACATTCTAGTGGCTAGATTTTGCACCTTCCATGTATGAACAAGAAGAGACTCATGTTGATTCTGTCAAGTTGACCAAGTCAATAGCGTAGTGTGGAGGAGTAGCCTTGATGGAGCTACAATGCAGTTTTGGAGGGAAAGTGACCATGTGGTGTTGGAAACCCTAATGGGTGGGACCCAAGGTGAGGAGGCTCACAGACTTTATAAGGAAGAAGATAGCAGACATTTGAGGTTAGCTTATGGATTATTATTGATTTTTTTCTGTTTAGACTATTTGGTATCCTCTTGTTGTTTAGCAGAGTTGCAATGTTGTTTAGCATAAGGAATTCCTGTTAAGGGATTCCTTCTGCTACCTTGAGTGATCTCTTGGAGGAGCATTGTACTTCAGTTTTCCACATTCAGGCTTGGGCCAAGCATCCTCCTTTATCTACAACATTATTCCTGTAGTAGGAAACATTGTGTTGCAGTGGGAAGATCACAACACCCCCTTTCTGAGCTTATCTTTTAGAGGATGGAGCCTCATTCTTTTTTGAAAGATCTATACAGGAGGTTTCTGAGAATATTTGACATCTTGGCATGTGGAAAAAGTAGCTCCCATCACTTACAGCATAGTTCTCTGAAGAAACTATGTCATTTTTCCCAGAGTTGCAGTAGCAGGGTTTGAACCCTTGCTTGTGAGCTTGTTCCTTGGAGGAAGGGCCAACCCTTCTCCCAGAAAGCTTTGTATTTCATTATTCTTCTGTAATTTTTATATCTTAGCTATATTTATAAAATGCTACAATATAACTAGGTTTTTCAGATCTAGATCTGCAGATCTGCACTTTTATACATCGTACTTTCATGAAACCCTTGCCGGGTTATCTTCACATTGTATAAAAGAGACTAGATCTCTGTTTTTATCTGTGCTTTTGCTAAATAATCTCTAGATATATTTTATACAACATATTGCTATAAAAACCCTCCTATAATTACGTTTTCCTTGCTTCAGAGTTTTCTGTATGGATTAAGTCATGGGTTTTCAGTGTTTTTTAGCCATATAAGAACTGAGAGATTTATTTAACTAAGCTAGAATGATTTGTTTCAGCTCCCATTCTATATGTGAGATGTATATTGCATGAAATAAGGTATCCAAGTCCCATTTCTCACTACTACGACATTATTTCCTAGAAATAGCGTTTTTATGGTCCATATCACTGCTTTTACCCACTTGAAGATAACATATGGAGACATAGTTTTGCTGATATGCTCCTAATCTGATTTAAGAAGTTAAATTGACACAAATTACATTATTGTGTTCAAGTATTTCTAGATCTCCAACTTAAGAATATCTTCAGATATTCCTATTGTTGTAGAAATTCGTTATTTTGGGATATTACAATGGCTATGGAGTGGCATATATCATCCCTCTACAACACTTAGGATTACTGATATTGACCATGAAAAGATAAATATCAAACAACAATCAATAACTCATGCTTCTTTCCTGTATCAATACTTTATCAGCAATGGCTATGGAGTGGCTTATAACATCCCTCTAGAACACTTGGGTTTGCTGATAATGATGCAAGAAAAGATAAAAGATCAACCACAATCAAGAATCCAACTTAAAGAGAATGAATCCAAACATTGATCAAATGAAAATAAGTCATTAACATAAAGAATTAAATTACTTAACCAATTAATAGTTTGTTTGTAGGAAATGCAGAAAGAAAGTAGTAGTTGTGTATAGGAATTATTAATGCATAAATGAAACAGATATAAAACACACACTATGTTGTGGGAGTTGTGAGTGAAGGGGGCCCTCCCTCACTCACAACTCCTTCAAAAGTCTAAGAATCTGCTCAGATAGGTAAATATAACATAGAATTTTTATTAATCTAGAAATTACAGTCAAGTACAGTCTGATATGTTGATATCAACAACAATCTCAACCCAACCCCTTTTACAAATCGAAATACATCAGATTTATACATTTATCAAAGCCCATATTTGGCTTAAAAAAGGTAGATCACTAATCTAAGCCTACAACCAATGATACATATACAAATTGACAAAGTAAACTTCTGTTGAGTCTAATCCATGACAGGAAGCATGGATTAGACAATTTCCATTATGAGACTAAATTTGTTTCTCCATGTGGGCACGAGAGAAGATCTGGAGGTTTGGGCGGTTGCAAAAGAGGATTTAGAACAATGAATAGGAAAACTTCCATATGCGGCAAATTCCCTTCAAATCCCATGTCTTTACTCGATCTGGAGATGAGTAGAACATGGTCAACCATCAATCTCACTGCAGGAAATAAAGATGGTTGCAGGAAATTGGCATATCTGGAGGAAATCCGGAACATCTGCAGGAATCTTGACCGCATGAGTTGTCTGCAAGATTTGTGAAATTGTTCGAATATAGAAAATCTGCGCATGAGTTCTAGACTAGATAGAGTAGTTATGGAATAAAGGCACATCTAGATCAAAGAATAATCAAATTTAGATAAAATGACACTTCTTACGATAATTTAACATACCTTAGGCTTATAGTACCCATTTCAGCCAAAACTAGATAACATAGTCGAACTAGGTATAATTAAAGAGTGAAAAGGGTTCAAAAATAGTGGAGGAAAGCCCTAAGATAGGTGTCAAAAATGGGTAAGGTTCAAACTTAACAGTACTCATTGAATCGATTTAACGTGAAGAGGAGCATAATATTACTGTCGGTTTGAATGAGTAGAACCTCGTATATATGGTAATAATGGTATTTCCACACTATATTAAGTTTTTCTTCTTCAATTTACAACCATATTTTATCTGTATTATATATGAAAGCTGTTATCATAAGTAAATGTTAAATGCACTTTTGTACTAATATTTATTTATGGTTGCTTATCTCATATATGATCAAACTTATGAATGCAATATATATTTCACAATTGTTTTGATTAAAATATTTTGTCAAAAGAATTATTTTTACATAATTTTCATCTCTTTCAACCATTGAATAATCTTCATTACCAATTTTTGGAAGATATATTTCTAGATCGCATTGAGGAATGAATACTCCCAAGTATATAGTATAATAGATATTTAATTAATGCATATGGTATATTAAACCATTTTCCATTTGCATGTTATAAACAAAGCACACCCTCATCATCCTTATTGGGAAACTCATCCTTTTACCCCCAGTTAGAACCACTACACCAAACGGAAAAGGACTTTCGATAAGGTAGAGACTAGGTGGTTTACCCCCATGTTGTTGCAATAGAATTTCGAGGCTTCAAAATTTTGGCACTAGAAGGAGGGCCATTGTGAATGGAAAGAAGGTCAGATCAATTTAAAAGCCAATCTAATAGTCTATCTCCCTCTATATCCCCTTCAACTTCAAGACCATTATCTAGAACTAAATCCTTAAGATCTGAAGTTGAACATCCCTCTCCTAAGTCTCCTAGTGAAACACAACCAATACTATCTTGAGATTTTCACCAAAATTCCCCAAAATTTCAGTCTTTGATCGAAAAATTATAGAGAGTATCCATTTCTACTGAAAAGATCGAAACATCTCAAACATCTGAAATTAGTGTTTCGTCTTCTTTACAACCAAGATGAATATTAACTCGATCGGAAACTCAAAAGACATGAATACCTACTTTTAAATTTCCTATTGATACTTCTCGAAGGAAAACAAAGAAGAATGAATCAGATTCAACCACCAATGAGGTCTTATCCAATAATCCACCCCATTCACCTCCATCACCTCCACTCATTTCAACAACTTCTATTCCAACAATGAGTGTTAGTTTAATTAGTTCCAGTACCCAAACTGCTACTCCTTCAACTAGTTCTAGCACTCAACCTACCTCTTCTACAACTCAAACTTCACTTATCATCTCCACCCAAGGTCCAATGGTAGGCTAAAAATCTCCACCAAATGTACAACCATGGAATAATCCAAGTGTTGTAAAAATTCCTTCTCCTCTTCATCCTCTTCCTAAATACCCTAAAAGATGGTTACCTAAATTCAATCCTGATGATGGTTTCCCAGCTGAAGAACACATCCATAATTATATGTTAGCCATCAATTCTGTTACACCAATTTTTGATCATGTAACCTGTTTCTATTAGATGGACTAAAGTACACCATGTAAGAAAAATTTTACCATAGTGAAATTTCTTTCACTATGAGAAATAATTTAATAACCCATAGTTTATTAAATTATTTCTGGTCTAAACACGAAACCTCACGAGGAATAATTAAATAAATCCTTATTTGTTTGATTTTCCTCTAAGGATAATTAGCTAAACCATTATTTACTTAACATTCCTGGTCATATTTAACCCAAAACAGGAGAATTAATTAGATAAATCATTATTTATCTTATTATTCTCTAGGAATAATTATTTAAGTCATTATTTAACAATATTCCTTATTAAAAGATTGACTAAATCATTTATATAAATAATTCAATAAATCATTATTTATTTAATTATTCCTTAAACTCATCCTTGAAATAATAAATAAATGACTTATTTATTTATTATTTCTAAATAAAGGGATTTAACCAATTCTAAATTCCTTTTCCCTCCACCAAAAATAATGAAATATTCCAAGTAAGTTGGATCTAGATTGGGTTAATAATATTTTAATTATGCACCAATATCTCTACTAACTCAATATTTGTTATAAATAGAAGGGTTTCCCATTCATTCACTACTTTTTGTCACATTTTGATCACCTTTTGATCTATGTTTTTGGTCTGAATTTAATCCTCCATCATTGTCATATTTTTTCTACTTTTTCTTGTGAGCTCCCTTTGAGTTCTACTTTTTTTGGGTTTTCTGCACCATCAAGAGAGAGAGATCTTGGATCTGAAGCACTAAGGACATACAACAACCCATCCCATTGAGGGGGACTGGTAACATCTTTCTATGCTCCTTTCCTAGGTGTCATAATACAATTTTTCTTTTATAAATTCTTGTCTTCTCTAATGGATGTATGGATCAACTCTTGTTTATATTTGTTGTTTAATGATTATAACTGCATAGATCTGGATTATTGTAGCATTTATTCTGATCACATACTACAAATATAAGGAAATTGGCAGCCACATATGATGTTAGGGTTGTTTTTTATGCAAATCTAAAGTGATATTTTTTCGTATGCTTGCGATTAGAATTCATAGTAACATTTGGCGACTCCACAAGTTTTTTTTATTACGACCGCTATCGTTTTTCATATCCCTGCATGACCAGTTGCTTCAACCCCTAGGGTTTTTCTTCAGCTTCTTATTTTACATTCCTTGATGTTTTTTTTAACATTTTTTACTATAAAACAGTAAAAAGTCTAACTTCCGTGTGTTTCTGGGCCATTTGCGCAGGTAATAGGTATCACTCGCGACAGAGATGACCCTTTTTTTCTGAAAGATACCCTGAGATAGCTGGAAGTGTAGGTCACAATTTTTGGCCAAAAACCTATGACCTCAACTCCCAGGTAGCAGATAACTACCAAAAACTGCGACCTCAGCAGAAATCAGGTCAGAACCTGTGACCTGTACTTTATTGAAAGATTTTTTCTGAAATTTTCAGGGTTTTCCGAGGGCACTGTTCAGGGTTGTCTAACCATCGTATTTACCCTTCTTGGACCTACACTTGCTTATTTTTACTCATCGAAGTAGGAAAAAATCCCCTTAGGGATTCAATATGCTTCCATATTTTTAGGAGGAGTTTAGCTTAAGCAGGTCTTTTGAGATTTCAGTGTTTTTGAACCATTTTCTCAGATCTGAACCTACCTTTTCAGATCGGTTATTTTACCATCAAAATCACCTCTTTTCAGTTTTGTTTGGTCCTCCATTTAGGGTCCCTACGTTTCCTTTTATGTTGTAGCCTTTTTCGACCTATTTTTCAATATTTTTCCCTCTGGTTTCTTTCTTTTTTATGCACCTCTTTTAAGTAGATCTGACCTTTAGATCCCTGCCCCTCTTGAAATTTGATCTATTGGCCATATTGTGTGTTTCAAGTAGATTTCAACCACCTTAGACTTGTTGTTTGGAAGCCCTAATTTTTGGGTTTAAATTTATGCATCTTTAGTTGTTTATTTTACCATCGCTTTCAGTTTCATTTACTGTTGCTTTCAGTTTTATTTACAGTTATACAACATATTTTTCCTTTTTTTATATACATAGCTTTGGGATTAATTAAAATTAACAAACTTATCCCACACACACACACCTAAAGTGAAGAGTGCCTGATTTACACCACTAGGCCAAGACTAGAAAATTGTAAATAATTAATCTGCACCTTCGTGCCCTTGTTTACCTCTCTTCCTTATTGGGTTCCATGTATCTTTTCCATCATTGCGCCCCCAAGGCATTTATCCCTAAGACTCCAAGGCCTTCATACTCAGTTTCCATTAGGAAGACTTAATCCACTGCGTAGGGTCTGAGTTAGTCCTATGCCGAGTCCCCATTCTGACTCTGATTATGGTTCATCGGGTCCCCCTTCTGCTTCTATCCCTGGTTCTCCTCCACCTTTGACCTTCATCATGTCTGGTGCAGGACCTACCACTGGTGGTGGCTCTAACTCTAATGTTGGAACTTCTACTAGTAGAGCCGCAACATGAATGATTCTGATTGCTCCCTTTCTTTCTTATATGGCAAGCCTAAGCCTTCTCGAGTTAAGATAGTTGATAAATTACCCTATACACCATGATCTATGTTGTCCTGCTATGCCAACCAAGCTTCCTTCACACATCCCTAAGTTTGAAGAAAATGCTGGAGAGGATCCTATCAACCATATTCATTCTTTCCACATGTGGTATTTGTCCAAATCTATCATTGATGACTCTGTCCATCTTCAGTTATTCAAAATTCATGCTTACTGGAGAATCTTCCAAGTGGTATGTCAACTAGGTCATTGCCTCTCATGCCAATTTCTGACTCTTGCAAAGCCGTTTCTGTCATACTTCCATCTTCCCCTTCGCTATGACACTGGTACCGAACTTTTGACTGCTTTCTGTCAAGCTTCTACCACCCACCTATCTAACCATGTTCAAGAATGGCACAGAAGAAAGAACTTATGTCAAGCTCCAGTTTTCAAAGACCGTGTCTACATGGACTGGTTTCTCAGATCCCTTTTACCTTCTATTGGTAAGGATTTCGCGTCTCACTTTCCTCAGACTGAGGAAGAAGCCCTCCAAGTTACGTTGAAATATGAGCTGATCTACGTGAAATATGGTTATGTTTATACCCTCTTACTTGATCTCCCTAGACTTGGTGGTGTCAACGCACCGGGGGCATCTCATTCCACTGACGGTATCGTTGGATCCCTTTCACATTCGTATACTCATCCTCCTATGGGTTATGGTTTCCCTTAGGGAGGGGTCAGATCCTCTAGCACTTTTCCCCCTCCTGGAAACATGTATCCAGGACACATCATGCCTCATGAATTTTCCCAACCACATCCTCCAATGCCAGGGCTTGCTTTTGCCCAACCTATTTACCCCAATGTTGCTCAACATCCTTACAATCCATATCCATAGCCCGGTGTTATAGATCCTCCAGCACAAGTTCCTTTGCCTCCCATGCCTTATAGAGCTCTGTGATAGCAGCCACCCCCCCCTCAGGGTCAGGTGTATGTTCAACAGAGTGTGACTAATTCTCCCACTTCCAAAAAGAAGAGGAAAGGTGAAAAGAACCAACTCGCTCTAGGTAATCCAGGGAAAAATCCCTAAGGGAATACATCTAATAATGAAATAGGCCTCTTTTCATGAATAAGCCTTGTTCTTGTTGTGGTTTCCATGGTCACTATACCCATGATTGTCCCATTTTACCTTATATGCGTCAACTATGTGAAGCTCAAGCAGCATCTCGAGGACAACAAGCCTCTACTTTGGTTCCTCCTAATGCTTCACCTAATCAACCGGTTTTGTTTACCAATCCTTTCCCTCAACAAGGATATGTGGCTGCCCAACCCCTTGAAGGTTAGGTGGCCGCTCAATGTAAAATTCCTTTTCAGGAATTTCTGCAATTTTCTCAATGAGGACGTTGTATAAGGAAAAAAATGCAACAAAAATGAAAAATAGGACTTGGATCCCCTTATATATGTTGTATGTAGCTGAAATATGGAATGGAATTAGAAAAAAATCATTCTAGCTACACTAAACATATCTCCCCAAATCAAGTATGCTCAAAAGTAGGTCAGTCCCATGACTGCACATAAAAGAATTTCTGAAGACTGCAACAGCATGATTTTCATTCAGGTTTCTATAAAAAAATATGTTAAAATACAGATCTGGAGCTTTCATTAATCATAGAATAAGAAATGGGAGGTTTGACCTCTTTTACATGGACATTAGAACACCTCGGCAGGGGTTTCCGACAAAATATCACAATAAAATGTAGTATTGCAGAAAATAACACAATCCACTACAACTGTGTATTATATGAAACTGAAGATGGTTTAAAATAGATGCAAAATACAGAAAATGGCCCAAGGCCCTTCTCAATAGACTTCCCAGAGGGAAATAAGCATGTCCTCCTCTCATACAAGCATAAAATCAAGGGGTTTGACCCCTGCTACTGCTGCAACTGCAGAAAAGACACAGTTACTAGAAGTGACTGCACTGTAGGTGTTGATGGCTGAATAACCTCAAGTTCGATGATGGAAAATGAGCTCGGGACCTCCGCTTTTGATCTCTTAAACAAACTGGACCAAAGATGAATGTAGAATTCTTGCATGAGAATCCTTTGGACTAAACAATGCTGCAACTATAGCTGAACAGCTGAAGCTTGCAAGTAGTCAAGAATACCAAATATAGATGAATACTGAATGCCTTCCTTGCTACTATCTCCTCCTTCTTATCTTCGGTGAGCTTCCTCACCCCAGGCTGCACTCATTCATGAGGTGACTTCCTAGAGAATATTCCCCTTTCAAAACTGTGTTTTCCTTGTTGGTTTCCATCTTGTAGGTCAACTGGGTCTAGTTCACTGGCATTGTTCTCTTTCACACCAAAGTGGCTTTATTTTTCCTCCTAACGTGATCCCTTTTCACACTGGGATTTTTTTCATTGTCTTTCTACTCTTCTACTACAAAAATGGAGTAGGTATAATATTCCAACTAGCAGTGGCTAATTGGGAATATTGCAGTCCTCCCCGCTCAAAATTTTCTTACCCATAAGAAACACTAAAGAAGGATGTTGCAATATCTTCTCTCCCTCCCAAGTGGAATCCTCATAAGGTAGATTCCTCCATCGAATCAGATATTCCTTGATGAATCTGTTCCTTAGCTGCCTCTCCCTTGTGTCTAAGATTTCTTCTGGCTGAAAAATTAGGTGGCCCTCATCATCAATAGGGGGGAGATCCATGTTTCCAACTACATTCCTCCTAATGGCTTTCTTGAGGCAAGATACATGGAATATATTTTGGATCTTTCTCCCCTTAGGAAGCTCCAAATCATATGCTACCTTACCGATACACTCGATCACCCTATATGGTCCATAGAAACGTGGTTTGAGCTTTTTAGCTCCCTTCTCCTTGAGTGTGGACTATTTGTAAGGTTGAAGACGCAGATAGACAAGATCTCCCACCTCAAACTATCTCTCTTTCCAAACATGGTCTGCATACATCTTCTGTTGGTTCTGGGCAGTAGCAATGTTTTCCTTGAGTGCCCGGAGTATGTCCTAGTTCTTCTGAATCATTCCTTTTCCCTTGGAGCCTTACTTGCCCCAAACATAAGATCAAAAAATGAGAGTGCCTCATACCCATATAAGGCCCAGAATGGAGTCATGCCAATAGAAATATGGTGAGTAGTGTTGTAACATTACTCTCCCAAGTGGAGCCAACGTAGCCAAGCTCTCTACTGCCTTGCTACATAGTTCCTCAAGTAGCCTTCTAGCCACTTGTTCACTATCTCGGTCTGTCCATCAGCTTGGGGATGATAGTTAGTGCTTGGAGTAAAATCAGTCCCCACTAACTGGAAAATTTCTTGCCAAAAGCCACCCATGAAGTGGCTGTCTCGATCACTCACTATGGTCCTTGGGAGACCATGGAGTCTAAATACATATCTGAAGAAGAGCTCAACTACCTGTGAAGTAGTATAATGTGCGGAAATGGCAAATAAATGAGAGTAATTTGTTAGACTATCAACAACTACAAATATACAATCCTTACCCTGTACTGTCAGTAGGCCGGTGATGAAGTCCATAGAGATACTTTCCCACTTACCATCTCGAATAGGTAGTGGCTGCAATAACCCAGAAGGGTGGGTGTGTTCTCCCTTATTCTGCTGAAAAATGGTGCACTCTCTGACATGTCAGAGCACATACTCCTTGAGACCCTTCCATGAGAATCTCTCTCTTATGGCCCTGTAAGTCTTTGTGAAACCTTGATGCCCGGAAAGTGGGGAATCATGTGATGCCAATAAGATCTTCTCCTTGAGCTTGGAATTCTTAGCCAAGAATATTTGGTCGTGGTAATATATGACCTCATACATTACTCTAAACCTCTCATCTGATACCACCCCATCAAGTATCTCACATGAAAATTCATCTTTGGAATACTCAACTAAAAGTTGTGCTTTCCAATCTATGTCCATGCCCCTCAAAGACAACACTATAGGCCTCCTGGATAGTGCATCAGCTACTACATTTCTCTTCCCCTTGACATACTATATGTCAAAATCATAAGCTTGGATTTTTCTCACCCACTTTTGTTGTCTCTCCTGGAGTTGTTTCTATTCAAGGAAGAATCTAAGACTGTTATGGTCAGTATTCACCTTGAAATTATTCCCCACCAAGTATTGCCAGAATTTGGCTAATGCATGCATGATAGCCAACATATCTTTATCATAGATGGGGTATAACCTCTCATGAGGGAGCAAATTACTACTCTCAAAGGCTATGTTATGCCTACCTTGCATCAAGACTACTCCAATCCCTTCACCTAATGCATCACATTCTGGAACAAAAGGCTGGGAAAAGTCAGGAAAACCAAAACATTGCAACTACTCATTACCTCTTTGAGCTTATCAAAAGCCCTCTGCGCTATAGGTGTCCAATGGAAAGCTCCCTTATTTTTCAAGTCTATGAGTGGTGCTGCTAGCTGTGAAAATCCTTTCACAAACTTCTGGTAATAAGTGCATATGCCCACAAAACCCCTGAGTTCTGTGACATTTTTGGGCTTAGGCCAATCTCTGATAGCCTGGATCTTCTCCTCCTGTACCCTCAGTCCATCCACTCCTATGATTTTCCCTAAATACAACATCTCTGTGAGGCCAAATTCACATTTGGAGAGATTGGCATAGAATTGATGCTCCTTGAGGATATGTAAGACTATCTCAATATGCTGCAAGTGCTCCTTCCAAGTGCGGCTATAGATAAGAATATCATCAAAGAAGACCAACACAAAATTTCTCAAACGACCACGGAAAATGTGGTTCATGAAATATTGGAAAGTTTCTGGGGCATTGGTCAATCCAAAGGGCATCACCAAAAACTCAAAGTGCCCATAGTGACATGTGAATGTTGTCTTGGGGATATCTTGCTCCCTCACCTTGATTAATGATACCTGGATCTCAAATTAATCTTGGAGAAGTATTTAGAACCCCTCAACTCATCCATGAGTTCATCGATCCTGGGTATAGGGTACCTGTTCTTCATGGTCTTCTTGTTCAAGGCTCTATAATAAATGCACATCCTCAATGTGCCATTCTTATTCTTTACCAAGACCATCGAAGAAGCAAAAGGACTAGTACTAGGCCGGATGTGTCCTAGAGCTAGCAACTCTTGGATGGCCTTCTCAATTTCATCCTTATAAGCCTTGGGGTGCCTATATGGAGTGGTGATTACTGCTTGGATCCCTTGTTCCAACTCAATAGTGTGTTCAAACCCTCGGTCAGGAGGTCTCCCGGGTGGGATATCTCCAAATATTGTAGAATATCGGTCCAAAAGAGACTGAACATTTTGATGCAATAGTGAATCCTTGTCCCTTACTTCTAATATATGCAGCTCCACTGCCCATTCAAAATCCCCTCTGTGCATATCTGCCTCCATCTCGTGTGCTGAAACAACCTGAGGGGGTTATGTGTTTATACCGTTGATCTTTTGATATTGACCATCCTTCCCTTCTGTCCATTCCATTTCCAAAGTTCTCCAATTAGTGGTAACTCTCCCAAGAGTGATCAACCACTGGACTCCCAATATGAAAATGGTGTCTAGAATGTCTACCACAAAGAAGTGGTATGTCAAGGTGTAGGTCCCCATGGTAATGGTTAGTGCCGGAACATACTCGGCACACTGCAGGGTCATAGCTCCTGGGACCAAAACTGTGAATCCCTCAAACTCCTTCATGTGGATCCCTATCCTTTGTACTAGCTGTGCATCAATAAAATTATGAGTGGGCCCACTATCTATCAACATAGAGACTCTTTGCCCCATTCTAGTACCTCTCACCCTCAAAGTCAGATATTTTGGGACCCCTCTTAACGCTGCAATAGCTCCCCCTCTTGGAGAAAAGTCTTCTATGGATGGTATAGCGCTGGCATCCTTCTTGGAGAAGGTATTGACATGACGTGTCCTCCCTGCAACACATTCTCCTTCCACATAACAAACATGGATTGTCTTCTTTGGTCCTGAGTAGGCCTCCTGCTACAATAATGTTCTTGCCCTGGGAAAGATGTGTTGTAGGTCTCTAGCTTTCTCCATAGCTTCAAGGAGTGTGGTTGGTTTAGTGGATTTTAGCAAACCCTTCAATGGTTCAACCACCCCATTAATAAACATGCATACCTTCCTGCTCATAGTGAGGTTGGATACCATCACTGAAAGCTACAAATACTCAGCAATATAATCTTCAAGATCTCCCTTTTGTTTGAGCTTGGTTAACTTGACAAAATGGGCTTTCGGATCTCTTGGATCAAATATCTCCACTAGCTTCTTGGTGAAAGCTGAGTATGAAGTGATGTGATGATGCCCAAGTGTGGTCAGTCTATGAAACCACCATTCCTGAGCTTCCCCTTCTAGGTGCAGCATAGCTATCTTGATGGCTTCTATTTCAGAAAACTTGTTGAGCCAGAAGTATGTGTCCAGATTCTCCACCCAAGCCTTGGTTGTACACTTAGGTGTCCCATCAAATGTGGGAAAGAAGAACCCTACCATATTTCACTATAGGGTTGATCCCTGCATCAATTTCTCCTCCTTTTGATGAGGATTAATCCCCCTTCCATCCTTGATCCGAAAAAACTCCCGAAAGCTCAAGTGCTCTTTGAACCTTTGAGATTGGGGTTCATATTCTTCAAAATAATCTCCCAGGGTTCCCTCCTTATCTCCTCTAGTTAGAAATGACGGCATGGTAGAGCATTTTGGTGCAGCTGAATGCCCCATGCCATTTGAAGTGTTGGTGCTTGCCTCATGGAAAAACCCTATAGAATCCCCTTCATGTATCATCTCCTTGAGGTACCTTGCAATGTTTTGTAGGGTATAAAGTAGAAGATTCAAAATATCTTCATCCTCCATGCTGAAGATAGATTATCCCCACAAGCTAAGCCAAGAGAAGAGCTCTGATACCACTGTAATATTCCTTTTCAGGAATTTCTACAATTTTCTCAATGAGGACGCTGTATAAGGAAAAAAATGCAATAGAAACGCAAAAAAGGACTTGGATCCCCTTATATATGTTGTATCTAGCTTAAATTTTAAATGGCATCAGAAACAAATCATTCTAGCTACACTAAACAGATCTCCCCATCTCAAATATGCTCAAAAGCAGGCCAATTCCATGACTGCACATAAAATAATTTCTAAAGACTGCAACAACGTGATTTTCATTAGGGTTTCTATAGAAAAATATGTTACAATACAGATCTGGAGCTTTCATTAATCTTAGAATCAGAAATGGGAGGTTTGACCTCCTTTACATGGACACTAGAACACCCTTGCAGGTGTTTCCGACAAAATATCACAATAAAATGCAGTACTGCAGAAAATAATGCAGTCCACTGCAACTCTGTATTACATAAAAATGAATATGGTGTAAAATAGATGCAAAATACAGAAAATGTCCCAAGGCCCTCCTGAATAGACTTGTCGGAGGGAAATAAGCACCTCCTCGTCTCATAGAAGCATAAAATCAAGGGGTTTGACCCCTGCTACTGCTGCAACTGCAGAACAGACGCAGTTACTGGAAGTGACTATGTTGTAGGTGTTGATGGCTGAATAACCTCAAGTTAGATGATGGAAAATGAGATCAGGACCTCCTCTTTTGATCTCTTAAACAAGTTGGACCAAAGATGAAGGTAGAATTCCCGCATGAGAATCCTTTGCACTAAATAGTGCTGCAACTACATCTGAATAGTTAAAGCTTGAAAGTAGTCAAGAAGACCAAACATAGATGAATACTGAATGCCTTCCTTGCTGCTATCTCCTCCTTCTTATCCTTGGTGAGCTTCCTCACCCTGGGCCCCACTCATTAATGAGGTGACTTCCTAGAGAATATTCCCCTCTCAAAACTACGTTGTCCTTGTTGGTTTCCCTCTTGTAGAAGTGTTGTTGACTTGGTCAACTGGGTCTAGTTCACCAACATTATCCTCTTTCACACCAAAGGGGATTTATTTGTCCTCCTAACCTAATCCCTTTTCACACTGGCATTTGTTTTATTTTCTTTCTACTCTTCTACTTCAAAAATGGAGAAGATATAATATTCCAACTAGCAGTGGCTAATTGGGAATATTACACTCAACCTCCTCTCTCTGGTACCTCTGATTACCTGATCCTCATGATGCACTCTAACCAGGCCAATACTACCAATCTCATCCTTCATACTCAGTCATACTAGTACACCAAGCCTCCCACTCCATCCGCAACCAAGCCCTTATATTCAGGTCCCACAGAGCCAATTTTGACTCCCAATGGTCATTTACATATCCCTCAGCCTAAGTCAGAGGTACATACCAGGATCCCCAAAGGACCGTTACGCTAAAAAACTGCTTCTGGTAAATCTTCCCACACCTACAGTATAGTAGATTACTTGGTGCAATCCCTTGCTGCCATGTCAACGCTGGAAGTCCTCCAGTCATTCCCTTCACAACGTAAAACTCTACTAACTACTATGGGCATTGTGGATACTTCAGATGATCGTTTGATTGTCTTCAATGTTGAAAAGTCAGAGCGTCCACCCCTACTTGCATCCATCACCTTCGAAATACCTATCAAGATCTGGAATGCCAACATTGCCCGATGCATCATTAACAAGGGGGCATCCACCTGCGTGATGTCCTCTTCTATTTGGAAAAAGCTTCTATCACCCAAGTTAGCCCCTTACACTATCACCCTCCATGCGTTTCATATCAACTCTTCCCAACCCCTTGGCATGTTCTGAAACTGTCCTATTACTCTTGCAAGAAAAACTATCTGTGTTGACATTAAAGTCATTGATGCCCCCTTAAACTACAAAATTCTACTGGGTCGTAGCTACACTTATGAGATGTCTATTGTCGCATCTGTTGTTCACCACAAGATTTTATTTCCTCACAACGGAAATATCATCACTATAGATCAGATGAAATATTACGAACCGAAGTCTCAGACCTTTCCAGAGTCCATTATTTTATTTGGTGGCCAATAAACAAACAGTCGAACCTCTGACCAGTGTCTCACCCGGAGTCTATAAAGATTCGTATTTTTTTGGTTCATTCCCTAGTCTCCTTCCTCTCATCTCTGACCCTAGATCGTCGAATGTTTTCATCATGAAATCATCTCAGTCCGAGCTCAAATGGTTTGGTTCGACTAGTCAGCAGCCTCACCCTTTGTAACCTGCTCCTAGTACTTCAACTCAGCCTTTAGGACCTCCTCCTCAAGGCCCTTCATCTGTAGTTGGTGTTCCTGATCCTAATTTTCCTCCTGGAATGGTTCCCCCTAGCCTAAAAAATTTGGGAGCTATTCCTCCTAGACACTACCCCTCCAGGTAGATACTATTTCTAGCTTCCCCTTCCGAAGTATTTTCGGTACCTGTTATAGCTACCTTGACCCTTCCCAACATGACCATGGAGATCCTAGTCTGGTACATTGATCCCCTACCCAAGACCCCACTTGTTCAGCTCAAACCTTACATTTCTTTGACCCCGGTCCAACTGGTCACTATGACCCCTCCCTTTGCTTTTGTGCCACAACCACCTCAACAGGAATGTACTCCTATTGCGAAAGCATTGGGTGAGGGGGGAAAAGCCCGCAAAAAGGCACTTAACGACAAGGCTGCCCAGATAACACCTGCTCCTCCTAAGCCTGAAAGCATACACCTCTGTGTGCTTTGTGTGATGTTGTTAGTCATGCCACCCATCATTGCCCTGAATTGTATCGTACCAAACCCATGGTAAACGAAGCATTTTGTAAGTTTGATATCCCAGAAGTCCATGTTACTTTATGAGATTCAACCAAGAAATTCCATACTTTTCACACAAATCACCCTTATTATTTGTGTGATTTCCATGGCCACTATACTCACCTCTGTCCTCACCTTGCAGATTACCGCACCTCCTTGGAAGTGGTTCGCCAATATGAGGCCGAGCGCAACGAGTCTGCCTCCCCCTTACTTGCGCATTATGCTTTAGCAAAACTAGAGGACACATCTTCTCTCATTTACATACCCCCTCCCAATGTTGAGATGACAGAGCCTTCATCCACTATCCTCTACCTATCATGACATATGAGATCCACAGTGGAAGACCCCTCTGGGGCATCCCCTACTCTTTCGCCTAACCTCCCTTCAGCAATCACCTTGGGCTCAAAATTGGTATATTTTTAATCTATTTGTTCTTCAGTCACTCTCCGTGACGATGCGCATGTGAACCTCACTTCTCATAATGATAAGTGAGGTAGCTTCTCCACACCACGTGGTCATTCTTCCACCAGTCACCACTTCTTCTATTGTGATGACAACATTATGGAAGCATTTACCACCCATGATTTTATCTATCCCCCTTTACATCGAAACCATGCATTCACACCACATACACCTTGTGTTCATTACATTAACATCAATGTTTTGGTAAGGGGGAAGCCATATTTGAGAGTCTAGGGGAAGCAATTCTCCACAACCCTCCTAGTGCATCTGGTATTGTCAACTCTAGTACCATCATTCTTCCCCATCTAGAAGAACCTCTAGAGTCCCATATCACTTCAGATCATTATAGGGATGATCCACCTCATCATTCCTTCATGTTACATTAACAACGCAGTCCCTTAGACATTGTTGTTGACCAACCTGTGTGCTTCTAGGTGTTGGCTTGAGGGGTCCTAACCCAAGTTCGGTGTGTAAGGTTTGCCAAAAAACCCCTATACTACTGGCCCTTTCGGCAATGACCTGCTTTCACAGGTCACAGTCTCACCCGAAGTAGTATGGGTGGGTGCTAGAACCAAGTTTCCGCACCCTGAGAAAGGAAGGGTAAGGCAAGCAGGGTTGCATTCTGTTCAGATTACCTCGTTTCTTTGGAGGGTTAATTATGTGTCTATTTGCATCCACGTTCACTAGATCTACAATTGTATGCTTTTCATAACATCAACACAACATTATATAAAAGAGCAGAATATATTTATATCCAAGAATTCAATACACAAACTTGATTGATCTAGATCTCTTCAATGGCCTTTTCATGCTGTCGTAAGTCTTGATTGATTTGTTGGAGGACTAGATCACACTGGACCCGAGTCCAAAGCTGTATGGCTGATTCCATCAGAGTGGTACCTTGAGCAATTTTCTCTGTGATTGCTGTTGTTGCTTCTGTGATAAGGGCGGTATGCTGGGCACAGACTTCGGGGGGCATGCCAGGCTGTAGCCCGGCCTGTAAATCTAAAAGCTCTCAGCGGGAGGCTTTGAAAGCAGCAACCATTTTTTCTACCTTACTTCTAGATTTATCCTCAGCCGTGATGTCCGTGGTGACTTCCATGTAGAGCTGGTGGATCGCACTCTCAAGCTTTGCTTGTTGTAACTACGCCAGGGCTACCTCCTCAGTCTTTTGCACAAGGGTGCACTGGGCAGCCGCAAGCTGTCGGGTGGTGGATTGAGCGCGGTCACTAAGTTTTTGGGAGATAGCATGAAGGAGACTGTCTAATGCTGCGTAGGTCAGCCGAGAAAAGTCTAGATGAATTCCTGTGCCCTTCGGGGGCTGTGTTCCAACTAAGGCACTGGCAGGGATACTCCAGAGTCGACCGACCTCCCCGATTTGTGCCATTCTGCTATTGACTGAAAGATCGGGGCCTGGCCTTTGCTGGGTGGGGGATGCTGCATTCTGATCTAGAGAGCATGGAGGTCTTCCTGAATAGAGTCGACCCTGCCTTCCACTAAGCCATAATAAGTGCCCACTTATCTTCTGTAGCCATAGTGACCACATCCACGATCTACTCTAGATCTCTACCTGTTAATGTGACTGTCGCATCATAGTGCTCATAACGTGCTTGCTATTTCTTCCTTAGGTCGGATTCTGATGGCCCCATCCTCTTAGTACCGGGAGGAGGGGGAGTGGTGGTAGCTACTGGGTTTGGAGCTATATCTGGTTGTTGCTGCGTCGAGTTATCTCTGGGCTTATCTGTAACTGATGCTGCCGTGTTGGGGAGGTTCTTTTTCTATGCGGAGGGCCACAGTTCAATCAATAGATCAATTTCTTCATCTAGTACTATATAAGGGAGTTCTAGCCACGTCGGGCTGGCCAGAATGTGAATCCGAACCTAGTGCATAGTGATTTGAAATGCAGTAATATGCTTGTATTGTTCATATACGATGGGGGATAGTCGAGGGCAGGAGTTGATGGCAGTGGTGACACTGCTCTAGAAGAGGACCCAAAAGACCTTGTTATCCTCAAAACGCTGCTTATCCTTAGAGTCCCATAAGTGAGCATACCGAGCGCCTTCACACATCCCATCATACAGATCGAGAACAACCGATTCTTCTGGTTTGTCCCAGGAAACTAGTGCTATGAGGAATAACAACGATGAATAGAAAAAAGGTGTTCCATTGTCTTGAGACTCGTGGAAATTAGCAAGAAACTCTTCGCACAAATATTGAGCCCAATTAAACAAACACAACCTTTGCACACTTCCAAACTAACTGGATTACATAGGTAGGGACAGTCGCAACCTGGCACTTCCGCATGAGTTTGTAGACTAACAGTCAAGTGCCCATCTGCATAGCAGGGTCGTTGATGGTTTGGATCACAAACCCTCACTAATTTTGCTAGACCACATAGGTTTCCCGGACATATAGAGTGGTAGAAGCTTCGTATTTCTTTCCAAATTTCTCAAGCGAGTGCAGCCCCTGCATTAGGAGGCCCATAATCTTGTTGATCAACTCGGCATCAATAGGGACTCTCTCGCGAATCCATAAATAGACATTGTGAATGAGGGCAAGTAATTGGCATGCCAATCAATTGATGATGTTGTAACGGATGAAATGGGGCATGCGGAGCAGATTCAGGAGTTTGGATCCTACCAAGCCACATACCCATCATTGAGGTATCACCGTGATTCCATCATCCTCATGGATTGTGTCAAAGTATAATGCAGAGGCCAATTTTAGAAAAGCATCCTAGTCCGCCAAATTATGATCATCGAACTTGACCTCATGGAGGCGTCCACAGGGATCACCAAAGATGGGGACCTCGCCTGGGGTCAGCGGAGTCTGCAGGTAGGTGATCAGGTCATCCAAGTTTTTTGGTATTTTCTTATATGGTCTTCATGGTCGAACGTAGGGGGGTAACTAGTTGATCGAGTTAGCCGGTAGGGCCTCCTCCTGATCATCTTGTGCTGAGGGTGGGGGCCTGGGGTGTCTTGGGGAACTTCGGGGTTTCTTTCCTACCTGTGGAGGAGCCCTTGAACTTTGAGCTTTCCCCTTTCCCTTCCACGTGGTTCGTGGAGGAGGGACTTCCTCCAGCTCCGGCTCATCTTCCAGAACTTCTTCAACCTCAGGCTCAGTTAGGGTGGAGGGTTTGGTAGGGGCAGTGGTCGGAATCCTTGTGCGAAAAATGAATCGCAGCTCTGGTTGACTGCTATCCGATGGGGGAGGTTTACTAGTTTACTAGTCATGGGAGGGAGGCTGCAACTATAATGAATTTTTTTGGTCAATTTCTTCTGCAAGATACTCAAAGTAGGCTGCCTGTTTACCCGAGATAATACTGCTAAATCGATCATCTTGCTGCCATTTAAACACTTTTCATAGAAGGAGAGAGAGAGATATTTCGCGCGCGGTGGGTTTCCCTAGGAAAGATAAAAATCCCCAATAATTTGTCCTGCCAACAGTTCAAGGGCCACTCCCTTCAACGGTAACTTCTACTTCTCCCCAGAGGGTATAGTTCCAATGGCTAGTTGTCGCATCCCTAGTATATTAGGTGTACTTATTACACTAAGGTTGCCAATTTGTGATAGCTTCCTGGCTTCCCCCAACACAAGCTTGCTACCTAAGTAGCGCTTGGCCCAAGACCAAGAGACTCTTACCATCTGCTCTACTAATGTTTTAAGGGGGGCCAATGTTGGCATCAATTGCCTGACCCCAGGTTGCATTACCGATGCAAAAGTGTTTTGAGGCAAGGGGCCGCTACTTGTGGAACCAACAGGTGTTACAAGGAATCTGTCGCTTACTCGAGGGTCGACCTGTCCCTCGCTCAGGGTTGGTCCTAGCTCTACTCCCATCTTTTCCTCAGGGGCCATAAAGAGAGATTCCTTAGTGATACAAAGACAACGCAGCATAGAGGCTTCTCCTAGCCGGGTCTGCTAAGCTTCTAGATCCCTACTGGAATCCTCAATATCTTCCTCGTGGCATGGTACTGTCAATTTATAGATATCAGCCCCCCTCTTAGTTATAGGTTCTGCATAATATTTTCCTTCTATTGGGTCCAGTGGTATGATGACCCGTCGGCCCTGGTTTTCAAATATCATGCTGCATTTTTTTAGATCGATAATGCCCCCCATGTTCATAGCCCAGTCTAGCCCAAGGAGCGCAGGGTAGGGATCCACATCTTCCACCATTTCTATTACCTCAAAGTCGGCTAGGATATTTTCTCCAGTGATTTGAACCATGACACTGGGGATTCTACCTAAAGGAATGATTCTTCTATGATTTTCCATTCAATGCTAGATGGTGGATCGCTCCAGCTTAGGTTTTCCCATGCATTTCCATGTGTTCTTAGGTAGGATATTGGCATCTGATCCGAGGTCTAAGATAACCCGATCCATTTTATAGCCATGGATCCATAATTTCAGCCACATCTCCCTACCGGTGTGTATCTGATTTTTGTGCAACGTATGCACATCCTTGATGCTGATTGTCCTGATATCGCGCGTTGTGAAACTTTCTAGTAAAGCCTATAGGTTTCGTACTACCCGAGGGTTGTGTAGCAGCCTCGTGCATGCTTGTAAGAAGGGTTTAACCTCCTCGGTTACTTCCATACCCCTCAGTTATGTGGATGGCGAGACTTTAGTTTCAAGAAAGTCTTTTTGTGCATCCATAAATGTTTCCCTTACTTTGTGTAGGTCTAGTCCTTCTTGGTTGCTAACTACCATGTGGATTAGTGTATCATCTTCATCCTTCTCCTTAGCCCCTCCCGTCGCCAATCTACTGTATGTTACTATATTTACCTTTGCATCTGGACCCCTTAGTTTGGTCTATACCATTCGCACCTTCTGCGCAAATGAAAGTTGATTTCCCCATACCTTTGCTTTTAGGGCTGGGAAGTCTTCCAGCTCGTGGCCCAACTGTCTACAATACCTACATGACTGTCATAAATGGTGCTGACAATCCTTCGCAAAATGCCCTGTGCCTCAACAGTTATAGTAGATCGATTGGCCTCGACCCTAACCTGCGTTTCCTCTTTGGCTCCCATCCCTTCTTCTAGGGGGGAAGTCATCCCTACCTGAGGGGGTTCTCGGTGAGTTAGGATATTCATTCATTGTATCCTAATGGACTCGGTAGTCTTGCTCCTTATGGCCAACTGTTCGGCAATGTCGGCACCAGAATTACTCTAATGCAGCACCCGGGGTGCCCGGAAAAACCCCTGGGTTGACCTTACGCCCCCCAGCTGTGCAGTTTCCTTCGTGCCCCAGCGTAGGTCCCCTCGAGCCCCATTGTTCTGGGCTACACACTCTTGGTCCCGAGTGGCTCATTGTGTGACACCATTCTGTGCTAGTCTCCCATCGTAGATTCTGGATTTCCCGGTGCATGGCCTTGATCTGCTCCTCGATCTGCTGGACATTTAACGTAGCCCCATTTTGACGCGTAGCTTATAATTTCATAGTGGCTTCCAGGGCCTTGTCTTGTGAGTCAAAATTCTGGCAATCCATAGGTACGCATAGGTGAGGGAGTAGCATGGTGATAAACCACTCCGTAAGCTGTCTGTCATCATACCGAAATCTGCCTTCCCTAATAGATCTTTTTAGGTGTTGGTCTTCTTCCCATACAGATTCAGTTGCCCCTTGCTTCAAATCTTTTAGTTATGTTACTACTTGAGAGTAGGATTTATGGTTTCAGAATTGCTGTCTCAGAGAATTCTTGATGTCTTGGATAGTTGCATCCTTTTTTTGTGAGATGTACCGCATATACCAGTCCAAAGCCTTCCCCTTAAGGGCTATGGATAGCTGTGATTTTCTCATAATGTCACCCACCACGCCCTGCGCAACCCATACTGACTCTGCCACAAACCAAAACCACTCCAAGTATTCATCATCCATGGCCCATAAGGTAGGTAAATGCAAGTGTGTTGCCATGGTACCCACCTTAGTATTTTCTTGTCAGTACTCAATCCTTTCTCAACCTCCTTCCGGTCTCGACAACAGAACCATTTGTTGGCTTGAGGGGTCCTGACCCAGGTTCAGTGTGCAAGGTTTGCCAACAAACCCCTATACTACTGGCCCTTTCGGCAGTGACCTACTTTCGCAGGTCACAGTCTCACCCGAAGTAGTATGGGTGGGTGCTAGAACCAAGTTTCCACACCCTCAGATAGGAAGGGTAAGGCAAGCAAGGTTGCGTTCTATTCAGATTACCTTGTTTCTTCATAGGGTTAATTATGTATCTATTTTCATCCACGTGCACTATATCTACAATTATATGCTTTTCATAACATCAACACAACATTATATAAAAGAGTAGAATAGATCTAGATCCAAGCATTCAGTACACAGAATTTTGCAGCAGAAAGAAAAAAAATGCATAACACAGTAATTATCAGCAGTTCATACAACAGTACTCACGGATTTAGATCTCTAATAATCCTTCACATTCATTCATTCATCAACCTTTCCTTACAATTCCCTTCCCAACCTGCGCACACAACAGCAGGGTCCGCACACAGCTGGACTAGGAGCTTCGCGCACATAGCCAGCAGGAGTTTTTTCCCCCAAAACTCAAACAAATAGCTTAAACAATAGATCGCATCAATAGCTCATCAATTCCTATCCCTTACAATCCAAAATGCATCTTTATTTAGAACAATCTAGCCTCAACGTACCTATGGTCTGCAACCCATGGTTCTTGGACCCCTAGTTTACCCTTTGACCCATTACAATGCGTTCGAGGCTTTGACCCACCCCAAAACCCCTGCGTTATATTAAATATAATCAAAATTAATCAAAATGGACCAGTTTTGCAGCTTGTTAGGAGACCCCATTCCAACACTAGGTGAGCACCAGTTCATTATATCCAAATGCACTCTTTGGGATAGTGACACCCTATATGTGAACCCATAAATTTAGTCCATTTAATTCATATATGTAGTACCAAAATATATTGGTAATCCTCCATTCCCTTTCTTGAACTGCATCTATCCATTCTTCCCACAGAAGATAACCATAACGTAAACAAATGGTGAACCACATCATTAAAATGTGTTGAGATTCCACTTTTATAAATACATTTCGCATGAAGATAACATGATTAGGGGCACTTATGCCCCTATACCTTCTCATCATCCTCTTGAGGATTTAGTGCCTATGATATTGAAGGCTTGAATCCATTATTTTAGCACTTCGAACACCATGACACTGCACAAAATCCTCTAGATAGGGGCAACATTACCACCTTTGCATACGAGATCACTCCCCTCGATCACATATTCTTGGAGGCGATATCCCATGCTTGGGGGCATGATTGAACCCTTGGCCACCTTCTCACTTTATATTCATAACTATCGGCCTAGACCCCATCAATCTAGGTATGGTCGATTATCCTCCCATTCCTTGGATAGTGGGATCTACCGGCCTCTATAGCAAGCCATATATCATATATGTTTGATACCCTATCTTCAAATATTCTACTTTATGTGATACCATACTTAGCACTTAGTCCCTCTGTTTGAATTGGTGGGTAGGGATGATTCTAGACCTTCTCTAACTGTTCATTCTCATATTCTTTTATTACCTTGATTCTTCACTAGGACCATCCTTCCAAGAAGCATTAAGGCCACCTTTAGACAAGTAAGGTCACCTACCTGAAAGTCACAGATCTTGATTCCAATGGTCTCTTCATCTATTAAAATTACTACAGGATTTATGGCCTTTGCCTCCTCTCCACATTCACCATATCTAGACTTGCAAATGAATCAAATTGGAGGGAAATTTCCTTATTTAAAGAAAAACCCCAATTTTTCTTTCACCAATTGTGACCAAACTGTATCTCAGTTTGACAAGCCATCAACACCATTGGAAATATCTCACCAAGAACAAAAATGGGTATCCTTTCATTTTTGGTGATTTGATACTTCACCTGGAAGCCTTTTTTCCAAGAAGGGTCACTTTACCGCTTCTCAAAATCAAATTTCTTCACTTGCGACAGTTGTACTTGGGGCACCACTTTTCCTTCATACTTGTCGATGCTCGAGTCGATTTTTGTTGTGAGTAACCATATTTTACTCATGTTTTTATGGTCCCCACCGGGCCTATTTTGGGTGGCAGCATCATCGAGTCGCCCTTGTTTAGAGCATCCGAGTTGAGTCATCATCGCATCCATGGAGTCTATCCTGAGTTCCTTTTGTCTCCCGTCATATTCTTCCATCCTTCATTGCTTTGTAACTCTCTCGTGTCACACATTTTTGCCTTCATTCATATTGTCCCCTATCCCTTCCAAGGTCGAGTCAGTAGCTGCCAGGTCATTCATGTCCTTTATGCTCTAACAAGGGAAGTCATCAGCCTGCTACTCAGTCCCCCCCATTCCACCATAGTCCCTAGTGTTAGTTTATCAGTTGCTCTACTATTATCCCTTATGTCTTATATGAGGATTCCTTATTGCCTCACCTATGGCAGATCTCCTTTTGTCGACAACAACTTATTCATTCCAGAAGATAGGTCTAGAGGTCGGTGTACCTTGGTTCCAGCTTCCACACTTGTTCGGTGCCTCAGATCAGGAAAAGGGACCCTTTATTTCCTTTTGAATTTATCGCTTCTCAGTTCCAACTCCTTATGGTAGGATCAAGATCCATATACTTGATGGTTTAGTGATGCAACAGATTGTACCAATGACTCCTGGGTGTTTGTGAGATGTTTCATACCTCATGAGAGGGTGGCCCTTCAGGTAGCCCCCCACATACCGAGATGACCTCTTTCACTATAGCCTTGGATGCAGCTCTACATATTTGATGGTTTCGGCCTTAGTCGCTTGCAATTCCTTTTTAGTTTGCATGTATCATTTAGATTTTTAGATCCCTTTCCTGTTCTACAGGGCCTCTTTGGTTGCTATTATATCTCATGTACTTAGATATCGTTGCATAAGTCTTAGCTATTTTCCTAGGCATAGTACATATGTGGGATCCATTATCTTTTTTATCTGGCCCATGTTTATGCCAACATGTAATATATAGCTAAATTCCATTTTTGTTGGGCGCACCAATATTCTTTGTACTTTTTCATCTTAGCGGGCATAGGTATGCCTCCCCTACCTCATTTTAGAATAGTTAGTCACTCATAAAATAGACTTGTTTCACCTGTAAGTCTCGCCTCCTCAGTGTCTTTTCCTCTCTCGCTTCAGTCCGTATTATATTTCTCTCTCTCTCTGACTCCCCTTTGGTGTCTAGTGATTGTGTTCTTACAATGTACTTCAGTCATATGATTAGTTCCTAAGGCTCGCACGTTGGGGGGAAATATGTTACACCAATTTTTGGTCATCTAACCTGTTGCTATTAGATGGAACAAAATAAACCATGTAAGAACAATTTTACCATAGTCAAATTGATTTCACTATGAGAAATAATTTAATAACCCATAGTTTATTAAATTATTTCTGGTCTAAACAGGAAAACCCATGGGGAATAATTAAATAAATCCTTACTTGTTTTATTTTACTCTAGGGATAATAAACTAAACAACTCTTTAATTAATATTCTTGGTCATATTTAACCCAAAATGGGAGAATTATTTAGATAAATCATTCTTATGCGTAATTATGAATTACGGATAAATCATTCTTCCCTAGACAAGTGCTTATCTAGAACAAAAGATTAAAGACTTTGTGACTACTTTTCCTAACTATGAACAGACACACTTAATGAAATAAGAATCTTACTTGGATTCCAAGCACTTCCAAAATCTCCTTCTGTCGCTTTTGTTGTAGCTTCAAATTCCAGCCGGCTGTGAAAAATATTTCCTACAAGAATGAACACTAAATAGCAAGAGATAGCAATAATACAGATGTCTATTCAATTTATTTAGCTAAATCAATGATTCATAATCCATACACATCAATTAAGAATTCATAATATGGAAAACATGAGCTTATATAGATACATATGTGGGAAAGTAAGAAAAAATATGTAGTAATGGATAGAAGGGGAGGTTACAACCCAGTGATTGATTTGAAGTGACCATTTCCAACAACATCCTAGGCTCATCACAATGCAGATCTCTCCAGCATAATGTTACACAAATCAACCTCTCAATTGAAATTCCACCAACATTTCTCTACTCAAATTATTCCTTTCAAAAACTAAGATATGTGCTCAATTTATAGAGGAGCTGAAGGTAGTTTTACAATCAATGACTTTCCAATAATAGGAAAGACATGTTCCCAATCTTGTAGATGTCAAATGGACACATGGATTCGAGGTTTGACACATGTGAACTCTTCTAGAAGGCACTAGCCAAGTGGAGATTGTGGAACAATGAGAATTCCACTCCCAATGTGACCAACGCACCTATGAGTGTCAGGAAGTGCTTTGCAGAGCAACCTTGAATGGGGCTACCTGCATATGCAATGCACCTAGTCCCTTTAGAGGCAGAATTGATGAGCTCTCATGTGATATATTATAAACTTGAAACGTTGGAAACCTTTGTAGATGAAAGTCATGAATGATTTGTCTTGTTATTTGTCTTAGGGCATGTAGAAACTAAAATGGTAGGGGATGATAGACCCTATTCATTGGTCCTGGAGATGATGTCCAGTTAACCAAGTCATTGGGAATGATGCCCAAATTGACCTATAACAGTTTCCCCCATAAAGAATGAAGTTAGAATAATAATAACAATATTTTGGCTGAGATGCTTTACACTGTGATGGTTGGAGATGAAGCGGAGTGGCCAACTGTAATAATATTACAATACATTATATCGTGATGTATCCTCTTGATCATAATTTCCAAGGGTAGGAATTCCCATTTTCAGCACATAGTTAATATAATAACATGTACATAATTCAGAAAGTCGTCTCCATTGGAATGTTGCCGAATACAGACATGCCTACAGATATTTGCTCATGTTCGGATGATGATCTGTATGTAAGGTCACCATACATATGATGTGTACAACAATCCTAAAATCGTAGCCCGGATGGCTGCAACTAGATCTGGGGTCTTCTTATCTTGTTCACTCGATCATTTGTGTACAAGTCTAGCAATGCAAATATATGATTTGTAGTCAAACATGGGAAGACATCATTTGATTACCAGCCAATGATGTGAGCTATCAACAAACGCGAGAGAACCACCATTGATGTCAATGGTCTTCAAGGTACTGCAGTACATTTTTTATGGCGTAAATAGATGATTTGATGTCGAACGCCAAACAAAATATTTTGGTCAAAAGTTCGGAAGCGAGGGTCTTGTCGATGCTATAACAAGCCTCATGGTATTGGAACATAATGTTTCTAAGTGAATTTCCTGGATAATGATTTGTCGTCGATAGGAAGCCACCTTATTGTGAAACGGGATTTACTGATTTCAGAGACAAAGGTATGACTTGATATAGCAATTTTCAGGGATGACGGTCATGAGAATGAAGGTTTATGAGTATTGTAGAATGATGAGTATTCACTGGATGACTTCTCTTGAACATATCGCCGACACTGAGATGAGTTGGTAGCATTGACCCAAAACTGAAGTGAAGGTATGATGAACCATAGGTATGAATGAACCGTCAAGAATATTACCCAACCCAAACAGTCACGATGATGGAGTGAAGTGTCATTTTCAAGAGCGGCCTGCTACTGTAAAAAGTTTTGTTCACTTTCCCAAGTTTTCCCCAGTCATTTGTAAACTAGTACCTCTTTATTTTTTAACAATCTTGAAGAGGATAAAATTTTCTTGATCTATAATTCAACCCTTTGGGCAAATAATGTATCGCTATTTAATAATTTAACGAGTCTAGCGATGAATGAAACTCAATTCCTACCATGATCAACAAGCCCGTCACTATTTTATGTTTTAACGAGCTTAACAACAGTGATAGCCTGGTCCTTTTTCATATTTAGAGAGTTTTAAAAGGAGGACAAAAGAAAACTCCATAAGTAATTTTTCATACAGTTGTCACTCAGATCCGAAAAAGTGTAAAAATTTCTCTGAGAGAACCTCTTTAGTCATGTTTGACCAAGGCCTTTCTTTTTCGTAAATAAACTATCTCAGTCCAGAAAAGGGTTAAACTTATACTGAGTGGATATCAATTCATTTACTTTTACGAGCTCGAAAAGACAAGTGCTCGACAATCTTTTCACATTATCGAAGTCTGAAAAGAGCTGAAAGGAGAGTCCAGGGATTCCTTTTTTGTTGTTATCTAAGCTCGAAAAAGAGATAAAAGTGTGCTTCAAATCCTTTTTCGTTTTTAAAAAAGCTCAAAAAATAAGGAGAAAAAGTATTTTTTGTGGTCAAATCATTCTTGAAATAAATTTGCACGACTAATCTATTCATCAGTTGTGAGACCTGTTCAGAACAACATCAAATGGATTAAAAATACTTGTTTCATGATAAAAAAACATAATAAAACCATAGTCATAGCAATAAATTCAATTTGTAAACAATTAAATGACTATTAAAAAAGAGTTTTACCATTCATTTTTACCATTCCATAGTTACCATTTTCATTTTGGAGCTCTGAATCTGAATTTTCCCCTGAACTTCAGCTGTTGATTGCGATCGTTTTTGTGGACAGATTTCATTACTATTTGATCTAGGTTAGTGATATGAACCTCCTCTTTCTTTCAATAATCATTTCATTTCCAATTTCTACAATCTTTTAGGGTTTTTGGGGTCCCTAGCATAAATTATGCCCAAAAAGAGGGCAATGCACCCCTGGATGTCGAAACCTACGTTGCATAGCAAGTAAATTGAAGGCTACTTGCATACACAATGCACTGTCTCTTGTTAAGGACTGCGTTGCGCACAATCTAGATTTTTTTTTTTTGCGTTATGCCTAAAATTTATCCAATTTTTGCATTGAATGGAATCTAATGGTTCTTATGGTTGTATTTCAGGTTTCCATCGGATTACAATAACGATTACATGGAGGGAAAGAGAACATGAAGAACAGGATATGATTTCCCTAAATGATCTGGGTACATTAAGAGCTTTAAGAGATTGTGGACTGCTTAAGTACTTCAAATTGTCAGGAATGAGGCAACAAATAGAAATTTTGGAGTTCTTAGTTCGAGCATGAGATTCAGCTATCAAGGTATTTCATATTAAGAACCAAGTGGCTCCCATAACGGTCGAGGATGTATACTTTCATATAGGCTTGTCAAGGAGAGGCTTGCCCATTTCACTCTCAAGGTCTATTGTTGGAGGAGAGATAGTGAGAGATTATGTTTTGAAACACTGTTATCCAGGGGAAGAGCCAAGAAAAGATGGAAAGATAAACATCCGGGATGTTAGAGATTTTCCTTTAAGAGCTATCATTTTCACGATCACAAAACTTGTCGGCACCGTTACACTACATGTAGTGAATAGATCATATATGCAGTACACGCTAGAGTGTATGGAGCCAAGGATCTTCAACTGGTATGAAGCTCTTCTTTCTCAAATAAAGGAACAACTAAACAAAGCAAAGGGTGGAAGGAAGAATAACTTCATTTATGGTTCGATCCTAATATCCTTTGCCTTAGAAAAAATTCCACTAATGCAGCCACAACACGTGACACTAGATATGTATAATCCTAGAGATCCGCGGATGTAGAGATGGGTAGAACTCATAAGTGGGCAGGCAAGCCAATCGACTATTGTGTTCTCGACTGCATTCTTTGCCTAGTTCCAATGACAGATTGTCACTATCGATGAGTATGCATATGTAGGCATTGATTTCCGAGGAGATCCATATTTAGCATTACCTAAAGGCACTCAGTGGGGTGCAATGGGTAAGAATGTTTTTACCATGTTTTTTATTTTCCTAAGGTTTATACAATGTTTTTGCATTTTTTATGTTTTCCCAAGACTAAACTAAATGTTTTTTGTAATTCAGATGTTGGTCATGTTCAACTAGTAGAGGAACTAGAGCGTGAAGCAGATGTGCCAACAGAGAGGGCTGTCGGGAGAGAAGTCCTTTAGGATCTTGATATGGCTGAGACTCTAGCTGAACTTTGGCAGCACATAGAGGGTTTGACCTTCGGGATTCCGGATTGTCATATCAAAGATTTACCCATGTGATTGCAGTGACACACTATTGGGGTTCCTAACCGTTGGATGCGGTTACTTCGTAGGATAGCTAGATCTATAGCATGTTACCATTAACACCACTAGTTTAATTTTGAAATTTTTCATACATTTTGAGGTCAGATGACCAATGTGTCATGGGCACAATTTTTTGTAAAAACCTATAATGATCTATCTATATGATTTCAGTGTTCTCCTATGTTTATTTTGAAATCCTATTCAATGATGTGAATGTTTTATTTCCATATGTTGCAAATGTCTGTCTAAAACTTGATTAGCTAAAGAATCAGTCGATGTGTTCAAATTTTTGGAAATGTGTTGATATTGAATAAAATCAAAGTGTCTTTCCAAAAGTCGAACTCTTAGGAAAAATCAATGCAGTGTTGGATTTCTAATAGTATAAAAACTAGTAAGTTGTAATACCAAAATTTGTGAGTCTAACCTTATGATGATACAGTTAATACCAAATGAAATGGCATCAGAGAGAAGTTTGATCAACGCACTATACTTAGCAATATTGTTCGTCGATCTACCAATACAAATCCCTTAAAAACACACTAACTTGATGTTCAGAGAGAAAATGGCCCACACTGTAGAGGATAGATCTTGTGTACTACGATTAGCACTATCAACATGTCCAACAAAGGGTTCCAAAGATTCATACATCTATGATGAAATGTAAAGCAGATTACCAATGTCAAGAAAACTCTAAAAACAAATTAAGATAGTGAATGCAAATAAACTGTTAGGTCCCTATATCACTAGTATAGTCCCTTATTATTGTTAGTGTAACCCCCTTATTGTTATTATTGTACCCTTGTAACCCCCATTTTGTTATTATTGTGCCATTAAATTATTATTGTTAGGTCGGCTAGGATTACATTATGGCCACATGGACTCCTATATATAGAAAGGAGGTTTTGTAAATTGTATCATCCAAGAATTGTTCATTTATGTAATGTATTGGAGGTTTCCCCCTCGAAGTGGCTTATTTATAAGGCGTTGATATCTCTTTTCTTCATTTTTGGAGCTGGTTACACAACATTTGGTATCAGAGCTTTGGATTCTAGGGTTTTGCTGCTCCAAATAGGTCATCATGGAATTTTCGCTATAACTTTTTTTCTACGAAGTTTCAGAAGCTGCAATTTTTAGGGTGCGAAGCCGAAATCCTGAGGAAGCTTTTCTAAAACTTTCAGATCTTGGTTCGCAATATTTGAGGAGATGTCATCTGTGGAAGTTAGGTATTTTTTCAGGGTCTTAAACAGGTCATTGTGGAATTTGCGCTATAATTTTTTTTGTACGAAGGTTCAGAGTCTGAAATTCTTATGGTGCAGAGCTGAAATCTTGAGGAAATTCGTCAAAAACTTTCAGAGCTTGGTTCGCAATATTTTTGGAGATACGATCTGTGGAAGGTAGTGCTTTTTCAGGCTCCTGAATTTCATCTCAAAGAGGTGATCGTGGGAAAAGTTCAATAACTATCTCTCTGGGCATCGGATTGGAGTGCCGTAAATAGTGGTCGCAAGTAAACGGACTTTATTTTCTTGGATATAAATTTCAGAGACAAAGGACAAAACAGTGACACGTGGCCATTCGTACAATTTCGCACTACTGAACCAGTCCATAATTAGGTCATTGTGGGAGATTGGACACAAATTTGTCTTGGAGAATCCAAATCAGGTCAGACCTATGGCATTCAAAAGATAATTCATAGGGCTACATCGGTACCAAGATTTAGATATTGAAGTGCTACAATCACAGAAATAATCCATTTTCAATATCGAGCTCCTCAAAAGCAAGAAAAAGGTGTGTATTTTTTTTCCAAATTGCATAAGTCTTGTTTGAATAATCAAGTTAAATTGATCCCAAGGCCATATTGTAGAATATATATCAGTATTGGATTCTAAAATGGCCCCTAAAAAGAATTCAACACCCATTAAGCCTTTATAAGTCTCTACTATGACTCATGAAGATGAAGAATGGCAACATGACATATCAAAATTACAAGAGCAAATTTCGCTCTCGCAAAGAACAACAAAAAATGAAATGGAAGTTTTGAAGAAAGGCATGGAAACTAAGATGGATGGTTTGAAGAAAGGCGTGGAAGCTAAGATTATTGTTTTGGAAGCTAAGATGGCTGGCATGGAAGTGGGCATGGAAGCTAAGATGGATGACATGAAAGACAACATGGAAAACATGAAGAATGATCTAAAAGCATACATGGAAGGCTTGATGACAAGTTTAAAACCAAAAATGATTCCTAATGGCGAAAATATAGTAGAAGAACCTCATGATGAGAACAAAATAAATGTTAATCGTGATTTCATAAACTCTAATGTTGGTGGGAAGAACCACCATATTCAAAAAATGGATATGAGGAAGTTTGATGGAAAGGATCCTGTAACATGGATACTACAGATGGAGCAATATTTTGATCTCCATAACGTGCAAAACACACAAAAGGTACGCATTGCAACTTTACATTTAGAACAAAATACATTTGTATGGTATCGATGGTTTTGCTCCCATAAAAAAATTGTCACTTGGTCAATTTTTACGGAGGAAATGATAGCACATTATGAGGATACAAAGAGCAACACCTTCTTTAGCCAATTGATAAATCTCAAACAAAAGGGTTTAGTGGAGCAGCACATTGAGGACTTCCAAAAATTGAATATAAGGGTAGTTGATATTCCAGAGGAACACAGGATTGATCTCTTCATAGGCACTTTAAAGGATAACATCCAACATGAAGTTCGCGTTCTGGAACCTGATTCATTGGAGAAGGCATTCAGGTTGGCAAGAAAAGTTGAATGTAAAGTTATGGCGACAAGGAAGCCTACCATTCAATTCTATAAAGAAGCAAGTGTTGCTACATCTAGATTTCCACAACCTACAAGGTTGACACCACAACAATTGGAAGAAAAAAGAGCAAAAGGGCTTTGCTACAGTTGTGATAGAAAATACACCAAAGGTCATAAGTGTGCTGAAAAGAAATTATTTTACATAGATTGTGAAGAAGAAGACGAAAATGAACAAGAAGAGGATACACACCAGGAACCAGCCATAGAAGAGGAAGAAATGAATCTGACCATATCATGTAATGCACTGGCAGGAATTACCACTCATCAAACTCTCAAGATAGTAGGACAGATCAAGAAGAAAAAGGTAATAGTGTTGATTGATTCAAGTAGCACCCATAATTTTATTCATTGTAAGGTAGCCAAGGAATTAAATTGTTTCCTATACCCAGCACCAGAATGCCAAGTGATGGTTGCAAATGGAGGAACTATAAATTGCTCTAGGAAATGCCATAATATCAAGCTAACCATGGGGGAATATGTATTGAATAGTCCAATTCTTTCCATTCCTATGGGAGGTGCTGATGTTGTACTAGGAGTACAATGGTTACAATCTTTGGGGACGGTAGCTTTTAATTTTCAAGAACTTTTCTTGAAATTTTTTTCAGAAGGAAAGGAAGTCGAATTACGGGGTATTGAAGGAAGCCGGGAAGGATAATAAGCTCTAATGGCATGACAAAGCTTCTAAAGAAATAAAAACGAGGCGTAATTGCACAATTATGCTCACTAGAAGTTCCAACATCAAAATCATCTATTTCTGCAGATCTCCAACAAGTCTTGGACAATCATTCCAAGGTGTTTGAAAATCCCAAAGGACTCCCACCTATTAGTGATCATGATCATGCTATTCATTTGATTCCGGGAAGTGTTCCTCCAAACATCGGGCCTTATAGATATCCTTACTTCCAAAAGAGAGAAATTGAACGTATGATTGCAGAAATGTTAGAGGCGGGTATAATTCAACCTAGTCAAAGTTTTTTCTCTGCTCCTGTAGTATTGGTACACAAGAAGGATGGATCATGGCGAATGTGTCCGGATTATAGGGAGCTCAATAAGCTCACCATTAAAGAAAAATTTCCCATTCCTGTGATTGATGAATTATTGGATGAATTACATGGAGCAATTTATTTTACCAAGTTGGATCTTCGTTAAGGATATCATCAAATTAGAATGAAGACTGAAGATATTCCAAAAACAACATTTCGAACTCATGAGGGTCATTATGAATTTTTGGTCATGCCTTTTTCCCTTACCAATGCACCTTCTACATTTCAAGGGTTGATGAATTCCATTTTCAAACCCTTCCTTAGAAAATTTGTGCTAGTATTTTTTGATGATATACTAATCTACAGCAGGTCTTGGAAGGATCATGTTGAATATGTTGACAGGGTGCTCAAACTATTGCAGGAGAAACAATTATATGCAAAAAAATCCAAATGTTTCTTTGGAGTACAAGAGGTGGAATATCTGGGTCATATTGTATCTCACGAAGGTGTTAAAGTAGACCCTAACAAAATTAAAGCCATTAAGGAATGGAAAGTCCCCACAACCATAAAGAAGTTGCGAGGATTTCTCGGGTTAACGGGGTATTATCGCAAGTTTGTTAAGAATTATGGGAGAATAGCAGCACCTCTAACAACATTATTGAAGAAAGATGCATTTTCATGGACTCCTGAAGCAACTAAGGCCTTTGAATGTCTTAAAGAGGCAATGTGCCTAGCACCGGTCTTAGCTACGCCAGACTTCACAAAAACCTTTATTATGGAATGTGATGCCTCAGGAAATGGAATTGGTGTTGTTTTAATGCAGGAAGGAAGACCCATTGCTTTTGAAAGTCGTCCAATCAAAGGAAAGTATTTACAAAAACCTATTTATGAGAAGGAAATGTTAGCAATACTGCATGCACTAAAGAAATGGCGAACTTACCTAATGGGAAGACACTTCAAGGTAAAAACTGATCATGATAGTCTTAAACACTTTTTGGAACAAAGACTATCGTCAGAAGAGCGGAAAAAATGGGTCACAAAGATGTTGGGTTATGACTTTGAAATAATCTACAAAAAAGGAAAGCTTAATGTTGTTGCAGATGCACTCTCAAGAAAGAATGAAGAGGTGGAAGCATTGCTTTGTGCCATTCTATTATCCAACCAGATTGGATAACCGAAGCAAGAGATGAATGGAAGAAGGACAAAGATGTATGGACACTCATTCAAAAGTTGCAGCAAGATCCTAGTACATCCGATACATTTAGTTGGAAAAATGATTCCTTATGGTACAAAGATCGCTTATATCTTTGTAAGAATTCCCAACTAAAACAAAATATTCTTCTGGAATTGCACACTTCTCCTTTAGGAGGACACTCAGGATTTTTAAAAACTTACCACGGGGTGAAGAAAGAATTTTTTTGGGATGGCCTTAAATCTGATATTCAAAAGTTTGTGGCGGAATGTTTGGTTTGCCAGCAGAATAAAGTGGAAAAAATTAAGACCCCGGGACTTCTACAACCTTTATCCATTCCAAGTCAATGTTGGGAGGAGATTTCAATGGATTTTATCACAGGTTTACCTAAGTCCGAAGGAAAGAGTGTCATCATGGTGGTAGTTGATAGGCTTACCAAATATGCACACTTTTGTGCATTATCTCATCCATTTAAAGCAAGTACAGTTGCTACTACATTTATGGACAGAATTCAAAAGCTACATGGAAGCCAAAGGGTTATTGTGAGCGACAGAGATCCCATTTTTACTGGAAATTTTTGGACGGAGTTATTTTCTTGTTTGGGTACTCAATTAGCTCATAGCTCATCTTATAATCCTCAATCTGATGGTCAAACTGAGATAGTAAATAAATGTTTGGAAGGATATCTTCGTTGTTTTGTATCTGATAAACAAACACAATGGGTAAAGTGGTTACCTCTTGCTGAATGGTGGTATAACACTTCCTTCCATACTGCAGCAAAAATGACCCCATTTATGGCACTTTATGGATATCATCCACCATCGATCACATCATCTTTAAGGGAAAATTCGAAGGTTCAAGCAGTGGAAGATCACATCGAGCATCGGCAAGAAGTTCTCCAACTCTTAAAGGATAACCTGAATTTGGCACAAAATCGAATGAAACAACAGGCAGATCAACATCACAGCGAGAGAAGTTTTGATGTAGGAGATTGGGCATTTTTACGGCTACAACCATACAAACAAATGTCCCTCAAGCAAGCTAAGAAGGATAATAAATTATCACCAAAGTACTATGGTCCTTACAAGGTGTTGCAAAATATTGGTACTATGGCATACAAATTGGAGCTTCCTGCTTCTTCGCGAGTACATCGAGTTTTCCATGTTTCATGCTTAAAGAAGGTTATAGGTGAAAATCTTCCAGTTCAAACAGTATTGCCAGAACTTGATGAGGAAGGGAAAATCATATTGGAACCTGAAGCAGTCATGGAAAAAAGAACTCGACAACTACGGAATCGATCAATTTCAGAGTATCTCATCAAGTGGAAGAACTTGCCCACTGAAGATTCTACATGGGAGGATGAGAATTTTATACAGAAGCACCCGGAGCTACTCAAGCGTTGAGGACAACACTTTTTTGAAGGAGAGGGGCATGTTAGGTCCCTATATCACTAGTATAGTCCCTTATTATTGTTAGTGTAACCCCTTATTGTTATTATTGTACCCTTGTAACCCCCATTTTGTTATTATTGTGCCCTTAAATTATTATTGTTAGGTCAGCTAGGATTACATTGTCGCCCACTAGGATTACATTATGGCCCCATGGACTCCTATATATAGAAAGGAGGTTTTGTAAATTGTATCATCCAAGAATTGTTCATTTATGTAATGTATTGGAGGTTGCCCCCTCGAAGTGGCTTATTTCTAAGGCGTTCATATCTCTTTTCTTCTATTTTTGGAGCTGGTTACACAACATAAACATTATATATATACAATATAATACAAAAAATTACTACGCTCATGATTAAGCATCGTAACGTTTCAAATACAACCCATTTCTAGGCTGCTCCAGCGCAATTCCATCGTAATCAACCAACTCATAGGCACCCTTAGCAAGAACTCTTTTGACAATATAGGGGCAATGCCATAATGGCTCAAATTTTCATGTACCTATTACATCAACTTCTTGATCGTAAAGAAGGACCAAGTCGCCCTCTAAGAAAATGTGAGGATGGAAATTTTTGTCGTATTGTGCCTTTATACATCTCTTATGAGCTTTGTTGGCCAATTGGGCTTCACGATGTGTTTCATCAAGATGGATGAGGTTAAGGAGATGCCCTTATTCTTCTGAGGTGTCAGGTAACAAGTTGATTGTGAGTTTTAATGATGGTATTTCACATTGGATTAGTAAGATAGCTTCCAGACCATACACCAATTGAAAAGGAGTAAATCTGGTTGCGTTTCTCACTAAGGTTCGATACACCCACAAGGCAAAGTACAGGATCAAATGCCAATTTCTTTTACGAACTCCTATAATTTGTTGAAGCATACATTTAAGAATCTTGTTGATAGCCTCAACTTGTCCATTTAATTGTGGATAATAAGGAGTATAATTATCATGTGACAATCCTAACTTGGCAGCCAATTTAGTCATCATATGGTTGAAAAAATTATTCCCATGATCTGTAACTATAGCCTGTGGGACTCCAAACCATGCAATAACATGATTAAAGAAAAACAATGCAGCTGTATGTACTGTGTTGTTGAATGTAGGCATCGCTTCGACCTATTTATTAAGGTAGTCGACTGCGATAATAATATAACCATGCCCCCCAGGCGAACGAGGGTTACAAGTCATGAAGTCAATACCCCATTTCGAAAGTGGTCCCATAGAGACAACAACAATCATTAGCATTGGCGGTTTGTGGATTTTACGATCAAAGATCTGGCACACATGAAAACTTCTGACCGCGAGGATGTAGTCTCGAAAAAATGTAGGCCAAAAGTAACTGGCGCGGAGTATCTTCTGTGCGGTAGCGTATCTAGATAAATGTCCACCACAAGCTCTAGCATGACAATCATTTAAAACCTTTTCGGCCTCCTCATGAGTGAGGCACCTCCTTAAAATGGTATCGAAACCAGGATGATAAAGTGTATCGCCAATGATCAGATAATATTTGGCTTGGTATAAAATACGTCGTTGTTCAGAGTGAGAGGTATGAGGTCAAAAAGTTTGAGTTAAGAGATAAATGATGAAATATCCATACCAAGGATCAGATGATCCGATCAGAAATAGAGACTCGTCAGGAATTGATGGTTCCGACGTAGTTGTAGTGCTATCAGAGGGAAGGTTACAGAGAAGCTCAAGAAAAACTAAATACTCCTTACACTTGGATTTGATGAGTTCCAAATGAAATTACTGCAAAATGACAATCCATTTTGAATATTTTTTCCCTAGCAATTGACATGATAAGATATAAGTCACGGGGTTGCAATCCAAAATGATATTAGTCTTTCAGAGCAGGATATAATGGCGAAATATTTGGACATCTTGAATAGTTGCCAAGGTAATATTTTCTGCATATGAATACTTAACTTCTATATCATTTACATTACGACTCAAATAATAAATCGGATTTTCAATTCCATCTTCTACTTGGACCAAAACCATAGTAATGGGCGTTTCAGCCGTGGTGATATATAGGAAATAATAATTTTGATAATTAGGGGGTACATTAATGATGCTCAGATAAGAGTATCCTTGATAGCATCAAAAGAAGCTTACTCAACTTGGTCCCAATTTAAGGGAACCCGATTTTTCAAGAGTTAAGTAAATCCTTTAGCCATTTCGGTGTAGTTTGGAATGAACATTCTTAGGAAGTTAGCCTTTCCTTTAAGTTTCTATATCTGAAGTAAATTTGATGGCACAAGAAAATCAAGAATGGCTTGAACCTTCAATGGGTCTATTCTAATTCCTTATTTTGAGACTACAAAACCAAGAAAATGACCAGAACCAACAAAAAACACACATTTATGTGGATTGAAGCGTATTTTGTAGTGTCCGCAGTGTAAAAATATGGCTCTCAAGTGCATCGGGTGATCAGTCTGATTTCATGAATGCGCTGGTAAATCATCTAGATAAGGTTGAATAGTGTGCTTGATGTCATTGAAGGCATAGTCCATTGCTCTCTGAAAATTTGCCCCAACGTTCTTTAAACCAAACGGAAATTTCCTATAAGTGAATGTGCCCCAGGGAAAAATGAGTGTTGTCTTATGTTTTTTCCTCTAGAGGGATATTGATTTGATTGTATGCAGAAAATCCATCCATAAACGAAAATATTTGGCATCCAGCACAATCGTCAATAATATGGTCGATAAAGGGAGTAGGATAGTTGTCTTTTGGACAAGCAAGACTGACATCCCGATAATTGACGCACACTCTAATATTTCCTTGCTTTTTTTATGATAGGAATGATGTTGGAAATCCACTCAGTCAGAGGAACAGGGTGTATGAAACGAACACGCAAAATTTTTTCAACTTTTTTTTTGATGGCAATGGCTTTCTTTGGATGAACGGGATCAAGTCTTTGATGCACCGATTTGACATCTAGATACATATTAATAGTGTGTTCAACAATACTAGTATCTATGCCTGGAATTTCCTTGTAAGACCAAGCAAATACATCATGGAATTCATGAAATAGAGAGTGATATGTTTCGAGTTCTGATGGAGAACAAGATACACCAACATGAATATTTTCTACAACTCTAGGTTTGGTCGAAATATCGATAGAAATGGTTTCTTTAATATTTGACAAATTTGGCTTGGAATCGATTGCATTAATCGGTAAAGAATTGGAAAAGAAAATTTTGATTGATGGGTGATATATTTAACTAAGATAGTTTTCTTCATAATTAGGAAGATGGGAACGATGATGATAATCTTCCCGTGGTTCTCCTTCTGACATCATGGCTTCCAAAACATTCTCATCTGTCATGAACATTGAGGAAAAAGGATCAGCGGGAGTACCAAAATCTAACGAACGATCAATTCAAACACTCGGCGAAGATGATTTCAGATTTGCCACCCAAGGCAGATAGATTAATTGCTATGCCAGCTCAATAGGGCTGGGTGGCAGGAAACATCCAATGTAACAATTTCAGAATCACCTGTACTCTCCCTTAAGCTAGATGGAGTGGAAGAGATCATGTAGCAGGTCTCTATACTTGCAATTTCTATCGACGTTGCGAGCCGCGGTAATGAAAAGGTTCCCATGAGAGTGGAATCCTTTAAGAGTCCTACACCAATGTTCTGAAGTGCTAGTTGGGGTGCATGAATGAACGGAACACTTCCACTTACCAGCGAAGTGAAGGCAAAGAAGGATAGGTGATTAATTAATATGATAGTACTGTTGGGAAAAATACTGAGAGGGGGGGTGAATCAGTATTTAGATCTGACTGAAAAAAATTTTAGTTTTTCTTTTTCTAAAACCCATACGCTACTTTACTGAACCCAACACGTGTATATACGCAGATATCCTTAACAAAACTTGTGTATTACCAGAGATCTCATTATGCAGATAATTCTTTTCTTAGATCACTGCATCATTCAATCATTAGATGTTTAGTAAGCAGTAAACATGTGTAGTAAGAACAAAATAAATCATCACACATAAGCATCATACATGAACACCAGGATTTAAGGTGGAAACCAAATTTGGGAGAAAACCACCGCTGCCGTCGTCTCAATCTTCAATATTTATTACAAAAAAAAATTCTTACAACATTGTACTGGCACAGACTCATACCAGCACGTAGGCACCTACTTGTAGAAGGCTACAACCTTCTCTCGTTTACCAGCCTCTCTTGGAAGGGAGCTACAACCCCCTTCTCTCATTTACCAGCCTCTCCTGGAAGGGAGCTACTACCCCCTGCTCTCGTTTACTAGCTACCACTGGAAGGGAGCTACTACCCCCTTACTGAAGGCTTCGACCCTCAGCACTACTGCAGACCACGTTTCATCAATTTTCATACTGGATCAAACAACTTCAACACAACCCTTCACTTAACATCAACAAACATACCTTGCCCAATACTTCAAATAGAACAATGAGACCACTGTAACCAAGATATCATAAATAACCCAGACTTCAGAATACATATGTAGATATAAACTCAACCCTAAACATTCATTGAATCAAATATCATACACTACTTCTCTTTGCTGAAACCACGTGTATACTCGCTTCCCTGCTTACCAACCTGCGTATGCCTCTGTACATAACATGAAATGCATAAGCCACTTCTCTTCATTGAAGACGCGTGTATACACGCTTATCTTTGTATCAACCTACGTATACTTCTCAGAACACTATTTTTCAGAATCTGATCAAACTCAGATTCAGATCTGAAATCAGATTTATGTTCAAACAATCTATCAACCATGTAGAACTATTTAGATATTCATTCTTCCTTCATTGAATCATCAACCAACAACTTGATCTTTAATTAACATAATTAGCAGCACAATAAACATTCAAACAACCTAGATCTGTACGAATACATACTTAACAAATAGTAGTAAAACAGTATAACAGATCATAAATTTCATTCCACATACTTCAGTAAAACCTTAGATTCCATACGCGCTTTTACTTCACTGAACCTGCATATATACGCGCTTTCACAGAGTCAAACCTGCGTATACTTCAGTGCATTTTATTCTTTAGAAACCCTGACTGCCATACGCGCTTTTCTTTAAGCGTACCCGTGTATATACGCGCTTTTACTGAGACAAACTAGCGTATAGATCTATAAAAGATAAACTTTGCAGAACAGACCAGATCTATAAACTTACCCAGAATTCTTCAATTTCTTCATCAGACTTGCACCAGGTCTTCATCATTTCTTTTCCAGATCATCCTAGAGATTCATCATTTCTAGATCTAGAGATCTTGAACCTTCATCATATATATAGGTGCATCATAGATCCAGATCTAACAATTAAGACTAGAGTTCATCCATGCGGATATTCCTGAGAGGAATTTATTCATCAACAACCCTTGCACCTGCTCCCTTGCACTATGATCCTCTTCTCCTTATATATATTTAGCCTTTATCAATACCATGAGTCAAAACCACTCAACCGTTGATGGTATTCCTGGACGGGATCAAATAGATAATCCAACGCTCAGTACTATGGGCCAATACCATGGTTATGTCCCCTGGTTTTATAAATTTAGAGCGCAAATAGGCATACGCTACTTGTTACGTACTTTTCCATGTACATACGCTACTTAGCCTTTACAAACCCACGTATGATTTGTGACATATCATATTTATCATTTCTCTGGCACTTACTGAAATTTCTTTCTCTACTACTTTTGAGCTTCTCTGTAGATACATCAAATTTACATCATTAACAAACTCATCAAGTCAGTTTCTATCAAGGACAACTTTATCAAGCAGGTTGCAATAAACTTTATCAAGTAGGTTGCCATCAAGGACAACACTCTGCATCATATTGCCAACAAGTACCTTTATATGGAAAGGAAATCATTCTAAAATATGTAGAAACAATTGTAGTCATTACATATACCCATGGCCTTCCAAGTATAATATTATAGTCAAGGGGTCCATCAACAACCTCGACATCAACATTCATTGTTTTTCCACCTAGTTCAACATGTAGGTTATTAATAATAGCACAAGGTTTATATGCACATCCATCAAAAGCCTTCAACATCATTGATGATTGTGATAAGCGCGGCGAGCCAAGTGACTTCCAAAAATTTAGAGATATAATGCATGTAGTTGCTCCCTCATCAATAATAGTGCAATGAACAAGGTGATTGAGAACATTTAATTTTATGGAGAATGCCAATTCTAGTGGTAATTGTGGCACATAGCGCGTATTATTAAAGACGAGAAGATTAGAATCAGTCGTATCGATTCCACCAATAGCCGACAATAAAGCCTATTTTTGGGAGGGAAAATTTTGTAATACCTCAAGAGTAGACATAGTTGAAGGGGATTGAGCCAAATTTTCAACTATATTATAATTTTGTGCAGCTCTTTCTCGAGGATTATATGTCGATTTGTGAATTAATCCCTTTGGTGGCTTGATTGTCAATTAAGGAATAGCAGTAAGTGGTACTAACTCTATAGACGGATTTGTAGTCAAGGTAGTAGGTTGATCAGTGGCCTAAATACCATAATATTTATTATGCAATGACACAAAAATATATGTTGAAGGTTTTATGATAGATAACATAAGTGCTTGAGAACTAGAAGCTGGATCCGTAGCAACCATGTTTGTGTCTGGATTTGGAAATGGATTTGTCAACATAGTTGATGCATGGGTAGTCTTGATGATTTTTGAGACTTCATCGTGGTGAGGAAAATCCATAACAAAGTGTTTCTCATTACAGATTATGCATGGATAACAAGGTTTCCTAGGTCCAGACGATTGATTAGATGATCTATCCTGCGGGTTAGAAGTTTTCTTTTTCTTAGATTTCCCATTTTTCTTACTTCTGGGTTGCTTGTCACCTTTTCCCTTGTCAAATGACACGGCATTAATTTCGGAAGAAGGTGCATGATCAGATGTAGTATTATGATGTGTGCTTGTAGTACCAATCAAGACGTCTATCACATGAGAGTCCTTTAATTTAGGAGGAATAGTAAAATTAGATCTCGACACGTTAGGAATTTTTTCATAGAGCATGCCAGATTGAGTGTTAATCAAGTCTAAATATTGGGCATGAGCGATAAATTTCTCTTCTATGAAAACGCCACACTTAGCCACATCCTCAGTTATAGATGGTAACACAAACTTAATGAATCATTCAGCAAGGAGTTGATCCGGAACAAATGTCTTAACCATTCTGCGATGACGACACCACTCATGAATATGATCAGAAATGTGAGTAGCATTAGTTTATTTGAAATTGGTCAAGAGTTCCGTTTTAGTTTCATATCATATGGGTAACTGAAAAAGAGTAAAAAATATAGTATCTAGGGCAGTGAAATTATCAAAAGAAGCTCTAGGTAATTCAATGTACCATTTTGCAGTCGAACCTATGAGCGTATGCTGGAAAAGGCATAGTTGAACATAATCATCATTCAAGGAGTTTGATGAACACCATAAATGATAATTCATGACATCAGTCGATGGATCTTCTCTTGGGTTTCCATTGAACTGAGGAAAATCCGAGGGTAATTTTTGAGGTATCATCAACCACCAAGGAGCATAGTTAATTGGATCATTAGTTAGCCGATTTAAATCTGGTAACTCTAAAGTTGCAAAAAAGGGAAACTGTCTATTAAGGTAAGGTTGAGCATAGCTAGGGTAAGATGGAATTGCTTGAGCAATAGGCCTTTGAGCACCAGCATAAGGAATCCGTTGCTGGTAACCCAGATAGGGGTTGTTTTGAAAAGAAAATGCTTGAGGATTCTTTTGACCAAAACCTGGATATGATACTTGTTGAAATGAAGTTTGAGGAATTTGCACTTGAGGCTGCCAAGGGGTCTGTCCACCAATTTTATAACCCAAATTAGGATAAATTGGATTCGGTTGAGGATAAGTATAACCATATTATGGCTGTGGCATCCTATAAAATGGTAAACCATCTTGTGAATAAATGATTTCGGATATAGGTTGTTGTAAATTAACCAAAGGATTTGGAGTCTGTGGACCCAATATTTGATGGTATTGAGTTGAAGAACCCACTTGATAAGGTTTTTGTACAAATTTTTGATTCTATAACAGGGGTAGAGATGTATTAACAAGTGGAAATGATGTGGGTGTAATAGGTCGAACTGGTTGATATGAGTGTACAACAATTTGTGGTTGGATAGGCAAAGTGGGATGCCATTGAAAAACATTCATTTCGACATTAGGTTGACCAAAAAGTGACAGAACTGTCATATTGGGTGACCAAAGGTTGGCCCCCAGCATGAGGAGGAATAACATGGAAAATATTGCTCTCCAAATGCTAGGAGTCCAGTTGATATGGTACTTCAAGGAATAGAGCCAGAAGGACTGGGTTGATATTTCCCTGATGATGTGTATAAATAATCAAACCATTCAGTACTCACTATAGGATTACCAGTTAGAATACCAGATGATGACATTGATAAATTCCATGGGTTTGAAGATGCACCAGAGAAAATTCCAGATAATGGTTTGTAACCTGATGGGACCATAGGGCCGCCATGAAAATATGACTCTGGTGAAGTTGTGAACATCGACGAGGTAGCGAGGGTAGGTGATGACGTAATTGGAACAGATGGCCCAACTGTAGATGTTGGTTCAAGCATGGTTACTTGAACAAATGTATACCCTTTTGAATGGACGGAATTTTGAATAGGAACATGATCAACAAAAGGTAACGATTGAGGAAAATAATCGTACAAGTAAAGGTCCTCCCCAAAATGGGTTGGAGTTAAAGGTGTCTCATCTTGTGGGATTTCTTCAATCACAATTAAATAAGGTGGAAGTATTTCACTGTCAGACCCAAAGTAAATTTTAGGTGGTTGACTATGTGATATGGGAGACTCAATGACTATAGAAATTTGTGGGATGACCAAGGCAGGAAAAAAATCTGGCTGTACCACTGCAAGATTCAGATGTTGGGGCAAATAAGAGATAGAATCTGGATCAATTTCTAGTTCAACAACGTCGGGTCCAGGAGGTATGGTCTCACTGATTGGATGGATCGTGACCACGGGTAGCTGTGAAGACTCCATTTCAACAACAGTAAATGAACGAGGATGTGTAGAAACCAATTGAGCTTACTCTGGTTTATGGGAATATGATGTTTCACCAGAGGTACAAACTGTACTTGATTCGCCAGAGCGTGATCGCCTTCACCTATCAGAAGTAACTTCTGGTGGTAAAGGTGGTTTTAACGCTAGTCTATGCCGACGATGGGGGGAAGGATTTTTTTCTTCCATGATTACTAATTTATTTTAACCAAAAAAAATAAAAAATAAATAAAAGGGTAATTCTAGGCAAAAGGGTTTACCATGAAACTGTGAACTGCAAAATACCTCCTAGCAAACCAAGAAGTACGGACAGGAAATCTCCTCGAATGTTGTGTTCGGTGTATCACAATTTACAAGGTGGAAAAATAGGTTCACTATGGATGGATAACACCTAAAATTTGTCCTCCCAAATAAACCTGAAGGTACGTGGATGCCCAAGTCCATATTAGCGATGTCTGATGCGAAACCGCATAGTGAGAGCACCCCTTTATACTTTTTCGTACTGGAACATCGCCCGATATACCCGAAATTATGTGGAAAAGATACGATATACTTACGTACGTGGAGTGAGTTATCACACTTGGAATGTATCGCAGACAAGTTAATGAAAAAAACTATGTTTTACGATGTTGGAACATGTCTCTAGCCTAGACCTTCTAAATGTTATCATTATGGTTCCAATGCTTTGTTAGGTAAATTGAGATAAATTTTAAGTTGATCTTGTTTATCAATTTTCCTTTCAAATTTTCACCACGATGATGTATTGGAAATTCCTAAAATGCAAACTAAGAATGATAAGCAATATTTCACTTTTAGTTTTTCAATGAAAATCCTAGCTACTAGAGGGAAAGAGCAGTCAATTTAGAGCAAACAAATCAAAGAGCACAAAATAACTGCAGATTTCCTAATTGTTCCTTTTTCAAAACACACAAACCACTACATGCAAATGCAGGTTTTTGTTTTTAGTTCCTTTAATGGAATGAATGAAGAAAAGAAACTAAGTGCGCTAAATAAACAAAAGCAAATGCCTTTTTCTTTTGAGAAATGAGGAATATAAAAAATAGTTTCTCTTTTGAAAGAAAAATGAGGAATTAAACAAAAATTTCTCCTATCAAGAAATGAAGAATTTACGAAAATTTCCTTTTCAAAAGAAAATGGATCTAATGAAACAATGAAAATACTTTGAAATTAATTCGCTAATGATAATGAAAAACACTTTAAACAAACATTGAACAAATTTTTCTTTCAAAGGAGGAAGAGGTAGATAATTTCACTAGTCAATATGAGGCTCAGGATTTTCAAAACATAGCAGACAACAAACTGAAGCAAATTGCAATGACAAACTCAAAGTAATTTGGATGGTTTCTGGAGGCAACACAGTCTCTAAATAGAGACAGCGGTTTGCAACGTAGGCCTAAAAGGGATACAGTTCTATGCAAAGCACTATGTCCAGTCCAACAATGCATTGGGCGCATTGTACAATGAAAAACACAGCTGTTTAACACACTTCTAATGAAAATTTGGATTTTAAAAAACCTAATATTTATGAGTAAAAACTACTTGGTCAATAGACAGAGAAAGTTAGAGGAAAATACACCTAGGATGAAGGGTAAATTCCCCAGCAGACTCGCCAATTTGTTATGCAGAATTATGAATTACGGATAAATAATTCTTCCCTAGACAGGTGCTTATATAGAAAAATAGATTAAAGACTTTGTGACTACTTTTACTAACTATGAACATACACACAGAATGAAATAAGAAGCTTACATGGAGTCCAAGCACTTCCATAATCTCCTTCTGTCACTTTTGCTGTAGCTTTAAATTCCAGCCGGCTTTGCAAAATATTTCCTGCAAGAATGAAAACTAAACAACAAGAGATAGCAATAATACAGATGTATATTCAAGTTATTTAGCTAAATCAATTAAGCATAAACCATATACATCACATAAGAATTCATAATATGGAAAACATGAGCTTATACAGATACATATGTGGGAAAGTAGGCAGCAATCTTTATTAATGGATAGAAGGGGAGGTTACAACCCAGTGATTGATTTGAAGTTACCATCTCTAGCAACATACCAACCTCATCAAAATTCAGATCCCTCCAGCAGCATGTTACATAAATCAACTCCTTAATTGAAATTCCACCAACATTTCTCTACTCAAATTCTTCCTTTCAATCACTAAGTTCTATGCTCAATTTATAGAGGAGCTGAAGGTAGTTTTACAATCAATGAATTTCCAATAATAGGCAAGACATGTTCCCAATATTGTAGATGTCAAATGGAAACATGGATTTGAAGTTTGACACATGTGAACTCTTCTAGAAGGCACTAGCCAAGTGGAGATTCTAGAAAAATGATAATTTTGCTCCCAATGTGACCAACGCACCTATGAGTGTCAGGAAGTGCTTTGCAGAGTAGCCTTGAATGGGGCTACCTACATATGCAACACACTTAGTCCCTTTACAAGAAACTTTGATGAGCTCTCATATGATATATTATAAACTTCAAACCTTCAAAACCTTTGCAGATGAAAGTCATGAATGATTTGTCTTGTTCCTTGTCTTAGGGCATGTAGCAACTGAAATGATAGTGGATGATAGAACCTATTCATTGGTCCTGGAGATGATGTCCAGTTAACCAGGTCATTGGGAATGATGCCCAAATTTACCTATAACAATCATTATTTATATTATTATTGTCTATGAATAATTGTTTAAATAATTATTTAATAATATTCCTTGCTAAATTTTACTAAATCATTTATAAATGATTGAATAAATCATTATTTATTTAATTATTATTTAACCTCATCCTTGAAATAATAAATAAATAATTTATTTATTTATTATTTCTAAATAAAGGGATTTAACCAATTATAAATTAATTTTCCCTCCACCAAAAATAATAAAATATTCCAATTAAGTTTGATCTAGATTGGGTTAATAATATTTTAATTATGCACCAATATCTAGACTAACTCAATATTTTGTTATAAATAGAAGGATTTTTTATTCATTCACTACCTTTTGTCACCTTTTGATCTATGCTTTTGGTTCGGCTTTGATCCTCCATCATTGTCATACTTTTTCTACTTTTGCTTGTGAGCTCCCTTTGAGTTCTATTTTGTCTGGGCTTTCTACACCATCAAGAGAGAGAGAGATATTGGATCCAAAGCACTGAGGAGATACAAGAATCCATCCCATTGAGGGGGACTGATAACATCTTTCTATGTTCCCTTCCTAGGTGTCATAATACAAAAAAATCTTTATAAATTATTGTGTTGTCTATTGGATGTATAGAGCAACTCTTGCTTATTTTTGTTGTTTAATGTCTTTAACTGCATAGATATGGATTTTTGTAGCATTTTTTCTGATCAAGTAGTGCAGATATAAGGAAATTGACAACCACATTTGATGTTAGGGTTATTTGTTATGCACAACTAAAGTGAGTTTTTTCATACGCTTGCAATTAGTTTTCACACTAATAAATTTTAAATAGGTAACTAAAGAACGTTGTGTAGTTAGATTATTTCCATATAATCTCATAGGATCTGTAGGATCCTAGCATTTTTAATTACCTCCTCGCTTTATAAATATCTGAAATATGTTTGAAGAACAATTCTTAGCTAAGTTTGGAGATGACCGAACCACTACATCGCCCATCAACGACCTATCAAATCTAAAGGCTAAAACAAGAGATAAAATAAGACTTCAATTCTAGATTTAATAAATTACTCAATAAAATCCGTACTATATCAGTCCCTAGTTCTGAGGTTCAAATTGAGCAGTATATTTCTTCTTTCCCATCCAACATAGCCATTTTTGTTGAGAGAGCGAAGTTACCTACATTGGAAAATAATATGAAGGAAAATTTTTCTGTAGAGAAAAGTATTATAGCTATTGAAAAGAAGAATTATCAAGAAGACATAAAATCTAAGAAAGTATCCTTCAAAGAAGATTAAAAAAAGAAGCCACCAAAATATCTTTTTTATGTAGAATATATTCAGAAAGTAATAAAAACCATGAAAAATGAAATGGAAGACATCAAAAAACAAGTTGCTAAAAGTTCCAGTACAATGAAGACTTTCAGGCCCTTTAAGAAAAATTATTCTTATACTTCTCAACCACCCAACATCATGCCTAACATTGAGTCTGATCAAGATACAAATGAGGAGAAAACAAAAGAAGAAGAAGAAGCTGAAGTCGAAGAAGAAGTTGAACTGAATGGCATGTGGGATTTCATCCTACCAAATGATGAACAACACGAAGCTTTAACCATTAGTAAAAGAAGCAAGAATAGCACTAAATCAACACATCCTAATCACAAACAGAAGAACTCAACTCCCGCTAAAGAAAAAATAGTAAGTAAGAAGTCTGCATCTAAGGCTACACAAACTAACCTCACTCCTTCTGATGTTCCATCTACATCAAAGACAATGGTAGGCTCTGATACCATTCAATATAATGTAGTGGAAGATATGAAAAAATCCAGGGCTAGTATTTCAATCCATGAACTTACTAAACTAAAACAATAGCAGAAGATTTTACTTAGATATTTGAAAGCAGCTCCTGCTTCAGCCAAACCTGCTATAGTAGTAGTTCAAGCTGCGAATAATATGGGTAAAACTCCTACTCCTTCAAATAAGATAGATGCCACAGATCTTATTATGATAGGTGATCAATCCATCTCTCACACTCCTTCATTCCTTTTGACCTATGATATCTTTAATAAGAATGTTCATAATTTCGTAATTGATTCAGGGGCTTCCTCTAATATCATGCCAAAATCAGTATGTGCTAAATTGAACATAAATCCTCAAAATTATCTTGTTGATATAGTACAACTTAATAGGACAAATTTAGAGGTTTTAGGAGAAAATTTTTTGTTTCCATTAGATTATCATCAAACCCTAAGGTTGCCTAGATAATTGATATTTTGGTAGCTAATATTCCTGAATTTTATGGTTTAGTATTGATCAGAAACTGATCTAAGAAGCTTCATGGATATTTCGCAACAGACTGGTCACATATGTGCCTGCCCCACAATGGAAAACCAAACCAAATTCGAGTAGACCGTGAGAAATTCATGAAACATACATTTACTAATATTGAAGGAATCAATGAGCCAATAGCATTCAATAATAATATTATTGGAAATTTCTCGACAGAATCATTTCTTGGAAACTTTAATGCCCAACCATCACCCTTTTTTGATAATGCGGTTATCTCTCAAATTGAAAACTTTTCACAAATAGACACTTCTAAATGTAAATTTTTTGTAAATAAACCAGTACTTAAGTCTTTATTTTGGATTCTATATTTTGATGGTTCTAAATCAGAAGATGGTGCAAGAGCTGGCTATATTTTAATAAGTCTTGAAGGAGAAAAGACCATGATAGCCTGAATACTTGAATTAAATTTCACGAAAAATATAGAATAATATGAAGCACTAATTCAAGGTTTGTATAAAGAAATTGAACTTGACATTAAATATCTAAAAGTACTGGGAGATTCAGAAATCATTGTCAAACAAGTAAGAAATACTATCCATTTTCATTTTGGACATCTTAAACATTATCAGTCATCAGTCCAGGATTTGACTTCTAATTACTTAGCTTTCAATATCTCCTTTGTACCCATAATACAAAATGTTAGTGCATATTTATTGGCCAATGTAACATTGAAATTAATTCCATCTCAAGAATTTAGCCCCGATAGGTTTTCTATTGATTTGGATTTTAGAGCATATGTTCTTGATAATATTGCTAATTGGAGAGTCTTTAATTATGATTTTGATATCATATATTTCCTTACATCTAAGGGATATTATGATAATCAAATTGTAAATGAACATGGACATGACATTCAGATAAAGGAATAATAGGATGAAAATCCAATACCAAAGTCAGTTGTCAAACTAGAAGACCTTTATGATTTAAAAGATAGGTTCAAAAGAGTTACTAATTCTAAAACTCAAAGTTCAACTTTAAGGTTTGAGTTAGTAAATCTTGGAACCAATGATAAACCACAAAATGTCAACTTAGGTCTTGGTCTGTCTTCTAAAGCAAGAGTATCATTTGTCAAGTTATTAAGCACCTACGAAAGTATTTTTTCTTGGGATTATACTGATATAAAAACATATGAAACTTCTATTATTCAACACAATGTTCCTATGATATCAGATGAGAAACCAATACAACAAAAGTTGAGGAAAATTGATCATAAACTTGAAAGTCAAATTAAAAAAGGTTTCAATAAGCTTCTCAAAGCTAATATCATCTTTCCACTTAGACATTAAAAATGGGTATCAAATTTGGTTCCTGTCAGGAAGAAAAAAGGTGAAATTAGGATTTGCATTGATTTTAGAAATTTAAATAAATCATGTGAGAAGGACAATTTTCCATTACCAACCCTGGAACAAGTACTGCAAACTACAGCTGGTTCTGAACTTATGTCTTTTCTAGATGGTTTTTCAGGATATAATAAAATCCTGGTACATCCATGTGACATATTAAATATCACATTCAAGACTAAGTGTGGAACTTATGCCTATCAAAAGATGCCATTCAGGTTAATCAATGCAGGTGCCACTTTCCAAAGAGTAGCGGACACAAATTTTAGAGGACTCATTAATGAACCAATGGTTATTTATCTAGATGACATCACAATATTTTATAGACAAAGAAACAATCATGTGAATGAACTAAAATAAGTCTTTGAGCAATGTAGAAAGTATGGAATCTCACTTAACCCAAAGAAGTCATATTTTTCTTTAGATGAAGGAAAATTTTTAGGATTCATTGTGTGCAAAAATGGTATTTATATCAATCCCGAAATAATCAAAGAAATTAAAAGGATTCCTTTCCCTCATAATAAGAAAACCATGCAGTCATTTCTTGGACAGATAAATTTTGTAAAGAGATGCGTCCCTAACTTTTTGCAGATAATTTTACCCTTACAAACAACGATTAAAAAAAATTTAGTCCTCAAGTGGGGACATAATGAAAGGGACACATTTGATTTAATCAAACAATCTATTATTAATGCTCCATTCTTGACAACTCCCAATTTTATTAATAATTTCACTTTATATACATTCTCATTAGATACATCTTATGTTGTTGTTCTAACATAGCTCAATGACCAACAAATTGAAGCACCAATATCATTTTTCAGTTCCAGTTTGCAAGGTGTGGAACTAAATTATTCATTTGTTGAGAAACAAGAATTTGCTGTCTTCAAATCTATAAATAATTTTAGACCATTTCTCCTGAAAACTCATACCAATATAATAGTTCCATTCTCTACAGTAAGGAAATTATTGATGCAGAGAGAAGTAGGAGAGAAAAGGGCTAACTGGGTAACTTATTTACAAGAATATGATGTAGAAATTAAACCTTCTAAAATTATTAGAGGTCAAGGCTTTTGCAAAATGATAACAGGAGCATCCCATTTATCATCAGAAGAAGATCCAGGGAATAATGTGCAAGCGTAAGAGGTAATCCTCAACAATGCTTACTCTCAATATGATGATCTTAAGTTTCATTTGAAAAATGGATATGCCTCCATGAAGCTCAGTTATAAACCAAAGTGTTATTTAAGATTGAAAGCTAAGCAATACCAAATGGTCAGTGATGTCTTGTTTATAAGGAACTTTTATTCCATGTTACTAATATGCTTAGATAAAACTGAAGCAGAGAAATTTTTGTAGGAACTACACAATGGACCAACTGGAGTAAATTTTGGAGCAAATACAACAACACATAAAATCCTACATGTAACTTACTATTGGCCAACACTTTTCAAATATGCTCATGGTTATGCGAGGAAATGCAAAGTCTACCAAAGTTTATCTGGAAGACAAAGGAGACCAACTTTTCCATTACAACCAGTTAATATCCAACAACAATTTGAGCAATGGGAATTAGATATAATTGGTGAGATCATTCCTAACTCTTCCAAACAACATATATACATCCTCATAACTACCAATTATTTTACTAAATGGGTAGAAGCAATTCCACTAAAAGTAGCCAACTCTGATAATAATATTATTGAGTTCATTGATTAGTTTATCATAAATAGATTTGGTTTACCCATTTATTTGATGTTTGAAAATGCATCTTATTTCTCAGGAGTTGCTATGATAGAATTTGCTATTAAAAGAGGTTTTAAACTCAAATATTCTGCTAACTATTATCCTCAAGGAAATGGTTTAGCAGAATGAACAGATAAAAAACCTATCGGAATCATTAAACGAACTGTTGACCAGAATCAAAGATATAGGCACAAATCATTAACACTTGCTCTTTGGGAAGATCGAATAACTGAGAAGGCCTCCACTGACACTTCTCCATTTAATCTTGTTTATGGGAAAGAAGTTGTTCTTCCTACTAATTTAGTTATTCCTTCTATTCCCCTAGTCCAATTTATTGATGAATCACCTTCTTCTTCTTTACAAGTAAGAAAATTACAAAGCGTTAAACTCGAAGAGGAAAGAGAAAAAGCTAAAGTTACTCATGCACATCATCAATAGTTAGTTAAAGCCTCATTTGATACAACTTCTGTTACTCCAAAAAAATTTCAAATTGGTGATCTAGTACTAAAATGGGATAAGGCACACAAGGAAAAAGGTAAACATACCAAATTCCAAAGAATATGGCTTGGACCATTTCAAATCATTGAAGAAATAGGCCCATCAACGTTTTTGTTGTAAGATCTATTAGGTAAAAGAGATTATTTTCCTGTTAATGGGAAAATTTTAAACAAATAGTTTTCATAGGAGGTAACCCCTTCTATTCTTTGTATATTGTTTTATTTTCTTTCCTTAGGAAAGTAAAAATTGCATGGTATTGATTTTTGGCTTTTCAAATAAAAATATCAGAGAATCTTTAAGGAAACAATTGAAAAATTCAAATCTCAAATAGATTTTATTTCCCTGAAAAGTCTAATTTCACTGAAGTTATTTATTCTTTAATAAACTCTCACTTTTATAAAGTATGGTTACTCTATTATCAGTCAAGAAAAGAATATTTAACATAATAAAGACTCTTTTACAGAGAAGCGATATTAAACTCTAAAATTATCATCTAGAATCCTCAAAAGGATCAATGATTCACCCGATTTGGCAAACTTTTCAATTTCCAGAAAGTAATTCAAAAAATATGCTAAAACTTAGAAGATAATAAGTCTCATCACGAGCTTGTTTACCATTTTCATAGGAAAATAGTTAAACTGAAATTACCAATATTGTCTACCAAAACAAGGTAATGACTTGAGATTATATCAAAAGGCAAGGGGTCTCATCAAGAGCCCACTTGATTAGTTTAGTTACAACTAGTGAATGGAATTGTCAATATTTGGTTACCAAGCCAAGATAATGGCTTTTAAGTGATAAAAAATACATAGAAATTATTTGCAAAAAAAGAAAAAACAAGTTCCAAAGAGATAAAGTATATAAAATTGAATTTATTTTTGGAAGATTATAATAACAGCTGGATGGAAAAACGAATCATTGTTGGGTAAAAGGTTACTTTGCCAAGGTTATAAATTCCTACTGGATTAGAGGCTCTACCTGTGATGAAAGAGTATATATTTATAAAGCTAATCTGAATGAGCCACCTCCTTCATCTTTTTGAACTTAGTAAAGACTGATATAGATGCTCATATTTTCATTTTAAAGAGGAAATCTTATGACTCATAATCAAGTGAGATTTTATTTCTTAGTGAAACATTATTTGTATTTAAATTCATTCCTGCAACTATTTTTATTTTGAAAAATTTTAGAAATTTCAAAAAACTAATCAGAGATAACTGGTTCTCCCAAGTGAATCACCAATTGTTGTACTATACAACACCCCCCATTTATTATTAAAATAAATGAGGACCCTTTAAAAATTAATAGAATATTAGAAGCATTTTTTTTGTTTTAGCGTTAAGTCTTAAACTTTAGAAATAAAAGGCCTTTTTTCTTTTCACTTTGATTTCATTGCGCTTAGCGCAAATCTCATAGCTTACAAACTAATGAAGTTAAAATACAAGTAAGATTTTCGAATTGCAGTAAAGTGCTTCAAACTTTTTGAATTATATAAAATCCTCGTTGAAAAATCTTAAAAATCCCTTAAAGTATAAATCACATAGTGCCTACTTTAAAATACAAACTTATAACATTTCAAAATAAATTGCAATAAGAAGGACCCAGTGAGACAAAAAACGAACAATGAAATATATCCAAAAATATGATAAAGCGCAGTACCGTGAGTCTTTAGCGCATATCGCATTCTGCAATGATAAACCAAATGGAAAGTTATATTAACCATAATAAATTGCAATGTGTGATTTACGCATATCACATTTCGCAGTTCACTGGTGGCGAAAACATATACTATTGGTATCTGCTAGAAGTTTCTATTTGCGCTATGACATTTATTATTCAAGCGCTTGAAGTTATTCTTATTCAATTGTTCCGTTATAAGATCTAATGACTTAGATTGTATGATTATAAATATTGCATAAGGGCGTGTAAGAGATTTGATAAACAATTTAAGGCTTATTAACGACATTCAATTGGTACAGGATTTCAAAAGATTGATATCTTACTTGAAACGTGTTTTAAATTTAAAGCACCAGGTTTTAATTTATGTTGATTTAACTCTATTCTTTGTCCTCGTCTCTCCTCATCTATTTGAAGTTGCATCTTTGTTTCTCCATAGGATAGCGGCAAGGAAAAAGATCTTACCATACAGTGATATGGTAATATGGGTCATTGATAACCTCAACATTGCAGAGAGAACATTCGAGAATTCCAAGCTGGAGAACATAGGTTCATTCACCGTTGAAGATTTGCGAACAATGTCTCATTTCCCTTAGCCACAAAAGATTTATGATAAAGATTTCTTGGAAATATTTTCAAGAAATAATTTAGACTTAATGAAGGTGGTAAAATGATGGATATAATATCAGGGAAAGATAAAGTGGGATAAACTTGGTATGTACCCCATAACACAATTGTCATCACCTTACTATTTTGTAACAGGAATGCTATGTAGACTATTTTCTAGACCCGATACCACTAAATTGTCTATTGAGTGGGTTCCTTTAATTGATGCAGTCGTCAATTCCACTATCATGAATTGGGAAAACATTTTATTTGATAACTTGGTCAAAGCCATCATGGATTACAGAACCAACAGAGTCTTTTCAACTAGGAAAATTTCCTCTTTCTATATGAGCACATATATCATGGATGCTATATGTTTCTGCTCAAGTTTTCCTATTATGGGTTGGAAGTGGACAAGCGAAGACCCAAACCCAATTCACATTTATCACAGAGCCCTATGGGAGTCTGAATTTCATTTACTTTTTTACAAAAATTTCATGGATTTATGTTACCCATTTATCAGATTATTTTTAAATAGAGAATTCCCAGAATTTCCAAGGAAGCCAATGCTGACATTTTACCTATAGCCCGATGGTTTGGTGAGGAAAATTTTACTTATACTATAGTTTTTGGGATTTTTTATTCTCCTCATGTCCTACCCTATTATGTCCCAGATAAACTTTTGGCAAGAAAAATCACATACCAAACTCTTGTAAGCGGTATAACCAATCAATAAATAGATTCCAAGAAAGCCATCTACCCTACCTTCCCAGTACAGTGAATTTTTTTTCCCTTTTTGACATAGGTCATGCAACCAAATAAATCCCAAATATTACTTCATTGAATCTGGCTTTAATGCCAAGAAGACAATATGATCGAAATGCTGTGGTCCATAAATTTACCACAAGTTTTAAACTCAGACCTTTCACGAATGAAAAATATATGTTTGATGATTTATTTGAAGGTGTAGAGAAGTTTGCAGATGTGTTAAAAATTGCATCAAATAATATTAGAGTGGTAGACCTTAAGGCTTTTCATCAATACGTAAACAAGAGTCTAGAAACAACCCCCTTAGAATTGTTACAAATGAAAGACGTCAAAATACCAACTCCCAACATCAGTTTAGACGATGAAGCTAAAGCCATGTCAAAATATGAGTCTCAATAAAAGTCAATTCAAGATTCAGAGCACTCTCAACATCAATATCAGAGCTCATATCATTCTAATAATGAATCTGATAACAGAAATGAAAGCCCTGAGAAGATAATTGAAAAATTAATTAAAGGAATTGATATGCAGACTAAGGAAGAAACTTGTGGAGTTGAATCATCTTCAAAAGGAACTCAAGATTTTTCATACTACAGGTCAGTAGGTATAAAAATCTCAAGCAAAGGATTTAAAGATAGAAATGTACAAGGCTAACTAAGGCACTGGAGACACCGCCACCACCAAAGACTAATCCTAAAGGAGCGACAAGTTTCCAAACTCTTGAGAAAACCCATAATATGGTAGAGACTGCAGTGCTACTACAACAGGTACCAGAGATTCAGGAAGGAGAGATTATCTCAGCCTACCCAACTCAAGACTTAATTTTGAATTTTGAAGAAACACCCCCATTAGATGTTTTCCACAACCCAAGTCACAAAGTTGTAGTGAAGAGAAGAAAGAGAAGAAGAATTGATGAAACAATGACTGATCTAGAGAATGAATCAATAGATGTTGTCTCGAAGGACTCATTTTCCAGTCCTACTAAACATCCTACTAAACTATCACAGTTTACTAGTGCATATGAAACTCCTAAAATAGATAAAGTAGAAGAAGTGAAACTTCTTCTCAAACAAAAGGAAGATAAAGTTCAAGAATTGGAATGACAACTAGAACAGGAAAGCCTAAAGCCAATAAGCACGTTGAGATTAAAATGTCGCAATTCCAAAAGGACTTTGAGATATTAAAGTTGCAGCACCATGTACAGATTTTAGAGAAATAAACACATATAGAGGCAGCGATGGATAAGCTGGAAGTCATCCTAAAACAAAGAAATTTATTAAAGAGGCGCTTGAATGCAATGCAAAATTGAAGCAACAACAACAAAAATTTTGTCAGCAAATCTCAGCCACCAATTCATATTGTGAGACAAGCAATATTTTGATTCAAAAAGTGGCTAACAGGAGGCTAGAATGTGAAAAGGTTCAAAATAAAATTTTTGAGTACATCCAATGGCAAGAATCTGATATTGGAAATAAAGCTGATCTCCCCAAAATTGATAATTTTCACAAAGATATTGTATTTAAATATTGGGAAATGCAGTTAAGACAAGAAGATAAGGAAACATCAAAGGAAACAAATCTAACAAATGAGATCATCGAGTCTTTTAGTGGACATCTTCTAAATCCTGAGCCTATCAAAGAATCTAAAACCAAAGTTCTCTCAGAGCTGAAAATATTATAAACTCAGTGGAAAGAAGTGCAGAGATGCAAGAAGAAGCTATTAAAAAGATAACTAAGTTAGATCAAGAAAATTACTGGAATTTTCTGATCAAACCACATCATCAGTGCCTGAATCTACAATCATTAACTGACTCCACTAGGAAATCATTTCCAAAAATTTAAAATGTCGTGTTTAAAGGCCAAGTCAAATCCGGGATCACGCAGCCAGCTCAGCTCAAGCCGATGGTAGATATTTTCCACCAAATAGATAAAATGGTAAAATAAGATTAGCTCACATAAGAATATTGTTATTTCTATTTCTAGATTATAGTTTAAGTTTACTCATTACGAGGAATGTTGTTGGAAACCTCCTCAAATTTTTATGTAAAAATATATTTTAGACATATTTAGTTTAGTATTTAAAACCTTCTCATGCATTTATAGAGGGGTCCATAAATTTTTCAAAAACATTTTCAAAGGAATGCACTTTTGTATGTTTGTGAATGCCTTGATGAATTAATGGAACCGAGTCTATTTTCTTTGATATTGAATCTTTTTAACTGAAGTTGCACTTTTCTACTCATTGAATTTATTTAACATGAAGAGGAGACGAATACTACTATCGGTTTGAATGAGTAGAACCTCATATATATGGTATTTATACACATTATATTAAGTTTTACTTCTTGAATTGACAACCATCTTTTATCTATATTATATATGAAAGCTGTTATCATAAGTAAATGTTAAATGTAGTTTTGTAGTGATATTTATTTATGGTTTCTTATCTCTATCTCATATATGATCAAAATTTTGAATGTGATATATATTTCGCAATTGTTTTGATTAAGCTATTTTGTCAAAATAATTATTATTACATAATTTTCATCTCTTTCAACTATTGAATAATATTCATTAGCAATTGTTGGAAGATATATTTCTATATCACATTGAAGAATGAATACTCTTGGGTATATATTAGAATGGATATTTAATGAATGCATATGATAGATTAAATCATTTTCCATTTTCATATTATAAAAAAAACACATCCTCATCATCCTTATTGGGAAACTGGTCCCTTTACCCCCAGTTGGAGCCACTACACCAAACAGAAAAGGACTTGCTCTAAGGTCCGAACCGAGTGGACCGAGTGGTTTTCCACAATGTTATTGCAACGGAATTCTGAGGCTTAAACAAGTAGGAAGAGGGGTTTCACCTATCCATAAGAGTTGAATTGGGTTCAGGCCCCTATAAGACGATCAATGGCATTAGATGTCATTGTCTTCAATTGGCCAAAAGGTTGAGGTTGAAGAGAATTTAGAATCATCAGAAGTTATGAATTTTCATATATGAGTTCAAAGTGTTGAGCTTTAACAATGTTAGCTTCATCAACTTCTAACATGGTGGTGGAAACGTCCTTTGAAATAATTAGTAAAAGTGTTTTGGGAAAGAAATATGAAGCGATTTATCTAGGAACATCAATCTTACATGTATTATGACAACTCCAAATTTCATGGATATGACTGAAATATGGGTATATGAATATTGATGGAACTCTATGAAGATTTGTAGTCTTATATCATGATATACTGGAAGTTAAAAGAAGATTAGAAATGACTTGGATAAGGAAAAAAATCAATGTTTTGACTCAATTTTTCACTGATATACTGTTTGAATAAATGGGCTTAAGATACATTGAAATAAACACAAAATAATTAAGTCATATATGATCTATTTGAAGAGCACAATAGGTGAAATTCATTGTATTATTAGTAGGTTCTCCACTAGATTTTCATTCAGAATTTATAATATCTGAAGGGAGCTTTGTAGGAGTTGTAATCCATATGGTGTTATGGGAAATGGGATTATTGGTTAACTTGTTCTTGAATGATTGAGGGAAGCCACAAATGGGAAGCTCTATTTTGGTGTCCCATTTTCCATACCATTAGTTTGACAATGTGGGGGAGGTATTTTATAAGGTAATGTGACACTAGATAAAGTTGTAGCTAAAATCGATGGGCATAATAGGCAAGAATCAGGTAATGATCTCTATAATTTAGCTCTATCTAAGGACGTGAGAAGACTAGGAACACCTCATAACAATGGTGGGATTATTTGAATTAAATGGAAATCTACAAGATGTATACGGGTTTTCTTTGGTTCTTTATGTAATGTCTATGATTTGAGGAGGATTTGAAACATGAAATAAACACACATAAATCAAAGGAGAGAAAAAGGGTTACTTACTTTTTTTATTCTTAAAATGTTATGATCATAAAAATTTTCGAAGTATAGTGAAGAAAGTGTGTGAATTTATGAAACCTAATAGTAATAATGTCCTTCCACTCAAAAAGTAACTAGGCCTTTCAAAAATTTTCAAAAATGAGGCATGAATTCACTAGAAGGAAACTAGTGAAGGTCAAAAGGAGCATTGTAATGAGGGGTATTTGGGGCATATTCTAGAGTGGTTAACAACGTTTCCCAATATCCATCCAAAATACCCTCTAGGTTCACTTGCATCGCATAACTACCACCATTGGTAGATGTCATAAATTTTGTCCATTAAGTTACTTATATCTAGTGTGGGTGAGAGAATATCATCTTATGTGTAGGTATCATCCACATATGTGGAATCCTTGACTAAGAGATTAAATACTCAATGGGGTCTACTAGATCATAGCCCTAAGCCTTTCCCACTTCATGTGTTTCTTCTTCTCACCATTGAATTTTTAAACATGAGATGATGGACAAATTTAACTTCCCTTGAAAGATAAATTCTATGTTTTACATGTGAAATTACTATGGGAGGTTATTTGGATTCTTACCCCCAAAGTAAAAACTTATACTACACAAATTATTTTATGGCGCCACAATGTGGTAATTTATTTTTGAAGTTATAGGTTATTGTAAGTTTCTTTTAGCTCATATTATGGCCCAAAATAATTTACTTAGGTTTTGAAATTATATCAAAAATTTTGATGATCAACCTCAATGTTTTTATTCCCCACATGAGAATAACTGTAGTGGGAAGAGCATATTTGTTTAAAGATGATCAATAAAAATCTCTTGTGTGTGGAATGAATTATGTGCAAGGTGATGATTTGAAATCACATGTGTTAATTTTTTTTTAATGTGAATACCTATGATACTTAATATTTTGAACCTATTTAGTCTATGTGAATAGTTCCTAGCTAAATAAAAACATGTGTAATGAAATGCTGAAGTTTGGAAACACTTTTTGGTGGAGGGCTAGAATTTGGGTGAAATTTTTAATTTCTCATCCGAGAAAATAGTCAAATCTATTTCTCAACCGTCCGAGAGATTTTTAATGTTTTGGCTGAGAGTTTGATTGGGTTTAACCGGATTTAAAGTTATCTCGGACGAGAGTTAGGTATTTTCTTGTTCGAGAGTTGTGTTGACATAAAATCTCGGGAAGACTCTCGGACAAGAGTTAAAAAAACTCTCGGACAAGAGTTTTTTAACTCTCATCCAAGAGTTTTCCAGCCATTTAAATTTCATCATAGTAGATATTATTTTTCACATAAATACTTTAAATATATCATGCATACCATTACCAACTACGAGTGACATACGAATCTCTCAAATGAAATCCCCATCAATGGTAGTATTTGTCTCAAAATCCTCCAACAACTTCATTAAGCTACTTGTGGAAGTTTTTGATTCATTACCTACTCAGAATAGCATTGTGGATGCACGCGTTGAAAACAAAAAGAACCATGAATGGACATATTTAAACAATGATCTAATGACTTTTCAGGAACCTGACTTATGCAGTTTTCAGGAATTGACTTTTCATATTTAAACAATATTGACATATAGAGAGGTAAATTTGTTGTTTACTAACTGCATATATTTGAAATTTTGAGGCAAACACAAATAGTCACTTTTTGAACCCTAAATTTTTTTAAGAAAGGTTATTGCTTTTTCGGAAATAAACCATATCATCATAATCTACATATATTTCACTAGTGCACTGACTATTTTTCGGTAATTTTCAGATTAAATTACTATTTTTTATTATTCTTTGAAATGGACGAAGACAAAAAAATGGTGATGTTTCAGTACATTTTATGAGCCCTATATTTTCTTTTCAATGTGATAGTCAATAAGAAAATTGAGAGTACCCTTTTGAAGTAGACAGGGAGAGGAATTGCAATATAATTTTTTTGAATTTTTTGGTGTTTCCATTTTAAATTTATTGAATTTTCATTCTGTGCAATTTTCCAAAACAATGAAATTCCACAGTGACACAGTTTAGTATAAAATTAATAACAAATTGAAATTTTTAATGAAACTCCACAAATATTACATCATCAGAAACTAGATTCAGAGATGAATCTAATGGTACCTGGTCCGAAATATAACATTTTGTTTTTGTAGGTGTTCTGTCCCTCCAAAGTTGCAGGTTCTTGAAAACTGCAAAATTTTCTGGGTTTTTTGTTGACCAGAAACTCTCGGCCGAGATATTTATTAAACTCTTGACTGATAAATTTAAAACTCTTAACCAAGATTTTAAACCACCACTGGTTAAATTTAACTGTGCGGCTAAACTCTCGGCCGAGAGTTTGTGCCCGAGAGTTTACCCAAGCCAACTCTCGACCGAGAGTTTAGCCAAGGCAAACAACTGGTTGATAAGCTTTCAACGTACTTGGCGATCACACCTATGTGATAGATTTTAAGTAATGTATATTTGAATCATAATTCTAATCACCAATAAGTTAACTGTTCATTATTCAAATCTTTCTCCCTGCTTCGAAAGATTTCGAATCACATCATGTAATTTACTTTTGACATAATGTTTGTCATCGCCAAACGTTATCCTTCCCGACCATCCCATACTGTATACTTATTGCAAGGGCCTTTCCCCAACGTACAAAATAAAACACCGTCATAATAAGACAAAGAAAATACTCTTCCATTTTAGTGCCTATTGTTAAAGAAATCCAAAATCACTTACTAAGTTACAAAGTGTCTTGTGTTCTACAAACAAATAATCAAAGTGTAAAAATGAAGGACAGGAACAAAATGAAATGTAAAAACAATACCACTCACAACTATAAAATCATGTAGCTCTGGAATAACTATAAATCATCTAGTTCTTGAATAATAACTTGGCCCAACATATTTCTAATGAATAATTTACCTGGCGGTGTTTACTTGGTTGATGTAACTTTTAATATAACACATGCATTAAATATATAGGGTTGGCAATTTGCCTAAAAATGGCATGAAATGACGATCTGCGGAATGTACATACGTTGGTCAGAATGAAGCCGAGATGTACAGAACATGTGTATCTAGCAATTGAAGCCCATAACTGCACGAAAGACATAAAATAAATGCGACTTATCCTCTTCTTCGCTATCTTGTCATCCTACTCATCCCCATATCATCACCGCAAGTACCCTGGAAACGAAATAATTTATGAGACCAGCTCTGAAGGACATACACACAGATAGACAACTATATTGAAAAAAAGAAAAAGAAAAAAACAATGGAATACAGGGAAAATTGACTGTTAAATGAGCAGTGAATTTGCATCTTTCTCTACTATGAAAATCTCTACAACTCTCTAGATATTAACTGATTTGTTCTTCCAAAATATGAAATAGGCTAGATGAGTTTATATTTGTTCTTCCAGAATATGAAATAGGCTAGGATACTGATAGACAATTTTATTTTCACCGTAAACAAAATTTGAGTGAAATACTATTAACCTTGAAGTCAAAGTTATTCAAATTTATTCAATCATAACAAAAAATGATTACATCACATTAAGAAAAATTTGAAAAAAAATTTTGCACCTAAAAATATTTGGTTTTTAATAACCTTAATAAATATATAGTGAAGAAATATCTATGTTGATTTATATTAATTTTTTAGTTTCAAACCTATTTATTATAAATAGAAGCATTTAATTTTCTAAAACCTTAATAAATCTATGGACAAGATTTATCTATATTGATTTTTAAGTTTCAGAAATATCCATTCATTATGTTATTCGGAGAGGGTTAAAAATTTCAAAGGTTTGAATTATGAACAATGCATCAATTTAATTATAATTTTACAAATTTAGGGGAGTAGAGAATGGTTTCCAAAAATAATTATAATTACCATAGGTCACAATAAGTGAAAGGTGAAGAGCATACCTAGAGTGAGGAATTTCCACTTTCTAGTACCAAATTGATAAATATAGAAACAATGATACTAAGAGTTAAATGTTGGGAAAATGATTTCTCTTAATAAAACGAATCAATTCAATCAAACATAAATTATTAATCTAGGTAGGTATTTTTATTTCAAGATTATTGTGAAAAATATATGTAGGCATAAATAGTTTATGGGAATTGCCTACATTCTAATGCTAAACTTTCTCTTACAAGAACAAATTTGTCACTTTTAACACTTGTACGAATGAAAATCAATATTGTTGTCAAACCATCACTTGCATAAAAATAATACTTTTCACACAATGTTGCAAATAGAATCGCACTTATAGAAATGAAATAACACTCTTTGAAATGAATCCTTATAAGAACATTCAATCACAACCATTAATCCAACTGAAATCAACTCATTCATTAACTAAATAGCAGATTGTAACAGATGTAAAAGAAACAAAAACTCTCTTTCGAGAACAAATTATAAATCTATAACATGAGTTGAATAGTAGCACACAATTAGTAAGGATGGATCGAGGACTATCTATGCTGGCACACAAACAATCTATATTATTAAATATTCTGCAAGCTAAAATATCCAATAACAACAATAACATATTAGAAAGAATCTGTAACATGTATATAATAATAAATGAATTAACATAACCTACAAATAAACTAATTTGCAACAACTATCTACCTCTATTGTCACAAAATCCCTTTCTATAGAGGATGGAACTTCCTCCCTAGGAGGGGTTTGGTGATTCATATCTCACAAATAAATAATCTATAGATAAGTGAAAAAATTGCAAAGATTGAATTAGCTTTAGAAATGAAATTTCAAGATGTGTTGTTATATGGATGATGGTGCCACCACTTTTTAAGATATATGTTTCATTTTATTACTGATTATCTAATTCTGGCCTCCAACATGTTACCTTACCATACATTTTATACAAATAGATAAGGGGACGAATTAGAAAAATTCTCCAAATATAGGTTCTCACAGTTATGGACAATGTTGTTCTCTTTCCTACCTCTTTTTGTTTTAATTATAGATGGTCTCCTATTCACCCTCGTTCAGAGAAGGATGGATATGCCTCGCTTAATTAAAAAGAGCCAAATTAAGTGTTGGAAGTGCACTTAATTCCCTTAGGTAAAAGGTAACAATTGATAAATTTTTTATTAAGATGGGCACAACAAATAAAAAATATGAAAGAAAATTGAAAACTGGACCCCATTACTTAAATTTTGAGCAACTAACAAGCGGATCTACGTTTATCATAGTTCGATCAATCCCTCGAGGTATTACAAGGGTGGGTGGGGGGAAGGTCACGGCACGACCTTTATGTCAGTGGCACCCCTTGGAATGGAAAATTCAACACAATCCCATCTACATATTGCAACGCTAATCGACTCCAGGGGGGCTCAGCTTGATCCTTACTCTCGATCATCCACCCACTGAAGAGAGGTGGGGACCACACATGCTGGGAAAAATAATGAGAAGGGGGGGGGGCGTGAGTCACTATTTTCAAGAATCAAAAATTTTTACTTTTCTTTTATTGATTTCTATACATGACTATGATTGGTCCAACTATCGTATGTACGTGACTATCTGAAATGAAACTTGTGTATACCCAAATAACTTAATTTTCAAATAAATATTCAGAAACATTACTTATCCTAGTTCACCAATTATGCATCAGACATTTAAACTGTAAGCATGTGCAATAATAACAAAAAAAAGTCATCACACAAGGGCATCACACATCAAAACCAATATTTAAGGTGGAAACCCAAGTTGGGATAAAACCACCATTTTTGTCGTCTCTATCTTCAATATTTATTATATAGAAAAATTCTTACAATTTTTTACTGATGCGGACTCATGTTAGTACGCAAGCACCCACCTTCAGAAGGCTGCAAACTTCTCTCGTTCTCCAGCTACTACTAGAAGGGAGCTTCAACCCCCTGACCTTGTTTCCCAGCCACTACTGGAAGGAAGCTACAACCCTATGAACTGATCACTAGCTTCTATTGGTAGGAAACTTCAACTTCCACACTGAAGGCTTCAGCCCTCATAACCACTACATACCACGTTTCATCAATTTTCACACTAGATCCAACAACTTTAACACAACACAATTTGTACATCAACATCAATAACCATAAGCCAATCTTTCAACAAAACAGTTAGATCACTGTAACCAAATCACAACAATAAACCTTGACTACTGAATTAACATGAAGAATCAACTTCAACCCTGATCATTCATAAAATCAAATTTATACGCTACTTTACTTACTACAACCTGCATATATACACACTTTCCTGTGGATGAACCTACATATAGATATTTATATACTGAATTTAGAAATCTCATCAGACTCGGAACAGATCAAAGACATTCAGGCATACTTTCTCAGATTTACAGAACCCTTATTCAGTCAGCAACATCCATCATATGCAATCACCCAAACACTGATCATATTTATACATAATCAACTAGCAACATAAACAATATTTAAATAATCTAGATCTACATGAAGACTTCTCTGATAGACAAAATAAATATAGAATAACTAATCACACATTTTCTTCAACAATCTTTAGAAAAACCTTAACTTCCATACGTGCTTTTGCTGAAATGATCCCGCGTGTATACGCGCTTTCATCGTGATGAACCAACGTCTAGATCTGTATATATTCAGGACTCTGTAAAATTTTAGATCAATAGACTTACTTAGATCATACCGTTCACTTCAACAAACATACGCCAGATCACAGATATGAACATCTCACAAACAGATCAACAAAATACATAGTCATTTCAGGTCTACAGATCCTGATCCATCATTTTTTTCATAAGTGCATCATTATTTTAGATCTATTAATAAATTGTAACCCATTCCATGTAGATATACTTCAAAGTGAAGTATTCAATCAATACTTATGCACTTGCACACTCTTGCACTATGATCTTCTCCTCCTTATATAGTTTGAGCCTTAGCCAATAGCATGAGCCAAAACCACACAAGTGCTGGTGGTATTCTTGGAAAAGATCAAATATTCATTACAACAGTCAATATTGTGGGCTAATAGCATGGTAAAGACCCTTGGTATCATAAATTAAGTGTGTAGGTACATACACTACTTTTCTTCTTTGTACCCATGTGTATATGCGACTTCTCTTCACCAAAGCTGCGTATACCCTAATTATGGATGTATACAAAGGCTGCCTTCATCAAACCTAGGAGTATACATGGCTTGCCTTCATCAAACCTACATATACATTGCGAAACATTACCTTTATCATTTCTCTATCACTGGCTAGAATTCCTTTCTCTATCACATCTGAACTGACTTGTAGATACATCATTTTTACATCTTTAAAAAATAGGTTGCTATCAAAAGGAAACTCATCGAGTAGGTTGCCATCAAGGACAACATATCACATCATAATGCCAACAATCTCTCACTTTGGACTTGATGGCCACCATGTTGGTGTTCTATTATCATAACTTGTAGATAGACACATCAAGCATAATAATTATTCAAACACCAATTTACTCTCCCCCTTTGACATCAAGGGCAAAGGGCAGACCAATACAATAATGTCAAGATCGGTGTTGCAATATACAAACCATACTCCCCCTGAACACATGTTGAAGCATCAAAACAAATTTGCAAGACTCTATATCCTTTCCTATCACCAATGATGCATACATACATCAATTACCCAACCAAGTGGGCTTACATTATTGACTCAAGCACCCAAGCAAGTGGGGTTACATATTTGACTCAACTACCCAACCAAGTCGGTTTAAATTTTTGACCCAAGCACCCAACCAAGTGGGTTTACAAATTTGAAAAATTCCATACATGACTGGATATGACAATTTATACATCATAGGTCTTAACATGACCCTTACATCAAATTTCAGATATGACTTTTATAACGAAGACCAAAGGACCTCATGAGAGAGATCATAAATTAGCAACCAACATAATGGTAGTAATGCATTATCCAACAAGGCTAATGCTCCCCCTAAACCTATGCATCCTGAAAATTTTCAACAACCAATTCATCAATGCATCTTCATCAAGAAGATAAATATCAAGGAAAGGAAATGTATGTTAAAAACCAAAACTGGAGACTTTACCCATCAACACCTGAGAAACAGAGTCAATCCATATATGAAAAAGACTGTTCAAAAGTCAGAACCACTAACTTTAAGACAGAAAGATACATACACAATTGTATAGCGATAAACTCGCATATATACACGACTATGCGTCATGAAACCCGCGTACCGAATTTAATCTTTTGAAATCAAACATATTAGATAAGTGAGGTAGAGACAACTCCCAGATTCAGTATGAGATATTCAAATGCTTCTCTGGGAAGAAGTTTAATAGATATGTTAGCAACTTGTTCTTTGGAAGGAACATACTCCCATTTAACCTTTTTCTCAAGCACTTTTTCTCGTAAGAATTCATCCTTGATAGGAATGTGCCTGGTTTCAGAATGCATAACATGATTTTTCGAGATAGTGATGGCACTTGTATTATCACATAGGATGGATATGGGAGGAGAAAATTTAATTTGAATACCTTGTAATGTTTGCATCGTCCAAAGAATTTGTGTGCAACATGATGCAAAAACCACATATTCTAATTCTATTGTAGATAAGGCTATGGAAATTTGTTTCTTGCTAAACCTGGATACTAATCGGGGCCCATATATAATGCACCACAACTAGTGCTTTTCTGGTCATCAACATTTGTATCCTAGTCCACATTTATCTAAGCATGAAGAGTAAGATCAACATCCTTGGGATACCATAGACCCAAATCTTGAGTTCCTTGTAGATATTTGAATATTCTTTTTATAGCATGAAGATGTGACTCCTTTGGATTGGCTTGGAATCGTCCAACAATCCAAAATACATGCATGATATCTTGTCTAGTCCCTATTAGATAAAGTAGACTTCCAATCATAGATATATACTCTAGTTGGTTTACTATGGGATAATCATCATGATAACTGAGGTTACATCTGGTCACCATTGGAGTGCTCACAGGTTTGCAGTATTCCATCCCATACTTCTTCAAGATCTGTTTGAGATATTTTTCTTGTGAGAGAAAGATGCCATTTTTTTCTTGTTGCACTTGTAAGCCAAGAAAATATGTTATTTCCCCAAGTAAAGACATTTCAAATTCCTGTTGCATAACAAAAGCAAGTTTCTGACTCATGGATTATTCATTACTCCCAAAAATGATGTCATCAACATAAACAAAAATAATTAACAGTTTATCATTCTCAATTTTTGTGTATAAGTTATTGTCTACAGATCATTTTCTGAAACTTTGTTGTTGAAGATATTTGTCAAGACGATAGTACCATGCCCGAGGAGCTTGGTTTAGACCATATAGGGCCTTTTTAAGTTTGCAAACAAGTTTTTCATCATTTCCAAAAATGAATCCTTCTGGTTTTTCTATATAAAATTCTTCTTCCAGATCACCATTGAGGAACATAGATTTTACATCCATTTGATAAAATTTGAATTGTTGAAAACTTAAAAATGCAAGAAACATTATTATGCCTTCAAGTCTGGCGACTGGTGCAAGTGTTTCTTCAAATTATATACCTTCTTGTCGAGGATACCGTTTAAAAACAGGTATAGCTTTATTTCTAATTACATCTCCATTTTCATTTAACTTGTTTTTGAATATCCACTTTGTTCCAATAACATTTTTATCATGAGTTCTTGGAACCAATTCCCAAGCATTATTGTTTTCAATTTGATCAAGTTCTTCATTCATGGACTGAATCCAGCATTCAACTTTACTAGATTGATTTACATTTTTTGGTTCAATGGTGGATAAAAATGATAGATAGCTCGGAGATCCTACAAGATTTATTCTTGTTTGTACTCCTAATTCCTCTTCTCCCAAAATTTGAGATTCTGGATGATTCTTTTGAACATACTCGGATGAAGCCTTTTCTCTTTCAGATGTATCTTCTTCTGGTACTTCATTAGGTTCTCCTTATATATTATTGTTATTTGATGAGGGAAAAAATTCATGATCATCATCCTCATTTGTTTTTATTTCCATTTTGGGGGCTGTGAGAGATTCATCAATCACAACATCAATACATTCAAAAATATTTTGAAGTCTTTTATTGTAGCATTCGTATGGTTTACTTCTAGTAGAGTAACCAAGAAATATTCCTTCATCTTCTCTAGGTTAAAACTTACCATGTTTTTCGTCATTATTTTTAATATAACATTTGCTTCCAGAAACTTTAAAGTGCTTCACAGTGGGAACATTATCATACTAAAGTTCATAAGGAGTTTTATCATTGTTTACGCAAACATGAGCCTTATTGAGAATATTTACTGCAGTATGAGCAACTTCACCCCAAAAAGTCTCAAGAGTCCCAGATTCATCAAGCATAGCATGGGTCATTTTCTAAACTATTATATTCATTCTTTATGCCACTCCATTTTTTTATGGATCTCTAGCTACAGAAAACTGTCTTTTTATGCCATATTGTTAAAACAAATCAAAGAATTCATCTGATATGTATTCTCCTCCTTAGTCAGATCTAAGAAATTTCATGTTTTGATCTAGTTATTTTTCAACTAAAGATTTGAAGACCTTAAATTTTTCAAATGATTCATATTTATGTTTCAATAAACCAATCCAACACATTCTAGAAAAGTCACCAATGAATAAGATATAGTATTGTTCTCTTCCAAGCATATTTTGAGTTGAGTGATTTCTTCAAGAAAATAATTCTATTCCAAAGCATCCATAAAAGTTTCTTTAGCCTCACTAGTGTATTTTTCAAATGCCATGAGTAGTCTAAAATCTTGATCAGATTCTCCTTCTTCACTATTTGAAAAGCCATCACTATCTTCCTAAGTATAGTAACTTTTTATTTTGACAAATTGTCTCCTATTCCCTTTTTCTAAATCCTTTCCCTTATCATGACTATATTTATGGGGAAATTTAGTAGAATACTGACCCACTCTTCCATAGGAAAAAAATTTGAAAGGAAGCTTACCTCTGAACCTTCTAGTGCCAAGTTGAAGTTTCTTTACAAAATTTACCTCATATTCTTCTGATACATACCCTGATTCTTTTTGTTGTTCCTTATCCTTTCCTTTTACAGTAGTTCGAAAAGTTTCTTCTTTGAGTTCAGATGGACCTCCTTTTCTCATTTCAAAAGTAGTCAGGATCCCATGAACTTGAAAAATAGTAAGGGTCTGTATATCCTGCTTCTCTTCAATAGCAGACACTTTTGACTCGAATTTAAGAGTTAGATATCTTAATATTTTCTCTACTAAAGTTTTGTCTCTTATGTCTTCACCTAGATTTCTCATACAATTTAAAATATCATCTAGATGTAAAAATAAACTAGCAATACTTTCATCATTATGCATTCTAATATTTTCATATTGAATTCTGAGAGATTGGAGTTTAACAATTTTTACCTTGGCATCACCGTTATAGCTCATAATGATTTTGTCCCATATCTCCTTTGCTGTATTTTACTACATAACCTTGACAGATTTTAATTTGTTCAGGCTTCCCAATAATGCATTGATAACTTTTGCATTAGTTTCATAGTTCTTCCTTAATGTTGGATCTGTGGGAACTACAGTTGTATATTGGTAACCGCCTTCAAAAATTGCGCAAACATTTTCTCCAAGAGATTGAAGATATGATCTTGTTCTTGTGTTCTAGAAGATTAAATTATTTCCATTAAATAGTGGTGGTACCATAGATGTTGTTCCATCATGTTTTCTCATCTTGGATGATATTGCCTGTAGCGATTATGCTTCTTCAGAAAGACCTACTTTGATTCCTATTGTTGGGAAAAATACTGAGAGGAGGGGGAGGAGAGGGGGTGAATCATTATTTTCAAGAACCAAAATCTTTTACTTTTCTTTTAGTGATTTATATACATGACTATGATTAGTCCAACTAGCGTATGTACACGACTATCTTAAATGAAACTTGCGTATACCCAAATAACTTAATGTTCACATAAATATTCAGAAACGCTACTTAGCCTAGTCCATCAGTTATGCATTAGAAATTTAAGTAGTAAACATATGTAGTAATAAAAAAATAAATCATCTCACAAGGGCATAACACATGAACACCAATATTTAAGGTGGAAACCTAAGTCAGGAGAAAACCACCGATGTTGTCGTCTTTGTCTTCAATATTTATTATATATAAAACTTCTTACAATGTTGTACTGATGAAAACTCATGTTAGTACGTAGGAACCCACCTGTATAAGGCTGCAACCTTGGCTCGTTCTCCAGCTACTACTGGAAGGGAGCTCTAACCCCCTAACCTAATTTCCTAGCCACTACCGGAAGGGAGCTACAACCCTTTGAACTGATCACTAGCTTCTATTGGTAGGAAGCTTTGACTTCCACACTGAAGGCTTCAACCCTAATAACCACTACAGACCAAGTTTCATCAATTTTCAAACTGGATCCAACAGCTTTAACACAACACAATTTTTAGATCAAAACCTATAGCCATAAGCCAATATTTAAATGTAACAATGAGATTATTGTTACCAAATCATGAAAATAAACCCAGACTACTAAATTAACAGGCAGAATCAACTTCACCTGATCATTCATAGAACCAAATGTATACGATAATTTAATTATTGAAACATATGTATATACGTGATTTCCTATGGTTGAACCTATGTATAGATCTTTATATAATGGATTTAGAAATCTGATTAGACTCAGAACAAATCAGAGGCATTCAGGCATACTTTGTCAAATTTAGAGAACCCTTATTTAGTCAACAACATCCATCATATTCATTCACCAAGTCACTAATAATATTTATACATAATCAACTAGTAGCATAAATAGTATCCAAACAATCAAGATCTACATGAAGACTTCATTGATAGACAACATAAATATAGCAGAAATGATCACACATTTTCTTCAGAAATGTTTAGAAAAACTCTGAAATCCATATGCGCTTTTGCTAAAATGAATCTGCATGTATATGCACTTTCACCATGACGAACCACCATATAGCTCTGTAAATATTCAGGACTGCGTAAAATTACAGATCAATAGACTTACGCAGATCATACACTTCACTTCAAAAAACATGCGCCAGATCATAGATATGAACATCTCACAAACAAATTAAGAAAATACATAGTCATTTCAGGTCTAGATATCCTAATCCATCATTGTATTCATAGGTGCATCATTATTTCAAATCTATTAATATATTGTAACCCATTCCATGCATATATACTTCAAAGTGAAGTATTCAATCAATACTCATGCACTTGCACACCCTTGCACTATGACCTTCTCCTCCTTATATAGTTTAGGCCTTAGCCAATACCATGAGCCAGAAAACACATAAGTCCTGGTGGTATTCTTGGACGGGATCAAATACATGTTACATCGCTCAATATTGTGGGCTGATACCATGGTAAAGACCATTGGTATCATAAATTAAGTGTGTAATTACATACACTACTTTTCTTCTTTGTACCCGTGTGTATACATGACTTCTCTTCACCAAAACTGCATATACATTAATTTTGGATGTATACACGGGTCTCCTTCATCAAACCCACGAGTATACACAGGTTACCTTCATCAAACCTGTGTATACATTATGAAACATTACCTTTATCATTTCTTTGTCACTGACTGCAATTCCTTTCTCTGTCAAATCTGAACTGACCTGTAGATACATCATTATTAGATCCTTAACAAATAGGTTGCTATCAAATGGAAACTCATCGAGTAGGTTGCCATCAAGGACAACACATCACATCATAATGAAAACAACACTTGCCACTCTAAATGAAAAAGTCTCATTAATTTCAACAACTGAGCATGTTGTAAGATGTAGAGGTATTCCCCTCCATGGGTCAACCTATCATCCCCTAGTCACCTTTCACCTCATGTCACTCCCTCATGATGTTACCATTTATCCCACCTATAAAGGCCTAACCCATTATGTCATTTGAATTTAAATTTATATCTCCTACAATCATTCCTCCCTCCACTTCTCTAGTCTTCAACTCCATTCACATCTTATAAAAACCCAGATCTCCTTCAACATCGTTCTTCCACAATTCCACCCAGCCAATCAGGTAACTAGCAATCCTTCCACTTACAGTTCTTTTCCCTCATGCTTAGAATGAAGAAATGGTCCTCCAAGACTCCTAAATTCCAAGAGTCCAGACCCTCGTGTAATATTTAACCCCTCATGGACACAATGTCAAAAATTTGTGATCCACCATGCTCTTACCACCTGTGAAACGTCCATTTTGATATGTATGACCACCATATAAAAGGGTAAGACCCTTTTAGGGTAGTAGAGTCGGGCCTATATTACCAAATTGAGCCATCTCTCGACCATTTTCCCAAGTTCAATGCATGGTTGGTTGCATCCTATGTAGAGGATAAATTTTTTTTCATATCATCTACTGGTGTGAAAATCGTGGAGATCACCCCATAATTGATTCAAAAAGCTTTGGTGTACCCATTTTCATCTCATTATGAAAAATTCACTGAAGCAATGTCGTTCAACATTTACACTGCCCTCTCAGCTAGCAAACTGTAGGATTTCCTATAGATGATTTTAGCCCCTAGCCACCAATCCTTACCTGTTGTTGACTCCTTACCTATACCTATCTTTAAAAAATATGTCCATCCCATCCTGATAGTAGTTTCCCAACTTTTGGGGGAATATGATGCCAACTGTGTCACCAAAGCTTCCATAAGGTTTTTGAGAGTGATGATGCAACCCGGCCACATTTTTGGCATTTCTTCATTCCTTGCTAAGTCCATCAAGTTTCAACTGCATCATTTTCCCATCACTTCATTCTTCAAATATTACTTTGTCTTGTTTTATTTTTTCTTGTACACACAAATGGATGAATTTTAACACTCGGGTCTTAGTCTTATGGATTCATGCAAACAACAAAATTATATCTTTGTATGGGATGTATATTTCAAGAAGAAACCTAATAATGAGATTTACTATTAGTTCAAACCCACTGACATGGATACTGCATTTAAAATCATCCAGAATGTCTCTCCCCCAAGAATTTTTCCTTAGAAAAAAGAAATCCTCCATCTTAGTAAATATACTAGGGTGGGTGACTGGTACTTTTTTTAGGATTACAACGAAATTAGGTTATATGGGTGTGAACTCCCGCCTTATCGCTTACCTATATTTATGCCAATGAGAATATTTTACTTAGGGTTTATCAAAGAGATCCTACATCTAGATCAAACTCATTTTGTTCCTACTAAGAAGGACTACATGTTTAAATTTAGAAAGCCAATAGGTCCCTTTATTGTAAATACCAGACATCCTCTCCATTTATTTGAATATTTGTTGAAGGAACTGAATTTTGAGAAGGAAGACACCTGATACTATGACCCCAATGGTATTACTTCAAAGAAAAGGAAAATTATTAATGCCTCGACATATGATCATGATTAAAAACTATAATTGGAATGGAAAGCTAAATTTGATTCCTGGCCTATTAATACAAAAATGGATATTGAGACTCCAAATACAAAGGAAAAGGCACATAAGAGGAATGTAGATGAGCCTGGAGATGTGGAGATGGAAGATGTTCCCTCCAGCAAGAAGGCCAAAACCCAAGAACCAACTGATGAAGAGATTGAAGGCAGGTTGACTGAGGCAAAGCCAGATCAACTAGGTTTCTGGGTGTAGTGACCCCGGTGAAAATACCACGTAATATTATTTAATAAAGGAAAAATAATAACCAAGGTCATGGGACACGTATTCCAATATGAATTTTGGGAGAGACATGCTAGTGTGGGTGTTCATATGGCTTATTATTTCTATGGAAATTGGAAAAGGAAATGGATAATGCTTTGGAAAGGCAAAGTGGCATTTATTGGCATTTATTTATGAAAATAATGAAATTAGGAGAAAAGGGAGGTGAAAGGTCACATGTTTCATGTGAGGAGGAAAATTAAGGAAAATAATGGAAAATGAAGAAAATAGAGGCCTCATTAATAAAAAGGCTTATGATGATTAGTTCATGGCTTTTTCATAGTGCAGTTTTGGAGAGTTCATTATTCTCTCTCTCTCTCATGCTCTTGGATACATAGAGTTATCTTGGAGAAATATTGGAGGGTGTGGCATACTTGGTTATTTGGAGCAAGAAGGAAAAGGAAGAGTAGGAAAGGGTAATCAGACATCGTGATCAACAGCTACAATAGGTTTTGATTGCAGCTACTGAGTTGCATGTATGTTTTCCTCACTAGTTTTGGCATGCATGGTATATGCATATGGTTTATTGGTCATGATATGTCAATGGAATGGATGATTTCCTAGATTGACAATGGACTTTCCTAGCCTTGGAATTTCCTATATAGCCATGGTAGGGTGGGCTTAGTTTCATTGCTTGTTTTTTGGTTGGTTCTCATGTTCCTTTACTTGTGGGTTGAGTTATTAGTTTCTAGAAGCCTTGGTTGGACAAGCTCTCTAGAAGCTCGACGAACATTTTTGGGTTGAGTTACTAGTCCTAGAAGCCTTGGTTGGACAAATTCTCTGGAATCCCTAGGTGGGTTAAGTTATTAGAACCAGAATCCGTAGTTGGAAAAATTATTTGGAAGCTCCGTAATATTTGGGGTTAAGTTACTAGCATTGGAAGACCTAGTTGGGACAAACACTTTGGAGCCTTGGAACAACATGGGTATAGATAAATCCATGATGGTTGTGATGTACAACCATGAGGTGGAATCACTAATTTAGGGTTGAGGTGTCTTGGCCCCTGGAAGACCTAGTTTGGTTTTGGTGGATTTGGTTTATGAGATCCCACATTCATGCTTGGAATATGCCAAGGGGGTGAGTCAATGAAGAGATATTTGGCTCAACGATGTATATGGTCAGGTGGAACATGGAAGCACCAGACTTGGTTGCATTATTATTATGGCAATAAGAGCTATTTTTCCCTTGTATTGATGGGTAAATATGCTTGTTATTCTATGGTTTATATGGTTTTTATGTGCTTGTCATTTCTATTGCATATATGCTAGTTATGACTAAGTATTATGATGGTGATGAAGTATGGATCTCATCATGTTTTGATTCATAATTGAATGAACAATGTATATGCCTAAATATACTATAATATAGTTAATGTGATGTAGAAACAATGGTTCTTAGCAATTGTTAGATAATTATGACACCTAAATGCTCAAATTTTTATTTAAACTTGTGACATGTTTGATGAAATGCCTTTCATGGCTAGTAGGGGTCCAATCAAGTCCTTGTTCGAATTTTTGATTTTGCACCATTGTTTCATTGTTTTATTTCATTCCTAAACTTGTCATTGAGTTCTGGGAAGTGGCCTAGGATTTGCGCCTCAAAAATTCCCTTCATTCCCACATATGTAGGCTCAAGTTTGGGAAATTTAGTTGCTAGACGGAGGCATGCAAGCTTTTTCATGTGTCCAAATCCTCCTAGACGTAGGAATTTAGGCTTGTGGGAGCGTCTAGGGGTTAAGAGGGTTAAAAAATCAGTGGGACCCAGGGGTTTGTCACCTAAATGGTTGGGATGGTTCCCGAGAGTATTTTTACTGATGTGGAAGGTATATATGATGTGTTTCCATTGGTTCCACTTCCTTATGGTCACCTAGGAGGTTGAAATTAATCATAGTAGCCTCTCATCACATGCTTGCCCCAGTTGGACTGCTACTTGGGTAGATGTGGTATGAGGGTGTTACAGAGTGGTATCAGAGCCAAGAGTCACCCCTTGGACTAGATGAGCGATGTGTTGGTCATGCTTTTATGTTGGTTTCATATGTGTTTCTAATACCTATGGTATATGTTCTTGTTGCATCCGCATAGTGTTGGTCATGGTTGCAGTGATGTCACCATGTGAGATGATGGTGTTGCTATACACCATGTCATCATGAGTATATGACTTGTTACGTGTTTTTAATACATGTTGTTGTGTGTTGTTACATGTATTTCCATTTTTTATAGGTAAATTTGGGCACCATTCCCAATGATATGGTTAACTGGGAATCATCTCCAGGACCAATGAATAAGTTCTATCATCCCCTATCATTTTAGTTGCTACATGCCCTAAGACAAAGAACAAGACAAATCATTCAAGACTTTCATCTACAAAAGTTTCCAAGATTTGAAGTTTATAATATATCATATGAGATCTCATAAATGTTGCCTCTAAAGGGACTAAGTGCGTTGCATATGTAGGCAGCCCCATGCAAGGCTGCTCTGCAAAGCACTTCTCGACATCCAAAGGTTCGTTGGTCACATTGGGAGCGAAATTCTCATTGTGCTGGAATATCCACTTGGCAAGTGCCTTCTAGAAGAGTTCACATGTGTCAAATTTCTAATCCATGTGTCCATTTGAAATCTACAAGATTGGGAACATGTATTTCCTATTATTGGAAATTCATTGATTGTAAAAATACCTTTAGCTCCTCTATAAATTGAGCACAGATCTTAGTTTTTGATAAGGAAGAATTTGTGTAGAGAAATGCTAGTAGAATTTCAATTGAGGAGATGATTTGAGTGACATATGTCTGGAGATATCTTCATTGTGATGAGGCTGGGATGCTACTAGAGATGGTGACACTAAACCAATCACTGGTTTGTAACCTCCCCTTCTATAATTAATAAAGATTACTGCTTATTTTTCCCTATATGCATCTGTATAAGCTTTGATTTTCCATATCATGATTTATTATTTGATGTATATGGTTTATGCTTTATTGGTTTAGCTAAATAACTTGAATAGACATCTATATTATTGCTATATCTTGCTGTTTAGTGTTCATTCTTGCAAGAAATATTTTTCACAGTCGGCTTGAATTTGAAGCTACAACAAAAGTGACAGAAGGAGATTTTGGAAGTGCTTCGACTCCAAGTAAGTTTCTTATTTCATTATGTGTGTCTGTTTACAATTAGGAAAGATAGACATAAATTCTTTGACCTATTTTTCTAGATTAGCACCACTCTAGGGAAGAATTATTTATTCGTAATTCATAATTCCGCATAACAAGTTGGTGACTCCACTAGGGAGATTATCTTTATCCGAGGTGTTTTAGCCTCTGATTTTCTCTCTTTCTTCACCCAGTAGTTGTTACTCACAAGATTAGGTTTTTTGAAATCCAAATTTGCATTAGAAGTGTGTTAGAAAACTATTTTTTTCATTGTACACTGCGCCCAACGCACTCTTAGAAAGGACACAGTGCTTTGCATAACACTGTCTCCTTTTCAGGCTTGCGTTGCAAAGCAATGTCTCTCTTTATAGACTATGTTGCCTCCTGAAACCATTCAAATTCCCTTGAATTGGCATTGAAATTTGTTTTAGTTTATTCTATGATGTGTTTTGAAAAGCCTGAGCCTCATATTGACCAGTGATCTTATGTAACTCTTCCTCCTTTGAAAGAAAATTTGTTCAATATTTGTTTAAAGAAATTTTCTTATCATTGACAAATTGATTTCCAAGTATTTTCATTGTCGCATTAGATCCATTTTCTTTTGAAAAAGGAAATTGTCATAAATTCTTCATTTCCTGATAGGAAAAATTGTTGCTTAATTCCTCATTTTTCCTTCAAAAGAGAAATTTTTGTTTATATTCCACATTTCTCGAAAGTAAAAGGCATTTGTTTTTGTTGATTTAGTGCAGTTAGATTTTTTTCTGCATTCATAACATTAAAGGAACTGAAAAGAAAAACCTGGATTTGCATGTAGTGGATTGTGTGATTTTAAAAAAGAACAATTATGAAATCTACATTTAGTTTGTGCTCATTGATTTGTTTTCTCTCAAATTGATTGCTCTTTCCCTCTAGTAGCTAGGATTTTCATTGAAAAACTAAAAGTGAAATATTGCTTATCATTCTTAGTTTTCATTTTAGGAATTTCCAATACATCATTGTGGTGAACCTTTGAAAGGAAAATTGTTAAAGAAGATAAACCTAAAATTAATCTCACTTTACCTAACAAAGTATTGTAACCATAAAGATAACATTTAGAAGGTCTAGGCTAGAAACTTGTTTCGGTGTCGTAAAACATAGCAGTTGTCATTAACTTGTCTAAGATTGTTGAAGAGGTTAATCCCCTCTGTGGACAGAGGTGATCCCTACTAGCCCATATCGGGTCTAGCAACAATCAAACACGCTACAGTGCAGGTTCCTAATTGAAAATAAACCGGCTTGCGATGAAGGCTTACCTGGAATACAATGATGTCGTTTGTAGAAGAGGTGGTGCTCCCGTTCCTTTGCCCTGGCAGATTACAATCCTCACGATCTCCGTGATCAGACACCTACACATGTAAGAAACAACACAAACGCAAGCATAAAATCCAGTATATACAACTATATGTCAGTCAAAGAGGACATAACTCATGAACATAATCAAGAACAAGAGTGGAACCATAACCAATAGTGGCTTATCATTAATGAGTCAAAAGAAGAAGACAACCATAGCTTTGACGCAGCACTCTCCTTTGGCGGGTCGTCAGCAAAACATGTCTCAATAAAGCCTGTCAAGGATGGGATAAGCCTCTCTCTCTGGATACTTGACAATAGTCTCCTTGCTTGGATTTGGCCTTAAGGGAATCAAGAAGGCTCTTGCAGCATAAGGATGTGAAAGCTCTTGGGAACTAGCTTGCAAAGGAGATGAGAAAGCTTTTATAGATGGAGGAAGGGGAGTTGGGATCCATATAATTATGGGATTGGCCCTATCATCAATGAAGCTTCCATGAGAGGTGGCAAACCACTTCCTCTTTATGTAAATCCGTAGCCAAACCTCCCAACTCAAGATAGATATCAGTCCAGGAATTTGTTAGGACGAAACTTCCGCCATTTATTTTTAAAAAACACCTCTTAATATGGTTGGCGCGGGTGCGGCTCTATGACAGAGCGCCAATTGGCGCGCCCTCTTTGGAGGATTTGCCCCCTTGGCGCGAGGGCTGAACTGTGGAACTGCGCCAATGGAAAAAGAGCTATTTTTAGGGTTTTTTGCAGGGAGATGTCTTCAGGGAAATGAAAGCTCATCTTCAGAGGGGTGCAATGAAAGTATTTTCAAGTCTTGTCTCTACCCGTAGGTCACGGAATGAGCCCTCCAATGTGCAGGGTGGGGAATGGCAAGGACGGTGACAAATTGCTGTGTAATAGATGCGCCCTAAAGCATGAGGCCTGAGAGAGAGAGAGGGGTAAAATTCTTTATGAGAACATGCTGACTGAAAACACTGCCATCGGAAAACCTGCAGAGCGAAGTACAACTGATGTCTCAGATACATGATATATATGCGTGGTATGGGCGCAGCCATCCATAACAGAGTATACAATAATCTAGATCCAAGGCATGGCCACAGACATTCAGAGAGGATCGATAAATAGACTCAGGGATGGTCGCAACCATCCAATCAGTGAGTCATGTAAAAATAGTCCACAAAATTGCTGCCTCGATTCCAATAGACAAAATCCAGGGTCTTGCGCTCCATCTCGACCTGAACAAAGTACAAGTTCAAGCATGCGAATATGTGAGCTGAAGTCGAACATGCAAGAACATCGTTTGATTACCAGCCAATGATGAAAGCTATTAACAGACGCGAGAGGAACCACCAATAATGACAATGGCCCTCAAGGTACTATAGGTATAATCTACGACATGTGAATCAATGAGCCGGCGTCGAACACCTGTAGAATCACTTGATCGGAGGCCAATGATGAAAACCTCACGTCGAATGCGACGAACCTACCATTGAGGCATCCAGGCTCCAAGGTACCATAATGGAGTCTCTGGATCAGCCTCCTCGATAATGAGCTGAAGTCGACAGGAAGTGACCTTGATCGAAGGTGGGCCATAATATTTCCCACATCATCGACACGAGACAGAGGAACATGATGTTTTTTGTGAATCAGGATCATATGAGAATCAGAAGAAGGTTGATACTTTGCAGAGGTCAATTTCTCTTGAACATATAACGGCACAATAGTGGATTTGGCAGTATTTGACACCAACGGATCGGAGGTCATGGTGACGAGGCAACGAGCAGATGAGAGGTCAAAAGGGATTATCCAAACCCACGGAGGCAAGTGAAGAACGAGATGACATGTCCCCAACCCGACATGAATGCAGACAAGTGCCATGTTCAAGAGTGACATACTGCCGACACGACAATGATGCTAGTTCCATTTTCCACCACCATTTCTGGCGAGTACCCCAATTATTTTTGATAACAAGCTTGAAGGGGATAACATATGCTTGTAATATAAGTCCACCCTTCCGGCGAATCCATCCTAGTACATTTAACGAGCCCTAGGAAGGAGAAACTCGGGGAATGTCATTTTGACTGAATCCGATGTCATTAGGGTTTAACGAGTCTGAAAAAGGAAGAACTCGACGTCTTTTCATATTTAGAGAGTTTGAAAAGACAACAGAAAAGTAAACTCCAGCGGTCCCTTTTCGTAGATAGTTCCTCGGACTTGAAAATGTAGAAAACAATATCCGAGAAAACCTCCTAGTCGCGATAGGCTAGGGTATTCCTTTTTCGTAAATAATCCATCCCAGCCTGGAAAAGGGGTAAACGTATACTGGGTAGATGTCGATTCGTGTTCACTTTAACGAGATCGAAACGACAAGTGCCTCGACAATCTTTTCATGTTTAGAGAGTTAGAAAAGAGCTAAAAGATGACTCCAAAGTGAATTTTTCGTGTATTTACCAAGTCCGAAAAAGTATAAAATACAACTCGTTTCACCGTTTAAGTCGTGTAAAAAACCTGTTGCTCACTGAAGAGCAGCAATGGTCCATTTTGTGTGCAAACTTCTGACGGCGATTGCAACCGATCCGGGCTACCATTCAGATTCATGTCTGTTCCAGGTAAGAGGCACTTCTTTGTACTCCATTTCAATCCATTTTTCATAAAATTTTATTGCATATTAGACTTCTGTGAGGAATTTTCGAATTTTTAGGGCTCCGCCCATTGGCGCGGGTATCTGGCATGGACCCGCGCCAATGGAATTTTATTTCCAAAGGGCCTGCGCCAACTGGCGCGACTGTTGGGAAAACAGTCGCGCCAGCGGCACAATCCAATTTTCCATTTGAAATTTCCACAGAATGAATGAATTGCATGAATTTTTAAGGATAGTAGAGGTCTAATTGAAGCTTTTTTACCATGTAAATGCAGGAAACCGATAAAAATGGTCATTGAGTGGAAAGAGAGGGAGCACGGGGAAGAGGATGAATAGGCCATGGAGAATTAAACTTGCATGAATGCCCTCAAGAACTGTGGGCTTAAGAAGTTCTTCCTGACACCTTGCTTACGAGCTCAACCTAAGCTCTTACAGTACCTGATCAGCATATGGCACGAACATGAACAAGTGTTCAAGTTGCGGGACCAAGTATTAGAACTGGAGGTTTCTGACGTATACTTCATAACCAGACTATCGTGCAGAGGTCCGGTACCCATATTGACAGGGAGCAAACCATCTGGTGAGAATATTGAGCAAGTGATGGCATGAGTGTGCCGAGGGGCACGACTGGGATCAGGAAGTGGAAACGTAGACATCCATACTATTCCTGATCTAGCACTCAGGGTAGTGCTCCATACCATCACGCGGGCCGCGGGATCGCAGGCACTGCACGAGGCAAAAAAGTCCCAACTTTTACTGGTCTCAGAGTGCATGAGTCCCTTATTATTCGACTGGGCCACAACAATGACAATAAATATCAAGAGACAGCTCACGAAGTGTAAGCAGGCCAAACTGAAACGGTTTGGCTATGGTTCTATCCTGGTATCGTTCATTCTGGAACGATTACCTATCTTCCAGGGCCAAGGGGCCATAGTAGCTGAGCCGATTCCACGAGAGCCAAGAATGGCTCGTTCGGCAGCACTGATGCCCAGAGCTGGAGGAGGCCAACAGATGTCCTGGAGGCTGGATTTTTTTGGGTGGTTGCAGCATCAGTTGATTGTAGTGGAAGACTGGCCATATGCAGGAACCGATTTCACTGGAGACTCAGATCTCCCACTGCTGGAGGGAGATGATTGGGACGAGGAGTTGGGTAAGACCATATTTTTTATTTTTATGCATTTATGATTTTTTTTTTGGTAATAAATGTTCGTCCTGACACGTTTTATATGTATGCAGACATGGGCCCAGAGAGACCAGCCGGTATGTCTCCTATTGCGCGGAGGACTCTTCCCGCACCTGATCCTTAGGTAGAGGGTGTAGAGGGGGGGGGGAGTTGATCTAGAATCTCGAGGGTCTTGCCCGAGGGATCCCAGACTACGCTCGGCTGGTAGATGTACCGATGGCGTACCAGAGACATACGGTGGGAGTGCCTAGTCGCCTCCACCGACTTCTGAGACGCTTAGTGCGTGCGGTCACTTGTTATCATGAGCACCATGCGGATTAGACTCCTATGGATTTTATCATGCATATTTTTTGAGAGACATGTCGTCTCCGGACGTATTAAGATGAACATGTATATTTTTTATTTAATGTGATGCACACTATGCAAACATTCGATATCTATATATATACATATCTATTTCTGGATGGATTTTCCTTTTACATGTGATGATGATTTACAAATTGCGCAAATGTCTATCTAGAACCAAATTAGCTACTGCATCAGTTAACGTATTCATATGCCTGGGTATATGATGATATGTAATATTGTCAAAATTTCTTTCCAGTAAACGAATACGCAGATACAGACATAAATGGATGGGTTTCTTACTGAATAGTGTTCGTTCAGTTGTGATAATACAAGTTGCGAGTCTAGATACACAAGCAATTCATGGATACCGAGGTTTACAGCCTCGGTTAATAATTCTAACACAGCATTATATTCCACGATGTTATTTGTAGTACGTCCCAGACACACACCTTGCAGGTTGGCCAACTCACCAGCAGGATCATAGATTACCCAGGCCGCCGAAGACAGATTCCTAGTACTGCGGGAGGCACCATCCACGAAACCAACAAACGAATTGATGGACATCTGCACAATCAGGAAGACCCGATCAGCAGAAAGATGTTTACATCGAAAACCACACCACACATGCACACAAATGAAAAATACTCAACTATGTACACTAAAGACGGGCATGCCCCCTAGCATGGTGTCTCAATTCGAGGTGCATGCCCCCCAAGATTCAGTCCATAGGAAATGGAGTGAAGGTTGAAAACAAAAGAGATTTGAACTAAATCTATCAAAACTTGAATTTAAAATTCTCGTGTTTAATTATTTTAACGAGGTTGACACACTTAAAATAACTATCCTCGTAGCAACTTGTTTCATTGTTTTAGGAGCTTGACACAAGTGGAGGAACTATGCTCTGAAGATCGGAAAGGAGGAGGCTCGGGAGGGAGATGATCATGTATGTTCCCAACGATCCCTGGTTTAACGGAGATGTTTATCGGGATGGTTTGAGTGATATTACTCAGGGTTCCCTCCGAAAGAACCTCGTGCATCAAGATGGGAATTTGGAGAGGAGGAGTAGGAACCTGAGATGCATAACGCTCTAGACAATCTGACATTGCCCCCAAGCTAGGCATGAAAGAGGAAAGATGATGTCCATCGCCCCAAGGCAGCTCCTCGAGAGACATAGTTCCAATGATGGCTTCATCGGAAGGAAAAGTCTCTTTGAGAGGATCAGGCGAATTGGCCTGACCAAGCCAGGGGGATTGAGAGTAGACATCTAGAGCCATGCTCAAAGGAGCTTGCTAAGGAGGTGGAGGATCAGATGCTGCAACAATTTCACAGTAGCTAATCTCTACTGGAGTTAATGGCATCGATTCTCCAAACTCAAGCACCTGCTCATGTGCAGGGATGAGCCAGGGGTCATCAGACCTGGAGATCATGTTAACTTGAGTGGTGTGTGGTGGTGGCGTGGGAAAAATACCCATGAAGACGGGGTCTTTAAAAAGACCGGGCCCTATACTCTCAGGGGGATTTGGGATTTGATCCATGTATGGAACGTTGTTATCGGAGGTGGAGGTGAAGAAGGACAACTTATCCACCATAACAATTTTTCCCTCGTGAGGGAACTTAAGAAGTCGAAAAACGGTGGATGGCATGCATAGCATGGCATGAGTCCAGCTGCGGCCAGGAAGTATATTGTAGTTGAGTTCGGCGTCAACCACTTCTGCCTCTACGTTGACAGTCTTCCCCTATAAAGTGATCGCTAAACTCTCGAGAACAACTAGGGGTTTAGATTCCCGACCATCGAATGCCTCTAGGGCATTGGGAGATGATGACATGACGCAGGTAGAGGCACTTTCATCCACAACGACCCTATGGATGTTAAGACCGTTGATCCCGACTTGAATAACAAGAGCGATATGATGTGGAAGTCGGGGGGTGAAATTCTCTAAATCGAAGGTGAGAAGACTCGAATCGGTGGGATCAATGCCACCGATGGCAGACAATAAAGCGTTCCGTTGCGAAGGACAAATTTGAAGAACTTCTAGTGCAGACATAGTAGAAGGCGCCTATGCCAAATCCTCAACAATAATGTAGTGCTGAGCGGCACGGGCATTTGGATTGTAAGAAGATCTTCGAAGAACACCTTTAGAAGGTGGGTTCACAATAGGTTCACGGGTAGGCTTCTCAATTTCCAACGAACCGAAGACAGGTGGGGGAGGTGGTCCATCCGCAACTGCCTTCCCAGGTGCCTGCCGTGATTCATTGTAATCCTTCGAACGTGTGGCGACAGAGATAGGTGCAGCACCATTCATCATAAAAACTTGGGACCCAAATGGTGCAGATGGTGAAGGCTGTTCAACCATCTGGGTCTGCTGAGACGGGAATGGTTCTTTAAGAACTGTTGGAGTCCCTTTAGAGCCTTTGAGAAGTTGACTAACTTCAGATCATTGTGGCCAATCTTTGGTATAATGGTCTCCTTCACAAATGAGGCATGGGTACTTCGGTTTATGTTGAGAACCATCCTCAGTACGAGGTTTGGATTTTGGCTTTGGGGCGTCAGATTTGGATTTACCTTTGCCCTTATTTTTTCTCTTGGAGGTTTTCTCCATAGGATTGGCTTGAACGGCGTTAACCTTCGCGGTTTTTCCAGAATCTGACGGGGCTGAATGAGCAGGAGTATTGTTGGAAGAATTAGACTTCTGCTTCCCATTCGAAGATTTCTTCGAATTCTGAGACATGGAACCAATGACACCATCCACTGCAGGGGTAGGTGGAGCCTTAGAGGTTCTGGACCGTGGAGCATCAGGCAAGATATCATAAAGCGTGCCGGACTGAGAATATACAAGATCCAGATATTGGGCACGCGCAATGGCTTTCCTCTGTCACACACGCTCCCATCGCAATATCTTGGGTGATTTTGTTCACGAAGGAGGTGGTGAACCAGTGATTTAGTATCTGATCAAGTATATGAAACTTGATCAGTCTACGACGGCACCGCCACTCATGAATGTGATCAGAAATGTGAGTGGCTTTGTCCTGCTTCAAAGAAGTCATGAGGTGCATCACGGCTTCATAGCGAACCGATAACTGAAAGTGCGTCAGAAAAGCCATGGCTAAGGAATTGAAATCTTGGAAGATGCCAGGGATAACTTGATGTACCACTTAGCAGCAGCTTAAGTCAAAGTGCGCTGGAAGAGGCGCAGACGAATTGAATCATCGACCCAAGAGTTAGACGAACACCAAAGATGATACGTCATCACATGCGCTTGGGGGTCCTCCCCAGATTTACCCTCAAACTTGGGGCAATCACCTAGTATATTGGTAGGAACCGGAGGCCAATAAGGATTATGCAAAATAGGATCATTGGTCAATTTCGAAATATCCGGAAACTCTAAGGTGGCCAGGAATAGCAATGGCGGATTGACCGGCATGCCAAGCCCAGGATGAGGACCAGTACCTGTACTCCACGCTGGTTGGGAATATCCTTGCCCCCATGGGTTCTGTCCCGTAGGATTTTGACTGTAGGGGGCATAGGTCATATAACCAGACTGATTTGGCTGCTGGTAACCAGTGTGTGGGGCTTGATAACCAGAGTACGGACCCTAATTATATGTCGGCCCAGTGTAAGCAGCATTTGGATTTGGCTGCTGAGTATAGGTAGAACCGGGTTGATGAGGATAATACTGAGAACCTCGAGGCTGGTTATAACTCGATTGAGACTGACCATGAGGATAATAACCGCCCTGAGGATGAGTGGGCTGTTGATAGGTGGAACCCTGCAGAGCCTGATAACTAGGGCAAAACTATTGATTTGGCTACGACATCGAATAAATCGGCTGCTGGGCAGGGTTAATGGAATGAGCGGGCTGCCCTGAGTGAACAGGTTGACCCAGCTGAGCGGGCTGCCCCGAGTGAACAGGTTGACCCAGATAAACAGGCTGCGCCGGTTGCGCAGGTTGACCTAGTTGTAAAGGAGCCCCAGGTTGTGTCGGATGGGCCGGTTGGCCTGGAGGCAGAACACCAAGTTGTACCGGATGGGCCGGTTAGCCTGGTGGAGGAATAGAGCCAGGTGGTTGCTGGTAACCGGTTTGACCTGGATCAGGACCATAGGATGGTCCCGACTGATATGCAACGTTGGAAACAATAGGATACTGCGGTTGCATAAGTTGAGAAGGCTGGATTTGCCCCCCAGGACCATAGACCTGTCCCAGTTGGTACCCCGGCTAAGGCTACACAGGTTGACCGGAAGGGTTGTAATACTATCCTTACGGACCGTACGATGGCCCTTGCTAGCCCGCAGGATAGCCTTGCACAGGCCGCCCCTGTGGGTCATAAGGATAGCCAGGTTGGCCCGAATGTTGGCCTTGGAAAGGTTGCCCTTGGCGGTTATAAGCCTGGTTATAAGGTAAACCTTGAGCATGGAGGTGAGTCTCAGGAGTGGGTAGACGTAAAATGTCCCCGTGCTCATCATACTGACCTGGAAAAGCATACACGGGTGTACCATCCTGTGCATAGTGCGAAAAATAAGAGCGGTTGGGATCTTGGGAGGATGGTCCAACCTCGGGGTTCGGCTGTTGTAGGGACAACCGATACTCCTTCGGAGAGATGTTCTTCGGTATAGCAGTCGCTAATTAAACATCTTCAGAAGGGGGCATAGCCCTCGCGGAGGGTGCCGTAACAGCGGGTGTAGAGGCGGCCACACAGACAGTGGGCCGAGCAGGTACAAAAGTGACGGGTGTTCGAGGAGACACCCCCATTGAAGGAGCAACCGACATTGTGGAAGGAGCTGACACTCCCATAGAGGCGGTGGCGGAAATGATCTGATCCAAGGATCTATACCCTGCTGGAAATGAGAGACCGGATGATGACATGATCACAGGTTCAGAGTCGTCTCCTAGAAATAATCTCTGAGGAAATAACTGGTAATCTTCACCGGACTTTGGGATTTCCTCACTGGAATCACTCATGTTTGAGCCTGCCGCTAGATCTCGTAATAGACGGCTAGGACTAGGAGGAAAAATAGCAGTTATAAAAGGCGAACCCGATGTAAGAGAAAGGAAATCAGATCCTAATCTCAATTCAGACAAAGGGTCAGAAAAGGGCCAATTGAACTCAACTGGTCCCCCAAAGGGTCGCTCAGAAATAACTGTTCCCCCGTTAGGAAACTCAAAAACAATGGGCTGCTGTGGTTCAGCAGAGGATTGGGAATCCTTTGAAGAATCATTCGTATAAGGACTACCAGTAGACGAAACCGAAGGTTCTGCCACTGTGGTAGTAACGACAAGAGAAAAAGATCAAACACACACACGGGTTGAAAAAGAGCCAAGACACACAATCAAACAGTCGACAAGCAGAATCTAACAAGGCATGTGATCATGGGTGATTAACTTTTTACCACATTGAAAAATAAGAAACTTTACCGTTTCATGTTTTAAGAGTCGAGAAACGGTCGAAAAGGTGACTCTATCTCTTTCAGATTTGACACAAGTGTGAAAGGACAAGCGCTTGGTGATCCTTTCAAATTTAGGGAGTCAGAAAAGATCAAATGACTACTCAGGAATACTAGGCAAAAGGGTGTACCAAATAACCGTGAACTGCAATATACACCTTGGTTTCGATAATGAAATATAAATCAACCAAGGACTTTCCGTACGTGCAGGTAATCTCCCCGAATGTTGTGTCCGGTGTATCACGGGTATAGGGCGGCAGACTCGATTTCCTATGGATAAAGTACTGAAACCTAGTGGGGTCTCCCTTTGTATACGCAACGGTACGGGGAGCACAAGTCCATACTAGTGCTTTCTAAAGCCAAGAGGCGAATGACAGCTACTAGGTTTTAAGATGCCGGACCACGTCTCTAGCGTAGACCTCTAAATGTGTTTTGTTAGATCTCAACGCTGCCTTAGTGTAAGTTGAGTAAATTTTAAAGTTTATCTTCAATTACGTTTCAGTTTTCAGACCCTAACGAATGTGATGTCTCAAAAATCTCCTAAATTCAAAACTACATGCCACACTATATCATTTCGTTAGATGAAAACTAGCTACAGAAGAGTTAAGAGCTTTTTACACAAACAAAATGATCGGAAGACAATCAGTGATATCTCTAATGCAGCTAATGAAGCTAAAAACTTTTCTTTCAAAGTCACTAATTACTAATAACACCGAAAAGATTTTAATTTGCATTAATCAATCAAAAGCAAAAGAGATTTTTTTTTTATTTTCAATGTTTGAGAGCTAGATGCACTAAACAAACCGAAAAAAAATGAGAAGCAATTTGAGAAATGATAATAAGAGAGCAAAAACAAGCAGATTTCACTCAATGGCACAAACAATCAGATCTCAAATCGACCAAAAGTATCTCAAAACCAAGAAAAGTCCCAAAGACACTAATGAGCCGTGTAATCTAGGCCCAAAATGAAGCAAAGAAAAATTCGAATGAAAACGAAATCAATCACTCAAAAAGCACAATAAAATGATAGACAACTGTCAATCGAATGCAAGGAGGCAATCCAAAAGTCAACTGAACAAATGAAAACCAAAAACTCCCAAGGGAGGCTCGACTCACAAAAGCACCTAGATGCCCTAGGGCTTGAATGCAAAATCAAAAGAAATAGGCAAACAACCAAAGGATGGAGGTTACAATCAGTCAAACTAGGCTCTAGTGCACTCAAGCAGCCGAAAAAACAAGATCAAAATCACAAGTCAGTCCCAGAAAGCATAAAACACAGCAAACCCTAATAGCTCACAAGATTGGCGTGACTGTGAGCTTGAAATTAGTGCCAGAAAGGTAATGGCGTAGGTGATACACAAGCAACCTGCGCCAATGGGTGCGATTGTCATACTAAAAAGCGCGCCAGCTGAGTTAACTATGGGAATATGAAAAACAAGCAATCTCAGACACAGAAAAGTGATGACAAGGCTAAAACAAAGCCAAACAAACAGAAAAAACCAGTTCACGGAACTAACAAAGCAAGCAAGGCCAAGAAATTGACTGAAAAGAGAAGACAATACTCCAAGTTGTTCAGTCCATAAACTAAACCAGAGATTGACTGAAGCAGCGTTGATCTACTCCGCTAATTCAGAGAAAAAGCATTTCGAAGGCTATCTGGCTGTACTTCAGGCTCCGTCTATAGCTTACAAATCAAACAACAAGCTGATTCCCCAGCGGAGTCGCCAAATTGTTGAAGAGGTTAATCCCCTCTGCGGACAGAGGCGATCCCTACTAGCCCAGATCAGGTCTAGCAACAATCAAACATGCTACAGTGCAGGTTCCTAATTGCAAATAAACCGACTTGCGATGAAGGCTTACCTGGAATCCAACGTTGTCGTTTGTTGAAGCGGTGGTGCTCCCGTTCCTTTGCCCTGGCAGATCACAATCCTCACGATCTCCGTGATCGGACACTTGCACATGCAAGAAACAACACAAACGCAAGAATAAAATCCAGTATATACAACTATATACTGGGCCGAAGGAGACACAATCAAGGAACACCATAATCAAGAACAAGAGTGAACTAAGAACCATTAGTGGTTTATCATTAATGAGTCAAAAGAAGAAGACAACCAAAGCTTTGACGCAAAATTCTCCTTTGGTGGGTCATCAGCAGAACATGTCTCGATAGAGCCTGTTAAGGATGGGACAAGCCTCTCTCTCTGGATACTCGGCAATAGTCTCCTTGCTTGGATTTGGCCTTAAGGGAATCAAGAAGGCTCTTGCAACATAAGGATGTGAAAGCTCTTGGGAACTTGGAGATTCGCTTGCCATGGAGATGAGCAAGCTTTTATAGAAGGAGGAAGGGGAGTTGGGATCCCTAAAATTATGGGATTGGCCCTATCATCAAGGAAGATTCCATGAGAGGTGGCAAACCACTTCCTCTCCATGGGAATCCGTAGCCAAACCTCCCAACTCAAGATAGATATCAGTCCAGGAATTTGTTAGGACAAAACTTCCGCCTTTTATTTAAAAAAAAAACCTCTTAATATGGTTGGCACGGGTGCGGCTCTATGACAGAGCGCTAATTGGCGTGCCCTCTTTGGAGGATTTTCCCCCTTGGCGCGAGGGCTGAACTGTGGAACAACGCCAATGGAAAAAGAGCCATTTTTAGGGTTTTTTCATGTGGAGAGTGTCTGTGGGCACGAGTCTTTTCAAGTTTTCTGCCCGTAGGTCACGGAATGAGCCCTTCAATGTGCAGGATGGGGATTGTAGGAACAGTGACAAATTGCTGTGTAACAGATGCCCCCTAAAGCATGAGGCCCGAGAGAGAGAGAGGGGTGAAATGCTTTACGAGAACATGTCGACTGAAAACATTGCCATCGGAAAACCTGCGGAGCGAAGTACAATTGATGTCTCAGATACATGATATATAGGCGTGGCATGGACGCAGCCATCCATAACAGAGTATACAATAATCGAGATCCAAGGCATGGATGCAGCCATCCAGAGAGGATCGATAAATAGACTCAGGTATGGTTGCAGCCATCCAATCAGTGAGTCATGTAATAATAGTCCACAAAATTGCTGCCTAGATTCCAACAGACAAAATCCAGGGTCTTGCGCTCCATCTCGACCCGAACAAAGTACAAGTTCAAGAATGTGAATATGTGAGATGAAGTCGAACATGCAATAACATCGTCTGATTACCAGCCAATGATGAAAGCTGTTAACAGATGCGAGAGGAACCACCAATAATGACAATGGCCCTCAAGGTACTATAGGTATAATCTACGACATGTGAATCAATGAGCTGGCGTCGAACACCCGTAGAATCACTCGATCGGACGCCAATGATGAAAACCTCACGTCGAATGCGACGAACCTGCCATTGAGGCATGCAGGCTCCAAGGTACCATAAGGGAGTCTCTAGATCAGCCTCCTGGATAAGGAGCTGAAGTCAACAGGAAGTGACCTTGATCGAAGGTGGGCCATAATATTTCCCACATCATCGACACAAGACAGAGGAACATGATGTTTTTTGTGAATCAGGATCATATGAGAATCAGAGGAAGGTTGATACTTTGCAGAGGTCAACTTCTCTTGAACATATAACGGCACAATAGTGGATTTGGCAGTATTTGAAATCAAGGGATAGGAGGTCACGGTGACGAGGCAATGAGCAGATGAGAGGTCAAAAGGGATTATCCAAACCCACAGAGGCAAGTGAAGAACGAGATGAGATGTCCCCAACCCGACACGAATGCAGACAAGTGCCATGTTCAAGAGCGACATACTGCCGACATGACAATGATGCTGGTTCCATTTACCCCCACCATTTCTGGTGAGTACCCCAATTATTTTTGATAACAAGCTTGAAGGGGATGGCATATGCTTGTAATATAAGTCCGCCCTTCGGGCGAATCCATCCTAGTACGTTTAACGAACCCTAGGAAGGAGAAACTCGGGGAACGTCATTTTTACTGAATCCGATGTCATCAGGGTTTAACGAGTCTGACAAAGGAAGAACTCGACATCTTTTCATATTTAGAGAGTTTGAAAAGACAACAGAAAAGTAAACTCCAGCGGTCTCTTTTCGTAGATAGTTCCTCGGACCCGAAAAGGTAGAAAACAATATCCTAGAAAATCTCCTAGTCGCGATAGGCTAGGGTATTCCTTTTTCGTAAATAATCCATCCCAGCCCGAAAAAGGGGTAAACATATACTGGGTAGATGTCGATTCGTGTCCACTTTAACGAGATCGAAACGACAAGGGCCTCGGAAATATTTTCATGTTTAGAGAGTCAGAAAAGAGATAAAATATGACTCCAAAGTGACTTTTTCGTGTATTTACCGAGTTCGAAAAAGCATAAAATACAACTCGTTTCACCGTTTAAGTCGCGTAAAAAAATTGTTGCTCACTGAAGAGCAGCAGTGGTCCATTTTTTGTGTGAACTTCTGATGGCGATTGCGACCGATCCGGGCTACCATTCAGATTCCTGTCTGTTCCAGGTAAGAGGTGCTTCTTTGTACTCCATTTCAATCCGTTTTTCATAAACTTTTACTGCATATTAGACTTCTGTGAGGAATTTTTGAATTTTTAGCACTCTGCCCATTGTTGCGGGTATCCAGCATGGCCCCGCGCCAATGGCATTTTATTTCCAAAGGGTTCGCACCAACTGGCGCGACTGTTAGGAAAACAGTCACGCCAGCGGCGCAATACAATTTTCCGTTTGAAATTTCCACACAATGAATGAATTGCATGAATTTTTAAGGATAGCAGAGGTCTAATTGAAGTTTTTTGACCATGTAAATGCAGGCAACCGATCATAATGGTCATTGAGTGGAAAGAGAGGGAGCACGGGGAAGAGGATGAACAGACCATGGAGAATGAAACTTGCATGAATGCCCTCAAGAACTGTGGGCTTAAGAAGTTCTTCCTGACACCTTGCTTACGAGCTCAGCCTGAGCTCTTACAATACCTGATCAGCATATGGGACGAACATGAACAAGTGTTCAAGTTGCGGGACCAAGTATTAGAACTGGAGGTTTCTGACGTATACTTCATAACCGGACTATCGCGCAGAGGTCTGGTACCCATAGTGACAGGAAGCAGACCGTCTGGTGAGAAGATGGAGCAAGTGATGGTACGAGTGTGCCGAGGGGCACAACTGGGATCAGGAAGTGTAAAGGTAGACATCCATACTATTCCTGATCTAGCACTCAGGGTAGTGCTTCATACCATCACGCGGGCCGCGGGATCGCAGGCACCACACGAGGCAACAAAGGCCCAACTCTTACTGGCCTCAGAGTGCATGAGTCCCCTATTATTCGACTGGGCCACAACAGTGACAATAAATATCAAGAGACAACTCACGAAGTGTAAGAAGGCCAAACTGAAATAGTTTGGCTACAGTTCTATCCCGGTATCGTTCATTCTGGAACGATTACCAATCTTCCAGGGCCAAGTGGCCATAGTAGCTGAGCCAATTCCACGAGAGCCAAGAATGGCTCATTGGGCGGAACTGATGCCTAGAGCTGGAGGAGGCCAACAAATGTCCTGGAGGCCGGAGTTTTTTGGGTTGTTGCAGCGTCAGTTGATTGTAGTGGAAGACTGGCCATATGCAGGAACCGATTTCACTGGAGACTCAGATCTCCCACTGCCAGAGGGAGATGATTGGGATGAGGAGTTGGGTAAGACCATATTTTTGATTTTTAAGAATTTATGATTTTTTTTTTGGTAATACATGTTCGTCCTGACACATTTTATATGTATGCAGACGTGGGCCTAGAGAGACCAGCCGGTATGTCTCCTATTGCATGGAGGACTCTTCCCGCACCTGATCCTCAGGCAGAGGGTGCAGAGGGGGGGGAGTTGATCCAGAATCTCGAGGGTATTGCCCGAGGGATCCCAGACTATGCCCGGCTGGCAGATGTACCGATGACGTACCAGAGACATAAGGTGGGAGTGCCTAGTCACCTCCACTGACTTCTGAGACGCTTAGTGCGTGCAGTCACTTGTTATCATGAGCACCATGCGGATTAGACTCCTAGGGCTTTTATCATGCATATTTTTTGAGAGACATGTCGTCTCCAGACGTATTAAGATGACCATGTATATTTTTGATTTAATGTGATGCACACTATGCAAACATTCGATATCTATATATATACATATCTATTTCTGGATGGATTTTCCTTTTACATGTGATGATGATTTACAAATTGCGCAAATTTCTATCTAGAACCAAATTAGCTACTGCATCAGTTAACGTATTCATATGCATGGGTATATGATGATATGTAATATTGTCAAAATTTCTTTCCAGTAAACGAATACGTAGATACAGACGTAAAATGGATGGGTTTCTTACTGAATAGTGTCTGTTCAGTTGTGATACTACAAGTTGCGAGTCTATATACACAAGCAATTCACGGATACCGAGGTTTATAGCCTCGGTTAATAATTATAACACATCACTATATTCCATGATGTTATTTGTAGTACATCCCAGACACACACCTTGCAGGTTGACCAACTCACCAGCAGGATCGTAGATTACCCAGGCCGCCGAAGACAAATTCCTGGTACTGCGGGAGGCACCATCCACGAAACCAACAAACGGATTGATGGACATCTACACAATCAAGAAGACCCGATTAGCAGAAAGATGTTTACATCGCAAACCACACCACACATGCACACAAATGAAAAATACTCACCTATGTACACTAAAGACGGGCATGCCCCCCAGCGTGGTGTCTAAATTCGAGGTGCATGCCCCCCAAGCTTCAGTCCATAGGAAATGGAGTGAAGGTTGAAAAGAAAAGAGATTTGAACTAAATCTATCAAAACTAAAATTGAAAATCCTCGTGTTTCATTATTTTAACGAGGTTGACACACTTAAAAGAACTATCCTCGTAGCAGCTTGTTTCATTGTTTTAGGAGCTTGACATAAGTGGACGAACTATGCTCCGATGAACACAAAGGAGGAGGCTAGGGATGGAGATGATCATGTATGTTCCCAACGATCTCTGGTTTAATGGAGATGTTGATCTAGATGGTTTGAGTGATATTACTCAGGTTTCCCTCCGAAAGAACCTCATGCGTCAAGATGGGCATTTGGAGAGGAGGAGTAGGAACCTGAGATGCATAACGCTCTAGACAATCTGACATTGCCCCCAAGCTAGGCATGAAAGAGGAACGAGGATGTCCATCGCCCCAAGGCAGCTCCTCGAGAGACATAGTTCCCATGATGGCTTCATCGGAAGGAAAAGTCTCTTTGAGAGGATCAGGCGAATCGGCCTGACCAAGCCAGGGGGATTGAGAGTAGACATCTAGAGCCATGCTCAAAGGAGCATGCTAAGGAGGTGGAGGATCAGATGCAGCAACAATTTCACAGTAGCTAATCTCTACTGGAGTTAAGGGCATCGATTCGCCAAACTCAAGCACCTACTCAGGTGTAGGGATGAGCCAGGGATCATCAGACCCGGAGATCATGTTAACTTGAGCGGTGTGCGGTGGTGGTGTGGGAAAAATACCCATGAGAACGGGGTCTTTAAAAATACCGGGCCCTATACTGTCAGGGGGATTTGGGATTTGATCCATGTACGGAACGTTGTTCTCGGAGGTGGAGGTGAATAAGGACAACTGATCCATCATAATGATTTTTCCCTCATGAGGGAACTTAAGAAGTTGAAAAACGGTGGATGGCACGCATAGCATGGCATGAGTCCAGCTACAGCCAAGAAGTATATTGTAGTTGAGTTTGGCGTCAACCACTTTTACCTCTACATTCACAGCCTTCCCCTGTAAAGTGATCGCTAAACTCTTGAGAATACCCAGGGGTTTAGATTCCTGACCATCGAATGCCTCTAGGGCAGTGGGAGATGATGACAGGGCCGGAGAGCCAATGGCCTTCTAGCAAGCGGACGACATGACGTAGGTAGAGGCACCTTCATCCACAACGGCCCTATGGATGTTAAGACCATTGATCCCGACTTGAATAACAAGAGTGATCTGATGTGGAAGGCGGTGGGTGAAATTCTCTAAATCGAAGGTGAGAAGACTCGAATCGGCGGGATCAATGCCACCGATGGCAGACAATAAAGCCTTTCGTTGCGAAGGAAAAATTTGATGAACTTCTAGTGCAGACATAGCAGAAGGCGCTTGTGCCAAATCCTCAACAATACTGTAGTGCTTAGTGGCACGGGCATTCGGATTGTAAGAAGATCTTCGAAGAACACCTTTAGAAGGTGGCTTCACAACAGGTTCAGGGGTAGGCTTCTCAATTTCCAACAAACCGAAGATAGGTGGGAGAGGTGGTCCATCCGCAACTACCTTCCCAGGTGCCTGCCGCGATTCGTTGTAATCCTTTGAACGTGTGGCAACAGAGATAGGTGCAACACCATTCATCATAAAAACTTGGGACCCAAATGGTGTAGATGGTGAAGGCTGTTCAACCATCTGGGTCTGCTGAGACGGGAATGGTCCTTTAAGAACTGTCAGAGTCCCTTTAGAACCTTTGAGAATTTCAATAACTTCAAATCGTCGTGGAAAATCTTTGGTATAATGGTCTCCTTCATAAATGAGGCAGGGGTACTTCGGTTTACGTTGAGAACCATCCTCAGTATGAGGTTTGGATTCTGGCTTTGGGGCATCGGATTTGGATTTACCTTTTCCCTTCTTTTTTCCCTTGGAGGTTTTCTGTGTAGGATTGGCCTGAACGACGTTAACCTCCGCGGTTTTGCTAGAATCTGACGGGGCAGGATGAGCAGGAGTATTGTTGGAAGAATTAGACTTCTGCTTCCCATTCGAAGATTTCTTCGAATTCTGAGACATGGAACCAATGACACCATCCACTGCAGGGGTAGTTGGAGCCTTAGAGGTTCCAAACCATGGAGCATCAGGAAAGATATCATAAAGCGTGCCGAACTGAGAATATACAACATCCAGATATTGGGCATGCGCAATGGCTTGTTCCTCCGTCAAACATGCTCCCATCGCAATATCTTGGGCAATTTTGTTCACGAAGGAGGTGGTGAACCAGTGATTTAGTATCTGATCAGATATATGAAACTTGATCAGTCTACGACGACATCGGCACTCATGAATATGATCAGAAATGTCAGTGGCTTTTTCCTGCTTCAAAGAAGTCAGGAGGTGCGTCCCGGCTTCATAGCGAACTGGTAACTGAAAGTGCGTCAGAAAAGCCATGGATAAGGAATTGAAATCTTGGAAGATGCCACAGGATAACTCGATGTACCACTTAGCAGCAGCTCCATTCAAAGTGCGCTGGAAGAGGTGCAGATGAATTGAATCATCAACCTAAGAGTTAGACGAACACCAAAGATGATACGTCATCACATGCACTTGGGGGTCCTCCCCAGCTTTACCCTCAAACTTGGGGCAATCACCTGGTATCTTGGTAGGAACTGAAGGCCAATAAGGATTATGCAAAATCGGATCATTGGTCAATTTCGAAACATCCGACAGCTCCAAGGTGGCTAGGAACGACAATGGGGGATTGACCGGCATGCCAGGCCCGGGATGAGGAGCGGTACCTGTACTCCACGCTGGCTGGGAATATCCTTGCCCCCATGGGTTCTATCCCGTAGGATTCTGACTGTAGGGGGCATAGGTTTTATAACCAGACTGATTTGGCTGCTGGTAACCAGTGTGTGGGGCTTGATAACCAGAGTACGGACCCTAATTATATGTCGGCCCAGTGTAAGCAGCATTTGGATTTGGCTGCTGAGTATAGGTAGAACTGGGTTGATGAGGATAATACTGAGAACCTCGGGGCTGGTTATAATTCGGTTGAGATTGACCATGAGGATAATAACCGCCCTGAGGATGAGTGGGCTATTGATAGGTGGAACCCTGCGGAGCCTGATAACTAGGGCGTAGCTATTGATTTGGCTACGGCTTCGAATAAATGGGCTGCTGGGCAGGGTTAATGGAATGAGTGGGCTGCCCTGAGTGAACAGGTTGACCCGGCTCAGCGGGCTGCCCCGAGTGAACAAGTTGACCCGGATAGACAGGCTGCGCCAATTGCGCAGGTTGACCTGGCTGTAAAGGAGCCCCAGGTTGTGCCGGATGGGCCGGTTGGCCTGGAGGCGGAATGCCAGGTTGTACCGGATGGGCCGGTTGGCCTGGTGGAGGAATAGAGCCAGGTGGTTGCTGGTAACCAGTTTGACCTGGAGCAGGACCATAGGATGGTCCCAGTTGATATGAAACGTTGGAAACAACAGGATACTGCGGTTGCATAGGTTGAGAAGGCTGGATTTTCCCCCCAAGACCATAGACCGGTCCCAGTTGGTACCCCAGCTAAGGCTGCACAGGTTGATCGGAAGGGTTGTAATACTGTCCCTGCAGATCGTACGATTGCCCTTGCTGGCCCGCAGGATAGACTTTCATGGGCTGCCCCTGTGGGTCATAAGGATAGCCAGGTTGGCCCGAAGGTTGGCCTTGGAAAGGTTTCCCTTGGGGGTTATAAGCCTGGTTATAAGGTAAACCTTGAGCATGGAGGTGAGCCTCAGGAGCGGGTAGACGTAAAATGTCCCCGTGCTTATCATACTAACCTGGAAAAGCATACACGAGTGTACCATCCTGTGCATAGTGTGAAAAATAAGAGTGGTTGGGATCTTGGGAGGATGGTCCAACCTCAGGGTTCGGCTGTTGTAGGGAAAACCGATACTCCTCCAGAGAGATGTTCTACGGTATAGCAGTCGCTAAATAAACGTCTTCACGAGGCGGCATAGCCCTCGTGGAGGGTACCATAACAGCGGGTGCAGAGGCGGCCATACAGACAGTGGGCCAAGTGGGTACAGAAGTGACGGGTGTCTAAGGAGACACCCCCAATGAAGGAGCAACCAGCATCGTAGAAGGAGCTGACACTCCCATAGAGGCGGCGGAGGAAATGATCTGACCCAAGGATCTATACCCTGCTGGCAATGAGAGATCGGATGATGACATGATCGTAGGTTCAGAGTCGTCTCTTGGAAATAATCTCCGAGGAAATAACTGGTAATCTTCACTGGACGTTGGGATTTCCTCACTGGAATCACTCATGTTTGAGCCTGCCGCTAGATCTCGTAATAGACGGCGAGGACTAGGAGGATAAGCAACAGCTATAAAAGGTGAACCCGATGTAAGAGAAAGGAAATCAGCTCCTAATCTCAATTTAGACAAAGGGTCAGAAAAGGGACAATTGAACTCAACTGGTCCCCCAAAGGTTCGCTCAGAAAGAACCAGTCCCCTGTCAAGAAACTCAAAAACAATGGGCTGCTGTGGTTCAGCAGAGGATTGGGAAGCCTCTGAAGAATCGTCTGTATAAGGACTACCAGTAGACGAAACCGAAGGTTCCGCCACTGTGGTAGTAACGACAAGAGAAAAAGATCAAACACACACACAGGCTGAAAAAGAGTCAAGACACACAATCAAACGGTCAACAAGTAGAATCTAACAAGGCATGTGATCGTGGGTGATTAATTTTTTACCACATTGAAAAATAAGAAACTTTATCGTTTCATGTTTTAAGAGTTGAGAAACGATCAAAAAGGTGACTCTATCTCTTTCAGATTTGACACAAGCGTGAAAGGACAAGCGCTTGGTGATCCTTTCAAATTTAGGGAGTCAGAAAAGATCAAATGACTACTCAGGAATACTAGGCAAAAGGGTGTACCAAATAACCGTGAACTGCAATATACACCTTGGTTTCGATAATGAAAGATAAATCAACCAAGAAATTTCCGTATGTGCAGGCAATCTCCCCGAATGCTGTGTCCTGTGTATCACGGGTATAGGGCGGCAGACTCGGCTTCCTATCGATAAAGGACTGAAACCTAGTGGGGTCTCCCTTTATATACGTGACAGTACGGGGAGCACAAGTCTGTACTAGTGCTGTCTAAAGCCAAGAGGCAAACGACAGCTACTAGGTTTTAAGACGCCGAAACACGTCTCTAGCCTAGACCTCTAAATGTGTTTTGTTAGATTTCAATGCTGCCTTAGTGTATGTCGAGTAAATTTTAAATTTTATCTTCAATTACGTTTCAGTTTTCAGGCCCTAAGGAATGTGATGTCTCAAAAATCTCCTAAATGCATAACTACATGCCACAGTATATCATTTCGTTCAATGAAAACTAGCTACAGAAGAGTTAAGAGCTTTTTACACAAACAAAATGATAGGAAGACAATCAGTGATATCTCTAATGCAACTAATGAAACTAAAAAATTTTCTTTCAAAGTCACTAATTACTAATAACACCGAAAAGATCTTAATTTTCACTAATCAATCAAAAGCAAAAGAGATTTTTTTTTTTATTTTCAATGTTTGAGAGCTAGATGCACTAAACAAACCGAAAAAAAATGAGAAGAAATTTGAGAAATGATAATAAGAGAGCAAAAACAAGCAGATTTCACTCAATGGCACAAACAATCAGATCTCAAATCGACCAAAAGTCTCTCAAAACCAAGAAAAGTCCCAAAGACACTAATGAGTCATGTAATCTAGGCCCAAAATGAAGCAAAGCGAAATTCGAATGAAAACGAAATCCGTCACTAAAAAAGCACAATAAAATGATAGGAAACTGTCAAACGAATGCAAGGAGGCAATCCCAAAGTCGACTGAATGAATGAAAACCAAAAACTCCCAAGGGAGGCTCGACTCACAAAATCACCTAGATGCCCTAGGGCTCGAATGCAAAATCGAAAGAAATAGGCAAACAACCAAAGGATGGAGGTTACAATCAGTCAAACTAGGCTCCAGTGCACTCAAGCAGCCGAAAAAACAAGATCAAAATCACAAGTCAGTCCCAGAAAGCATAAAACACAGCAAACCCTAATATCTCATAGGATTGGTGCGACTGTGAGCTTGAAATTAGCACCAGAAAGGCAATGGCGTAGGTGATACACAAGCAACCTGCGCTAATGGGCGCGACTGTCACACTGAAAAGCGCGCCAGCTGAGTTTACTATGGGAAAATGAAAAACAAGCAATCTCAGACACAGACAAGTGATGACAAGGCTAAAGCAAATCCAAACAAACAAAAAAAACTAGTCCAAAGAGCTGACCAAACAAGCAAGGCCAAGAAATTGACCGAAAAGAGAAGACAATACTCCAAGTTGTTCAGTCCGTAAACTAAACTGGAGATTGACTGAAGCAGCGTTGATCTACTCCGCTAATGCAGAGCAAAAGCATTTCGAAGGCTATCTGGCTGTACTTCAGGCTCCGTCTATAGCTTACAAATCAAACAACAAGCTGATTCCCTAGCGGAGTCACCAAATTGTTGAAGAGGTTAATCCCCTTTGTGGATAGAGGCGATCCCTACTAGCCCAGATCGGCTCTAGCAACAATCAAACATGCTACAGTGCAGGTTCCTAATTGCAAATAAACCGACTTGCGATGACGGCTTACCTGGAATCCAATGCTGTCATTTGTAGAAGAGGTGGTGCTCCCGTTCCTTTGCCTTGGCAGATCACAATCCTCACGATCTTCGTGATCAGACACCTACACATGCAAGAAACAACACAAACAAAAGCATAAAATCTAGTATATACAACTATATGTCAGTCGAAGAGGACATAACTCATGAACATAATCAAGAACAAGAGTGGAACCATAACCAATAGTGGCTTATCATTAATGAGTCAAAAGAAGAATACAACCATAGCTTCGACGCAACACTCTCCTTTGGTGGGTCGTCAGCAAAACATGTCTCGATAAAGCCTGTCAAGGATGGGACAAGCCTCTCTCTCCGGATACTTGACAATAGTCTCCTTGCTTGGATTTGGCCTTAAGGGAATCAAGAAGGTTCTTGCAGCATAAGGATGTGAAAGCTCTTGGGAACTAGCTTGCAAAGGAGATGAGCAAGCTTTTATAGATGGAGGAAGGGGAGTTGGGATCCCTATAATTATGGGATTGGCCCTGTCATCAAGGAAGCTTCCATGAGAGGTGTCAAACCACTTCATCTCTATGGAAATCTGTAGCCAAACCTCCCAACTCAAGATAGATATCAGTCCAAGAATTTGTTAGGACGGAACTTCCGCCATTTATTTTTAAAAAACACCTCTTAATATGGCTGGCGCGGGTGCGACTCTATAACAGAGCGCCAATTGGCGCGTCCTCTTTGGAGGATTTTCCCCCTTGGCGCGAGGGCTCAACTCTGGAACCGCACCAATGGAAAAAGAGCTATTTTTAGGGTTTTTTGCAGGGAGATGTCTTAAGGGAATGAAAGCTCATCTTCAGAGGGGTGCAATGAAAGTATTTTCAAGTCTTGTCTCTGCCTGCAGGTCACGGAATGAGCCCTCCAATGTGCGGGATGGGGAATGGCAGGGACAGTGACAAATTTCGATGTAACAAAGATACATTCCAAGTGTTATACCTCACTCCATGTATGTAAGTATATCATAGCTCATCCACGTACTTTCTGGTATATTGGGCGGTGTTACAGTACCAAAAGTATAAAGGGGTGCTCTCATTGTGTAGTTTCACATCAGACAGTGCTAATACGGACTTGGGCCTCCACGTAACTTCGAGTATATTTTGGAGGAAAAATTTTAGGTGCTATCCATCCATAGTGAACTGAGTTGGCCACCTTCTAAATTGTGATACACCGAACACAACATTTGGGGAGATTTTCTGCCCATACTTCTTGGTTCACCAGGAGGTATTCTGTAGTTCACAGTTTCTTGGTAAACCCTTTTACCTAACATTAACCTTTTATTTTTTTTTGGTTAAAATAAATCATTAATCGTGGAAGAACAAAATCCTTTCCCCCGTCGTTCATGTAGACTAGCATTAAAACCACCCTTACCACCAAAAGTTACTTTTGGTAGGTGAAGGTGATCACGATCTGCCGAATCAAGTACAATTCATACCTCTGGTGAAACATCATCTTCCCATAAACCAGATTTGGCACAAGTTTTTTATACAAATCCCATTTTTCCTACTATTGTTGAGACATAGTCCTCACGGCTACTTGTGGTCACAATCCATCCAATTTGTGGGACCATACCTCCCGAACCTGACGTTATTCAATTGGAAGTTGATCTGGATCCCATTTTGGTTTAGGGGGAAGCTATTATTGATCAAATTGGACATCATCCCCAAGACCAATGAAATAGGTTCTATCATCCCCTTATATTTCAGTTGCTATATTCCCTAAGTGGAGAAAATCTTGATCCCGAAGTCGAACAACCAGAAGTTGTTCCTGTATTGTCACTCCAAAATCTATTGTAGCCATTGAGTCTCCCATATCACGTAGTCAACCACCTAAAATATACTTCTCTCCAGAAAAAAAAATTCATCCAACCAATTTGATTTCGATTGAAGAAATATCACAAGAAAAGACACCTCTAACTCCAACTCATTTTCGGTAGGAGATTTACCTGTACGAGTGTTTTCCTCAATCACCTTCCTCTGCTTTTGTTGATCCTATTTCACTTCGAGTTCCCATAGATTATATAGGGTATACATTGGGTCATTTTACCATGGATAAGATAACATCCCAGACTGAACCATCTATTTTAGCTGCAACAACATCTATTGTTCCTTCATCTTCGATGTTTTATCCATTGAATTCACCCATTTCATCATCTGGAATCCTATCTGGTTACTCCTTTATGAGTACTGAATGGCTTGATCCTTTATTCAGATCTTCAGTGCAACATCATGCTGATCCCATTAGTTATTCTCCTTGGTGGCCGGTGATACCACAAAAATAACCCTTGGAAATTCCAAAATTCAATGGAAACCTTGGAGAAGACCCGTCAACGCATGTTATAACTTATCATTTGTGGTGCTCATCAAACTCCTTAAATGATGACTCCGTTAGACTACGTCTTTTCGTGCACACACTCACTAGCCGGACTGCACAATGAGGATGGTTCTTTTTCTGTGTCAACCTTGTTAAAAATGAAGTAGAGTCATGAAGATATTTCTTTTACAGTGTCAGCCTCATTAAAAAATGAAACAGATTATGAGGATAGTTATTTTTTCCTGTGTCAACCTCATTAAAAAATGAAACAAGTGCCTATGCGGATAGTTCTTTTACTGTGTCAACCTCATTAAAAAATGAACCAAATCTTCCCCTATAATGAACCTTCATTCCATCCAGCTATTAGTAACCAATAGTTTACTTAGGTGAATCAAATGAAGCTTGGGAGGCATCTTCTCTTGCAAGAAGCATTCGACATGAGATCTTGTAGGGGGTATTCAAAACATTCATACCAATTGCACACAATCAACAGCTGAAGTTCAGGGGAAAAATCAAGTTCATACCTCCAAAATGCAAATGGTAACTATGGAATGGTAAAAGTGAATAGTAAAACTCTTTTTAATAGTCATTTAATTATTTGCAAATTATATTTATTGCTATGACTATGTTTTTATTATGTTTTTATCATGAAACAGGCATTTTTAATCCATTTGATGTTGTTCTGAACAGGATTTACAACTGATGAATAGATTAGTCATGCAGATTTATTTTAAGAATGATTTGACCACAAAGTGTACTTTTTCTCCTTATTTTTCGAGCTTTGTTAAAAATGAAAAAGGATTTGAAGCGCACTTTTATCTCTTTTTCAAGCTTCGATAACAGTGAAAAAGGAACCCTTGGAGTCTTCTTCCAGCTCTTTTCAGACTCCGACAATGTGAAAATATTTCCGAGCACTTGTCTTTTCGAGCTCGTAAAAGTAAATGAATTGATATCTACTCATTATAAGTTTAACCCTTTTTCGGACTGAGATAGATTATTTACAGAAAAGGAATACCTCAGTCAAACATGACTAAAGAGGTTATCTCAGCTATTATTTTACACTTTTTCGGATCTGAGCAACAACTTTACGAAAAAGTACTTTATGGAGTTTTCATTCGTCCTCTTTTTCAAACTCTCTAAATATGAAAAAGGACTGGGTTGTCACTATCGTTAAGCTCGTTAAAATATAAAATAGCGACGGGCTTGTCGATCATGGAAAGAATCAAGTTTCATTCATTTCTAGACTCTTTTAATTATTAAATAGCGATACTTTATTCGCCCAAAGGGTTGAATTATAGATCAAGAAAATGTTATCCTCCTCAAGCTTGTTAAAAAATAAAGAGGTACTAGTCGACAAATGATCGTGGAAAATTTGGGAAAAGTGAGCAGAATTCTTTATGGTAGAAAGTTGCTCTTGAACATGACACTTCACTCCATGTCCATGACTATTTTGGTTGGGTAATATTCTTGATAGTTCATTCATACCTATGGTTCATCATACCTTCACTTCATTTTTGGGTCAATGCTGCCAACTCATCTCAGTGTCATCGATATGTTCAAGAGAAGTAATCCAGTGAATATTCATCCTTCTGCAATATTCATAAACCTTCATTTTCATGACCTTCATCCCTGAAAATTGCTATATCAAGTCACACCTTTGTCTCTGAAATTAGTAACTCTCGTTTCACAATAAGGTAGCTTCCTGTCGACGACAAATCATTATCTAGGAAGATCACTTAGAAACATCAGATTCTAGTACCATGAGGCTTATTACAGCATCGACAAGATCCTTGCTTCTGGACTTTTGACCGAACTATTTTGTTTGGCGTTCGACATCAAATCATCTATTCACGCCTTACGAAATGTACTACGATACCTTGAGGGCCATTGACATCAATGGTGGTTCTCTTGCATATGTTAACACCTCATTTCATTGTTTGGTAATCAAATGATGTCTTTCCATGTTCGACTACAAATCATATATTCAAATGGCTAGACTTTTACTTGAATGATTGAGTGAACGAGATAAGAAGACCCCCGATCTAGTTTCAGCCATCCGGGCTTCAATTTTAGGATTGTTGTACACATTATCTGTACGGTGACCTTACATACAGATCGTCATCTGAACATGGGCCTATATCTGTAGGCATGTATATATTGGGCAACATTCCAATGTAGATTACTTTCGGAATTATGTACATGTTATTAGACTATTTATGTGCTGAACATGGGAATCCCTACCCTCAACAATTATGATCAAGATGATATATCATGATGTAATGTATTGTAAGATTGATGCCGGTCGCCACTCCTCTTCATCTCCAACCCATCACAGTGTAAAGCATCTCAATCAAAATATTGTTATTATTATTCTGACTTCATGCTTTAGGGGGCAATTATTATAGGCCAATTTGGGCACCATTCCCAATGACCTTTTTAAATGGACATCATATCCAGGACCAATGAATAGGGTCTATCATCCCCTATCATTTTAGTTTCTACATGCCCTAAGACAAAGAACAAGACAAATCATTCAAGACTTTCATCTACAAAACTTTCCAAGATTTGAATTTTGTAATATATCATATGATAGCTCATCAACGCTACCTCTAAAGGGACTAAGTGCATTTCATATGCAGGTAGTCCAGTGCAAGGCTGCTCTGCAAAGCACTTCCCGACATCCAAGAGTGCATTGGTCACATTGGGAGTGAAATATCATTGTTCCAGAATCTCCACTTGGCCAGTGCCTTCTGGAAGAGTTCACATGTGTCAAACTTCGAATCCATGTGTCCATTTGACATATACAAGATTGGTAACATGTCTTGCCTATTATTGGAAAGTCGTTGATTGTAAAACTACCTTCAACTCCTCTATAAATTGAGCACAAATCTTAGTGTTTGATAAGGAAGAATCTATGTAGAGAAATGCTGGTGGAATTTCAATTTAGGAGTTGATTTGAGTGACATATTGCTGGAGATATTTGCATTGTGATGAGGCTAGGATGCTACTGGAGATGGTGACACTAAATCAATCACTAGTTTGTAACCTCCCCTTCTATCATTAATAATGATTACTTCTTATTTTTCCCTATATGCATCTGTATAAGCTTTGATTTTCCATATCATGATTTCTTATTTGATGTATATGGTTTATGCTTTATTTGTTTAGCTAAATAACTTGAATAGATATCTGTATTATTGTTATCTCTTACTGTTTAGTGTTCATTTAGCAGGAAATATTTTGCACAGCCACCTTGAATTTGAAGCTACAACAATAGCGACAGAAGAAGATTTTGGAAGCACTTGGACTCGAAGTAGGTTTCTTATTTCATTCGGTATGTCTATCTACAGTTAGGAAATATAGTCGTAAAGTACTTGACCTGTTGTTCTAGATTAGCACCTGTTTAGAGAAGAATGACTTATCCGTAATTCATAATTCCGCTTAACACCCTTGTATGTTTGGTTACATGTTGTCATAGGTAGTTTCTATTTATGCTTGATTGCATGATGTTTATTATTGTGTATTGTCTTTGTTTATGCTTTTTAGTTCTCCGTGTCTATGCTTGGATATATTCCATGTGCATTAGTATGGTGGATGTTGTTATGCAAGTTGTCACGGTGTGTATATTGATGTGGTCATGCATTGATGGCTGGACCCTAACTAGAATGGTGTTTACATGTTGATATGTCTATGTGTTATATGTTTATATGTTGATATGATTTATCTATATGTATTACGCTAATTTTTTGATCTTGCATATGAGATATCCTCCCCAAATTATGCTAAGGTACATTGGTTTATTGTGATTTTCTTTAGCTAATATGTTATGACATGCAGGAGAAATATCAAAATGAATAGGAAGATGGTAGACTATAAAGACTCTCCCTATGATTCAGATGAGAAGCATGGGGTTGGGCACTCTTCTGACTTGGAAGAGACACTGAGAATTTTAAAGGAATAAATAAGGACTCGTAAAGAAGATAATGACATACTCATATAGGCACATGAAAAACAAGAAAAGGTTAATACAACCATCCTTCAAAGTTTGTTATAATTGAAGAAACAAGGGCCACTTTGGATCAACCATGGATAGGAGGATGGGACCAATGGATCATATGGAAGTAGGTCTCTCGGAGTTCACAGGCCGCATAAATATGACATGATTAAATATGGAAAATTTTTGGACACTCTAGATAGGATAGGTGATAGACGCAGGTATCATTCTACTTCTGGTTCTAACATGCATCATGATTGTCATCATTATCATACATATAGGAGGAATGGCATGGCGTATTTTCTAGATGAGTGTAAGAAGGAAAAACCAAATTTTGGTCCAATTTAGGGGTTTAAATTAGATCATCAATTGTCTTATCAATTTTCTTTTCGTAAAATTAGAAGCACTCCAACATATATGGTTGAGAGGCAGTTTCTACAAGTATAACACCTAGCTAGTTTGAAATCATGAGTATTATTTCTGAGAAAGCTTCATTATCCCTTATAGGAAAAGGATTGAAAATTTCTTCAATGATAATATTAACACCTTCATATCATCAATTTCGATAATCAATTAATGAATTAAATAACAAAAAGTCAACCACGCATAAAATGAACAATTTTTGACAAGTCTAGTTATTGACAGTGAATTAAATACCAAGCCCTGTTACAAGGGGTCAATTCATAATATCTACCAACAATCATATCAATAATAACTTAATCAAAACATAAATAAAATTAGAAATCTTTGAAAAGTATAGCTTATTGAAGGTGAAAGAAATACCAAGCTCTCTCGCGAGAGGTCAATTCATAATATCTCTTTATCAAGCATAGCAATAAGAACTTAGAAAAAATTCAATATACTGAACGAAAGTAAAAATAAATAAATGAAAGTAAAACAACCTAAAATGAAAGTACATCAAAAGGAAAACTATACCAAAACAATGAGAAATTAGTGCACAAACTCGATAATGCGGGCCCTCCACGCTTCTGCTGCACACTTTAGGTGAAGATCAGCTTATAAGAAGTTGGAAACCATATCAAAATTCATCCATAAAGCATAATAGATGAAAAAGAAGCTTTGAACCAACTCTTTTCTCTAAATTGCAAAAGTCTTCAAATTCACATAGTTTAAATAGATAGATGTCTTCCTCCTTCAAATGTCACATATTTATACAAGTTTCTGGTAACTAATTAACTAGAAATATAATCAAATAAATTTGTGAAAACCTTATATAAGGCCTAAAATTCCAATTTATTACTCCTATCTCTAAAATTTTGGAAAAATCCCTTAAAATTACAAACTGTCCAAATTGCGTGCTCAAAAGAGGGGATTTTTCTGAACAACTGGTCTAGTTTGACCAACGTTGACTGACCCTATTATAGCTAATTTTATGCAAACCAATAGGTTTTCATCCATTCTTGGTTCCCATATTTTCTAGATATGCATTTGGTGCGAGCCGAGGTATCCCGTAACCATGAATTTAAACGCGCCATTACGAGCTTTTCTGATTCTGCCCAAAATTAACTTTAATGCTCAATTTTTACTCGAACACTTAAAAATCAGAATACATAGTTTATTTACCTTGGTATGAATTATAAGGTATAGAACATGATGAAAATGATAGAAAATAGATGATAAGGTTGGAGAAAATTGATGGAATATGTGTGGAAAAAAGAGTTAAAACCGAGAGCCAACACCACCTACATTTGATGGAGAGATGAATAAAACATAGGATGCAAGGGCATGTTTTCTTGGTATGAAGAATTTTTTTAGGTTGCATTATTAATCAGAAAACATGAAAGCCAGAATAACTACATTCAGCCTCAAAGCTACATAAAATATTTGGTGGCAAGATATGAAGAATGTCAGAGATATTTATGAGGATGAGCTGATTTGGAGTGAGTTCGAAAGGCTATTCTGAAAAAGTATCTATTGTAGAGATACTACAATGATAAGGAAAAATAGTTTTATGAGTTTAATATGGGTTCCATGATATATGATGAGTATACTAGCAGGTTCTTAGAGTTACTGAGATATGTTCCTTACCTCAAGGAGGAGAAGGACAAGATTCATAGATTTATTAATGGGCTTCTAATAGAATTCAGAGATAGGATAGATTTTGGTGAACCTAGATCATTAGAGGAGGCTATTCGGAAACTCAAACATTATTATGAGAAATTGAAGTGCATATCTGAGGCAAAGCCAAACTAGAAAGGTGATGATAAGAATAAATGAAAATGGGAGAAGAAGTGAGCACAGCCTCGGGATAAAGGTAACAAGGAGAATGTTACACCACCTAATAAGGTCGCATCTAGCATAGGACAAGTATTTTGATCTAAGGAGAAGAAAAAAGGATGAAGGTTGGAAGCCTATACAGTGTTGGACTTGTGGAAAAAATCATCGCAGGAGAGATTGTTCAAAACATCAGGGTGGTAGACCGTAGATCTACAATGCACAGGAGGCACAAACAATGTGAGATGTTAGACATATTACTCCTAGGATCTATGCAGCATTGGAAAATTTAGACATACCATCATACATCTATCATTGAGATGGAAAATTAGATTTGTGAGAAATTTGTTTCTATTTTTATTGACCATATGTATAATTATAGTTATGTTAAAAACTGACCTGGTGGATAACTGTGGTTTGAATAGAGAATTGCATGTAGAGTCCTAGTTGGTGAATTTGGATGCAAGTACCATGAAGAGAGTTCATCACTGGGTAAGAGATTGTGCATTTTAGTTGAATGGCATGTATACAACAACACACTTGAACTTATTTACATTAGGATCATAAAATATGCTATTGGGTATGGAATGGGTATATCTTCAAAGGACCAAGTTAGATTGTTAGGGCAAGGGAATTTAATGCTCGAATGAAAATGGTGAACTAATAGCATTAAAGGGTAAGAAGAAATAAGCATAAGTAAGAATGGTGACAATTATGCATGCCATGCACAGTCATGGGAAAGGGTGTGTGTTGTTTGAAGTGCATATTTCTGGTGATAAAGGTAAGGAAGTTGAGGATGCAAATGTTTTGAGTAGGCACCCAGTTCTACAGTAGTTTCAGGATGTATTTCCCATAGATATTTTAGAGTTTCCACCTCACACGGAGGTATAATTTTCTATTCAGTTGGTACTAGGGGCATCACTAACATCAAAGGAACCTTATAGGATGAGCACACCCAAGTTGGTAGAGTTAAAGTTGTAGTTGGAAGCGATGCTCGACAAGGGATAAATTAGGCCGAGTGTATCACCATGGGGTGCATAGGTATTGTTTATGAAGAAGAAGGACGGTACTCTCATATTTTTCATTGACTAAAGGCGGTTGAACAAAGTGACCATCAAGAACAGGTACCCATTATTGAGGATTGATGATCTATTTTATGAGTTGAAGGTAGAAACAATTTTCTATAAGATCGACAATTTTCTATAAGTTTGACTTCGAGATTAATTACATCAATGGTAAGGAGAAAAATGTTACATATGCTCTGAAAATGTGGGTACAGGTAAATCACATAGCAGTTATGAGCTCCTATGGGACAAATTTACAGGATATGATTTTGTAGGCAGGTCACCATGATGACAGGTATATGGATATTATACATAGGATGCATTAGAGTACAGGTACAACTATAGGAAGTGGGATAGGTATAGGTACAGGTACATGTATAGGTATAGGTGCAGGTATAGGAGTACAAGATATGGATTATCGTCTAACAACAGATGGCTTGGTCAGTATTAGAGACAAAATATATGTGCCAGATACTAGTGAGCTCAAGAAGGTGATCTTAAGAGCATTTCATGTGAAACCATATTCAGGTCACCTAGGCTAACAGAATATGTTAATTACAGTAAAGAAGTTCTATTATTGACCGAAATTGAAGAGATACGTAGTAGAGTTTGTGGATAGGTGTTTAGATTGTCAACAACTGAAGGAAAAGTGTAAGCACCCAGGTGGACTGTTACATCTAATTGTGATCCCAGAGTGGAAATGGGAGGTAATTTCCATGCAATTTATCATAGGTTTTTTTAGGAAAATTACACAACACGACTCCATCATGGTTGTTGTGGACAGGTTGACAAAGGTAGCACACTTCATTCCGGTAAATTCTACATTTTTAGCTAGTGAAGTAGCATAGGTATTTATTAGGGATGTGGTCAAATTTCATGTTGTTTTGAAGAATATTGTGGTAGACAGGGATGCGAAGTTCACTTCCATGTTTTGGAAAGAGTTGTTTGAATTTTTGGGCACAGATTTGGCCTTCAACACAACTTATCATCCATAGACAGATGGAAATACAAAGAGGGTCAACAGGATAAGGGAGGACATGTTGAGGATGTATGTGATGCATTAGCAGTGAAAGTGGGAATATTATCACCCATTGGTAGAGTTTGATTACAAAAATGGGTATCAGGTATCATTGAAGATGAGTCCATTTAAGGAATTTTATGGGTGGAGTTGCAATACTCCCATCAGTTGGAGTGATCTAGTTAATATGGTGTAGATTGGACTAGACAGGTTGGCAAAGATGGAATAGGAGATGTAGGTAATAAAGAAGAATCTGAAAACAACACATGATAGGCGGAAGATCTATGCATACAGGGACAAGTTTTTCATGGAGTTTCAGGCTGGGGAATAGGTGTACTTGCGCATCAAGCCCAAGAAGAGCTCCTTGCAGATTGGATCATGTGCCAAAATAACACCACACTTTTTTGGACCTTCCAAGATTATTGAGAGAATTAGGCTAGTATCTGTCGACTTGCACTTCCTTCCATAGTGAAAGTACATGATGTTTTCCATGTGTCATTTCTTAATAATATGTTAAATATGATGATCATGTGATTGACGAGTACGTAATGCAGGTGGATCCAGAAGGAGAATTCCAGCTGGAACTTCAATGCATTTTGAAGAAAAGTATGCTCATGCTCTGAAATTGAGAAATCAAGTAGGTTAAAGTGAAAAGGAAGCACTTAGGGACCAATGAAGCTACATGGGAGATGGAAAATCACATGTGGGCCATGTATCCATCCTTATTTTCTAGTTGAGCAAATGTTTTTGCAGATGTCTTTGTATATGTTTTGGTATATGTTGGTATGATGCATGGTATATGTACATATGTATATGGATGTAAATACCACCATGAGCTATGTTATAAAGCTCCAATAAGTGGTATGGGTTTCATGTCATTATGATTTTATGTTGTCACGTTGGTTTTGTTCTTAGAAAGTTGATCATTGTAAATACTACAACGAGCTAAGTTATAAATATCCATAGGGAGTATGTTTTGATATAGAAGTATTTTTGGTTGTAGGTATCGTTGAACACCGAAGACAGTGTTCCCCCAAGGGGGAGGCTTCTGTAAGAGCCCTATTGAAAATAAGATGTAATAAAAGTTAATAAAGGAATAATAATAACCAAGGTCATGGGACACATATTCGAATCTGAATGTTGGGAAAAAAATCATAGTGTTTGTGTTCATATGGTTTATTATGGCTATGGAAATTGGAAAAGGAAATGACTAAGTCTTTGGAAAGCATTTATTGGCATCTATTTCTAAAAATAATGGAAATTAAGAGAAAAGGGAGGTGAAAGGCCATATGTTTCATGTGATCAAGAAACTGAAGGAAAATAATTTAAACTAGAGAAAATAGAGGCCTCATTAATAAAAAGGCTTCTCGGTATCATTTTGTGGCTTTTTCCCATTCCAGTTTTGGAGCTCTCATTATTCTCTCTCTCTCTCATACTCTTGAATACTTGAGTTTTCTTGGAACACTCTTGGGGGTGTGGCAAACATTTGGATTTGGAGAAAGAAGTTAAAAGAAGAGAAAGAAAGTGCAAGTTGACATCAGGATCAACAACTACATTAGGTTTTTAGCGCAGGTATTGAGTTGCATGTATATTTTCCTCACTAGTTTTGGCATGCATGTTGTATGCATGTGGTTTCTTGGTCATGATATGCCATTGGCATGGACGATTTCCTAGATTAATAATGGATTTTCCTAGCCTTTCCATTTCTTGGATAGCCATGGTGTTGTGCACTCAGTTTCATTGAATTTTTTCTAGTTGGTTGTCATGTTTATTTAGATGTTCGTTGACTTATTAGTTCTTGGAATCCTTGGTTGGAAAAACACTCTGGAAGCCCTATAGAAAATTGTTGGTTGAGGTACTAGTCCTAGAAGCCTTGGTTGGAAAAACACACTAGAATCCCTTGGTGGGTTGAGTTACTAGTCCTGGAAGGCCTAGTTGGACAAACACTTTGGAAGCTCTTTAACAGTTGGTGTTGAGACCAATCTATGATGATTATGATGTATGACCATGATGTGGAATTAATGTTTTAGGGTTGTGGTGGTTTGGCCTTTGGAAGCCCTAGTTTAGTTTTGGTGTATTTGGTTTATGGGATCCCACATTCATGCTTGGAATATGGAATGAGGTTAATTTTTTGAAGAGAGATTTGGGTCAACCATGTTTATGATCGAGTTGAACATGGAAGTACCAAACTTGGTTGCATTTTTTTTTATGGAAATAATATATTTTTTCCCTTGTGTTGATGGGTAAATATGCTTGTTATTGTATGGTTTATTTGGCTACTATGTTATTTCTATTTCTGTTGCTTATTTGTTGGTTATGACTGAGTTTAATCATGGTGATGAAGTATGGATCTCATAATTTTTTGTTTCATAATTGAATGAACAATGTTTCTATGCCTAAATAGACTATAATGTATTTAATGTGATGTAGCATCAATGGTTCTTAGCAATTTAGAGATAAGTAGGAGACCCCTATGCTCAAACCTGTAGATTACATACATGTGACATGTTTGATGAAATAATTTTCATGGAGAGTAGGGGTCCAGTCAAGTCCTTGTTCGAATGTTTTCTTGTACACCATTATTTCTCTTTTTTATTTCATTTCTGAACTTGTCATTGAGTTCTAGGAGGTCGCCTCGACTCTGGGAGTGAAAAAGTGCCTTAAATCCCACTGACGCTGGAATAGGTATAAGAAATTTAGTCCATGGATGCAGACATGTAGGCTTGTGCATGCATCCATGACCTCCTAGATAGGGGCATGCAGGCTTGTGTGAGATTCTAGGGGTTAAGTGCATTAAAATATAAGTGGGACCCAGGGGTTAGTCACCTGAGTGGTTGGGATGGTTCCTAGGAGTCTTGTTGCTGATGTGGAATGGATGTATGATGTGTTTCCATCAGTTCTGCTTCCTTAAGGTCACCTACGAGGTTTAACCTAATAATAGTAGCTTCTCATCACATGTTTATCCCGGTTGGATGGTTACTTGGGTAGATGTGGGATGAGGGTGTTACACTAGGTGACCCTGGAAGACCCACTCCAATATTTTTACTCATCATTCATAGAGGTAGCACTTCTAAGTTTTTTTGTGAGATCAACATCAAGAGGAACTAGTTGGGATGTAGGGAAGGCATTAGAGGGAAGAAACACAAATATTAGAGAGGAGATCCAACAATAGCTAGAATCACATTCTCCCCCCTACCAGACTAGGCTACTAGCTGCCATAGACCTTGAGAGGAATCAAATGAGATTTTTTTTGCAATATCCCTCGGCTTAGTATCTTCCATTAGGCTCAAATTTTAGGACTTTGGTTGTGTCCCTTGACCTAAGGAGTGTCCCTCTGCCAGATAAAATCCATTTTCATAGATATGTGGGGTATATGCTCTATAGTGAATTGAGAAAAAATGCTATGACCATCAACAAAGATGAGTAGTTGGTGGAGAATACTTCATAAAATATGAATTAAGAGAGAGATAATTATAGAGCTCTACATATACAATATAATAATTTTAAAGAATTCATTATCAATTTGGGAGTGAACCCAAAAGAAAAAGTTGTTATAGAGACTCTTATCCAGAGTTCACAGGTTGATATCCAGGAACTGAGGCATAACCTAAAGGTTTATGGTAGTCAACATGTATAGTACAAAGAATTATCCCAAGTGGAAGGAGAAAAGGATATTTTAGGTAAATATATGATAAATCATAATAATGAGGTAGTGGCCCTCAAGAAATAGATAGAAGTGCCCCCAAAAAAGATTGACTCTCATATTTGTGCAATTATAATCTAGAGAATCCTCAGAATCCTTCTGCGTAGCTCACTAAGACCCTCACAGAGATATAACTCTCGGAAGGAGAACTAAATAAATTATAGGTCGATCTGGACAACACCAAGTGTGATATTTCCCAAAAGGAAAAACAACTGAATATTTGTAAGACAAATACTGAGCTAGTGAGTAAAAATCTACAAGAAACAAACCAAGAAATCATTGAACTGAAGAACAGGTTGAAATATAACATATACCTCCTCCAGGATAAGTAGCTAATATGGGATGAAATAATAAAAGAGGTGAATAATAATTGGAAGAATATAACTTTTATGGAATAGAAAAATGTTGCAATAAAGGAATATGAGTTCTTCATCGCATATGCTAAAGAGTAAGGTGAAAATAATGTCGAGAAAACTACAAATTTCATTCAATACATTGAAGAAAAGACAAGCAGTGAGTTGAGGGCCATAGATGTGGTGAACGGGTAGATGAAATATTGGAGGTATCCAAGATGATTCATAAGGAAGCTGCTAGAGCCAAGGCCAAGAAATTTCTGGAAACGACGTTGAAGGATGTAGCTAAATTTGACTCAGAGTTAGAGGAGAGGGCCAAAGTTTCATTTTCAAACTGTTGGGACCTGGTAGGAACATTGATCCCATGGGAGAATTACAATCAAAAGTTAGTGGAAGATAAAATAAAAGTTGACTCTTCCCATGAAAATACCTCCTCCTTAAAATGAAAGACAATAGTTAACTATCGTAGGAGGGATTTCCAGTTACTATGGTTAGTCAAGACTTTGTTTAAAAATAGGCCAAGTTATGGAGGGCTCACAGTTCTAAAGAATGGCTTCCAAAGTTTCTCTCACTCTCCTCTACCTCGACCAACATTTTGGTAGAAATGGGACCAGTTCATCAATCCACCACAAATCCATATCATTGATCCAACAAATGTTCCTCTAGAACCTTTCTACGAGGAATGAAGATTTTTCTAATCATGTCAATCATGACACCTTGTTGTTTTTATGTGTTTGTAAATATTCCATATGAAGAAATGAACTCAAGTTAGTTACTGTTTATTTTGTACAATTGTGCAAGTAGAACACTCACACCATTTTTGTTATGGTAAATCATTAGGATATCAAGAAGGAATATTTTGTAAGGGGTACTTATCCTGAGATCCTATAAAAACATTTTATGATACATTTTGAAGGGTTCCAAGTATTGCTTCTAGAGGGCTCTTGAACTTTTAATGGAGAAAGAAAATGTATGGTCTGTGTATGGACTAATAAAAAAAATTGGTGATTATGCCTGCAAAAGGTTGTAGTTTTACTCTTTCATATGATTATTCCATTGTCTATTTATCCTTATCATATGACATGTAATTGCACCTGATGGATGTAATAGTATTCAAATAATGGATTCACCTATTTTCTTATGTTGATTTAAGATGCATGTGGTTAATTAGACATAAGATCCTTAATATGCGCTCCATGTAATCTAAAATTTCATTTACTGTATCATCCCTTCATTTTTGTGCTAAAGTTAGATGCATGGGATTCTATGTTGAGCCCTATTTATTTGATTTCTTTCCTTCATGTTCCTATTTAATGTATATTGAAATGAAAAACAAACTACATACTTATGCAAGTTAGCTACCCAAATTTAATATTATGTGTTTTGTGATTTTGTGCTGTTATTAATTACATATTCCCTCTTGAGATAGGCTCTGAACCATTTGTAATTAAAAATTTCCTTGAGTGTTGAATATGAAATGAACAATTCCAACAAATCTTCAAATACTTCAATATGTCATAGGGAATGACCCCTCCTCAACCTGGGAGTTGTCTCTAGGAGCAACAACATATTCTGACCCTGTTTTCGAGGAAGAATCATAATATTTTCCCTCTGTATGACACTCATACGCCCCTTGGTTCGGTGAGCATAAGGGGATGTGGGATGAGGATTCCTCAACTTGGTGACTCCACTGTATTAATCTTCAGTAAACCACCCTGTCTTTCAAGATACCTCATACTCACTTTGATACTTCTTAGCAGAAGACTCCCCCAATATTTTACCCTGAAATAATTATTTATGGGAGAGTGTGGAAGGAGAGAACTACCCTGAAATAATTATTTCTAAGAGAGTGTGGAAGGAGAGAACTCCCATCACTCTAGATATTGTGACCTCATTTTTTTTGTCAACTCCCAACTCCCAAAAGGATAAAATAAACTATCATGAATCCCCTTCTAGAGCTTTGGAACATTAGAAATAGTTTTCCCCACTCTTTAGCTCATATTCATCAAGAATAAAATATAAAGAGGTTTCTTGTAGCTCTCCTTTTATATTTCATACTGTCCCAAAATTTGAAGAAGTAAAAAAAATTCCTTTTTCTATTCCAACTCAAAGAAATAGTATTTCTTCACCCTCGTTCTAGTATATTTCCATCCATACCACTCCTCAACTAGGCCCTATAGAAAATCCTTTACTACCTCCTTTGTAAAATATGGATGTATGTATTCTTCTGCTCAATAAATATGCCCCACTCCACTTGAAACACCATCTGAATGGGATCCCACAAGATTATCTTAAACTTTGGCTAAGATTTATCTAGGAAGATGACATTTCAACCCAAAAAAATATGAGGTCTTCTATGCTTTTGCAACTTTTGCAAAGAACCTAAATTTCAAACATCTTGATGTAGTTCTAAGGCTCTTTGTTCAGTATTTAAATGGATAGGACACAAAGTGGTTCAAGACTCTACCAAATGCTTATATTAACACCAGGGAGGAGATGGATAACTCTGTCATGGAGAAGTGGGGGGAGAAAAGGGATGATGGATATATTCTAACAGAATTCAATGCCATGAAAAAAAAATGAGGATGTTGAAGAATTTATAGAAATATTTAATAAATTGTATAGCAACCTCTCTGTAGAAACAAAACCTCTAGAGGCCACTTCCAAAGTGGTCTTTGTCAGATCCTTTGAACCAAAATTTTGGTTTACTTTTAGAGAGAGAAAGTCTCATACTCTGGAAAAAATCCAAACAAATGATATGAAGGTCAACGAAAATTTCATCTCTACTAGAAAGTGGAAAGGGAAGATGGAATATGGTGACACAGGGAGGGTAAAGAAAGAAGCCAATTCCTTAGGTCACGTGAAATAAACCCAATATCATAAGATAAATGAAATGAACAAGATGATAAGGAATTTGTATAATAAACTTTTAAAATTGGAGCTAGATAGAAAAAAAGCCCCTTGACAAAGTCAACAAGCTCCAAAAAAGAGTTTTAGTCCCCAATAGAGGATGCCACCATTATAGATCCTGCAAAGGGAGAGAAAGGATCAACAAGATCAGATTCAACCTCCTGCATATCTAGAAGATGACCCTAAGGAAAATATTGAAGAAAGTACATGAGAATCAATTATCATCTCTCTCTGAGGGAGAGAATGAGATAGAAGAACATGGAGGAGAAGCGGAATATTTGGATGCCTCACTTGATGATGATGAAATATATATTTACTATAAACAATATTTTGACTTCATGCAAGCTCAATTGCATAGGAAATGTTACCAGGGGTCCTCTAGAATAAGATATAGAGTGCAAGATAGAAATGAAGAAACTCTTCACCCAGTGCCCCCCTAAATCACTAGATAAAGGGAAGAAACCACTCAAACTCATCCCACCAACTAAAGAAGAGTCCTTCAATGCCATTCCCCAAGATTTTGGAGGCTCAAATATAGAGAAATATCAAAGAAAATAATGCCAGTTTGTATTGCAAACAATGAACCTTCCTAGTAAGTTAAAATGGATAAGAACCCCTTTGCTTTTAGTCTTAAAAAACAACTAGAGAAGGTCCAGATAACTATCCCTCTTGTCAAATTATTGAAAAAACCAAGTTATAAATCTCAGGTTACCCTATCTATGAGTTCACCGACAACCACCCCTTTGCAATATATCCTTAGCCTAGAGGAAGAGAGGCACATGGTTGTGTATGGACCCCATGTGGAGGAGAAAGGCCCTTCCACTCCCCCACTCTATGTCACCCTGGTGATTCATGATATGCTATTACATAATTGTATGATTTACTCAAAAGTTTCTCATAATTTAATGCCACTATCTATAATGGAAAAATTAGGTGTACATATAACAAAAAAATAGAAAGATTTTTACTCTTTTGATTCTAAGAGAGTAAAATTCTTGGGTATGATCAAATATCTAGTGATAAATATAGATCAAATATTAGTAAAAAGTGTGGTAATAGATATGATAGTTGTTGATATCCCTGAAAAGTCTGGTATGCTTTTTTATAGGTCACGGGGGATGAAAATTACAGGCTTTGTTAAAATATGCCTATCATACTCTACCATTCTGGTGTTTTTTGGAGAGGAACATTGATTATACAGGGAATCCATATTTGAGAAAGATAATTATATGGGCATATTTTTCAAACAATTCTCCTGTGTATGGTAAAGAGAAATATTTCTCTTGTCTATTAATGAAAGAAGATGATAAAATTATAAGAGACACCAAAGTGGAAAGTTCTGCACAACTAAGAAAACAATCATTGGAGCATGACAAGCTATGTAAGTTATATTTTGATGGTGCTTATTCGAGGGAAGGAAATGGGGTAGGTGTGTTTATGGTATCTCCATAAGGTAGATAGAGCCCTTTCTTTTTCAAGCTATAATTTGAGGCCAAAAACAATTTTTTTGAACACGAAGCTTTGTTGTTGGGGCTCTAAGCTGGTAGAAACCTTAATCTTGGGTGCTTGACTATGTTTGGGGATTTAGAGTTTGTGGTGAAGAAATTAAAAAATCAATGTTAAACCAAGCATCCAAGACTAAATTATTACCGAAATGAAGTATGTGATTTGGTTGCAATTTTTTTTTAGCTTTTAATGTTTAGTTTCTACCTAGAGAGCATAATAGGATGGATAACTCCTTGGAAATTGTTGCTAGAAATTTTAATCCCCCTGTCGAAGTCGAAGAATGTATTTTTTTGACCACCCTTTGAACCATCATTTCCTCCTTTTTTTTGACTTTTCTATAAAACCACAACATATTAAGGTCAAATATCAAATCCACAAGTTACTAAAACATCCATATTTAATTTTTCTGTTTTTAAGGAAATTGTGAAAAAAATATCTTGCAATTATCGAATTTTGTACATTTTGCTGCTAACATCTGGTTATGCAACATAGTTCATTGTTAAATAGGTTCCATCACTCTAGAAGATGAAATAATACTATCAGAAGATGACATTTGGCTTCCTTATGTTTATCCACCCACATGCATTACTTTGCAAGCCAAACAAAATAAGGAATCCAAAACTCAAAGGTTGGGTCAAACCAAGGAATCGCATGTCGCAGTTGCACAATGAAGACAAAGAATCAAGCGAGCGAGATACCTAGCTCAAGAAATATTAAGTCTCATATGACATTATTTTACAATATAAAGGCATAACAAGACATTCACTCTTAAGATAGAGATATCATAGGTTTCAAGATGTTTGTGATTTATCCAATTAAAATTATTTTAAAAATATTTTTATTTCTTGTATAAATAACAATGGCCAAGACTGAGAACACAGTTTTGAAGCTGTGATAAATATGGTTTTTATAATCTTCTCGAGGACATATTGATACTTTATTCCTTTAAATCTAATTTTTTTTGTATATTCAATGCATGCATGAAGTCTTGATTCATACTTGATCTTGAACTCCAGGAAGGCCCCCAGCGAGCTATGAGGTTTCATTTCAAGTTTTGAATTAGTTTTAGTTTATGTTTTTCTCAGAAGATCATTTTTGTTATAGATTTCAAGTCTGGTGAACTCATCATTGTTTCAGACTACTCAGAAAAATGAAAAATACCAAACATAATTAACAAATTAACACATCTTTTCATTCGTACTTAACACTCTATCATTTCATGATAGTCTTATATAAGTCATTGTAGCCTTCAAAGTTTCAATTCTGTTAGTCAGTTATTTTTGAGTTCTATTATGTTAGATTGGAAATACGATTTGGAAGTTAATATGCACACTATTAATATCTCTTGAGTTATATTTTCATTATTGTTATTTCTATTTCATTTTCATTTCCCTTTAAAAAAAAATTCTCCTTTGATTGATTAAGATTTTTTCATAAGTTTTTCTCATAGCAATTAGATTAAATTAAATTGTATTTCAATTTAGTTTTCATATTATTTTTCAGTAGTTAGTGCAAAATAAGTTTAATTCAAAAACAATAACATTAGGTGATTTTTCTGTTATGTTTTGGTTTTTCGACATTTCTTTCAAGTAATATTTGCAATATTAGATAGCTTTTTACATTGAAAAACTAAATTTAATTATTTTTTACTTTGGATAGAAAGAACATCTGTGTCATTAGTTTATAATTTGTAGTTCATTTTATATTTGGATTTATTAACTTTTGCAGTTAATGCTTAGAATAAATCCTAACATATATAGTGCACTTACATTTAACAAGTACACAAACCTTGGTTGACAATTAATGAAGTAAATTAAGGACAATTAATTTACCAAACATTTTGGCGCCATTCCCCGGGAAGTGTATATATCATTTATTCTTGTATATTATTTAGGAGTATTTTCCCTTGAATAAAATTGAAAAATGATAAAAAAATATTTATGCATAGAGAAAGAAATCCTAGGGGTAGATTTGTAAGTAGAGGTAGAATTTCGATTCCAACATCCCCACTCACCTCACCAATACCTCATAGTTACACACCATCCACCAAAACTTGTATTCCATTTGCAGGAAGATATAGAATTACATGTTAATTTTTCAATATTATTCTATGTTGAATCAATTACTTTAGCCAAATTATTTTTCATTAACAATGCATGCAAATAATAGCAGTATAAATAACCATAAATAGTAACTAAATATAGAAAAATGCATGTAGTGACAAAGAAGACAATAGCATAACCATAAGAGACAACATATTGGTCAAAGACCAGGGAAAAACCGACTGTGGGGGAACCCTTTCAAATATTCTTCTTCAATAGAACATCATAGAAAGTTTTCAACATAGATTACAATGAGCCATATACATATATGTAGCGGAAATAAATAGATAATATCTATATATCTACATATCTAGAATATCACAAGCACAAATTCGATGAATCACCAAAACCAAGTGTTCTCAACTGCCCTATTCTAGATCTAGATCCATAATGTTGTCAATGATTATTCTGAAGCGTCTTTGATTGTGTAATGGATGAATAATGATGCTGCACAGGAAACTGACTGTGATCCAAATAAGATCTGCCAAGTAAATCTCTTAACCGTGACCTTAATATGGTTTTCCCACGGCTGAAGCACCCATAACTAAGACCTGACTATTTTGTGGCTTCGGCTGAGGGTGTGATCATTTTGGAACCCTAGATGTGCCCTAAATACTGTTTGCCCATGGCTTTAATAGCTCAACTATAGCCTTGACACAACCTTCCCGTGGTTATGGATAAGATCAAACTCTACCCGCCCATGGCCTGCCTGTGGTTATGACCTAGAACACCTAGATCAGATGCAAGACCTTTCCTATGATCCCGATCCTTAGCGCAAGCTTCTCCCGACATTCCTGTGCGAGCTAAAAACATAAAATACGAGCCAATACCAAGAGAGCATGAATATGATCTCATGAGAAAATATGTGCAAATGAACTTTGGGTTGCTTATATTTATAACGTTGTGAGGGATTGCTTTGGGCTTTGACCGAATCCACATGAGTTTATGCCAACCCATAAAAGAGTAAAATAATTCATAACTTAAATTATACTTAACCGATTGGGGAAATCTATGGGTAGATTTGGTCCTCTTGAAAAGAGGAATATAATGAAATTATAATCTTAACCATATTCATTCCAATGTGGAATTTGATTCTAGTTTCCAAAAAATTAACACTCCCTCTAAACTAGGAAGAATTCCACTAGGTAATCTCTCCTTGTAGATATTTACATCAAAGTGTCATCACGACTCAACTCCATTTGTTGAAACTTTCTCGAATGTAGAAGAAGAATAATTAGGGAGAAATAGCTTCCACCCATACCTAGCAACAGGATAATCCAACACATAAGAGAGCACATCTCCGACCTTGGGTCCACATCGGGGAGATCAGTCTCAACCAAGAATCATGAAAGGGGATAAAATATCAACCCAATCCTATTTCCTACCGATATTCCCATCAATGAATCTCATCAGTCAAGTGGTATAACACCTACATCATAATCGAATTATGTTTTACACCCAAGTACACTCTCAACTCGTTTTCCAAATGAGGAGCGGTATTCCCATAAAGCCTTGCTTGAGGTTATGATTCCAACTGGGGTATAATATTCATATACCAAATAGGGGAACAACATATTTGACCCTATGAATATAGAGGAGAAACATCTCTGACCCTATGAATATATGGGAGCAACATCTCAACCCTGGATAACAAATAGGAAAATGCCATATTGTTAAGAGATCCCTCAAATCGAGGATCCCTTCATCTTAATTCCTCACCCCAAGAGCTCAAGAAGGGTACAAAGAGCTTTCTCATTGTCCTCGATTAGTGCTTCCCCTTATCCGGAAGGGCTACATAAACCATTCGAAGCAGTCATATGAAGACCAAGAAATTTCGTTGCCAAAGTACCTTGGTGAGAATATCTGCTATTTGTTTGTCAGTCAATATGTGGTGGTGTCTAACAACTCCTCTCTGCACCATGTCACAGATGCAGTGATATCAAGTCATGATATGTTTGGACTTGTCATGAAATATAATATTCTCTTCCAAATGGATCTCACTCTTTTTATCACAATATATCACTATGGTATCTAAGACTTGACCAAAGAGCTCACCTAGGAGCTTCCTTAACCACACAACTTCACAAATGGCCATGCTAGCAACAATATATTCCTCTTTTGCAGTGCTAAAATATATTGAATCTTTCTTCCTCCTCATCTAGGATATCATGGAAGAACTAAGACTACAACAACATCTAGATCTAATTCTCATGTCGGTGGCATTACCTGTCGAGTCAACATCAATGTATTCATGAAATTGGATATCTCTAGTATAATATCTTAGACCACGTGTGGTCGATCCTTATAAGAATCTCACTATATATCTGGTTGTAATACAATGTACATGAAGGGGCTCAGTCATGAACAAACTCAACGTGTTAACTGCATAACATATATCTCGATGGGTGTTCACTAGGAACATAAGAGCCCCAATTGGCTGTCTATACTCGGATGGATTTTCCATATCAGGCCCAACTACTTTTCCACAAAATTTCTTGAAGTTCATCTCCATTGGGGTAGTAATCTATTTTCACTCAATCATACCAAACATTTTCAATAGCTTCACTACATATGTTCCATGTGAGAGATATATCTCACTAGGTCTTTGTCACACCTCAAGGCCCAAAAATTAGTGCACGAGCCTTGGGTCTTTCATATCAAATTCAAAGGACAACTTCCTCTTACATTTGATCATCAACAGTTCATTTCCTATTAAGAATACATAATCAGCATATAAAACCAATAATAGTGGAAAACCTTGGACAAACTTAAAATAGAGGTTGGAATAAACATTTCTTCTTTTGAAACCCAATTTCATTAGATAGTTTCCAATGCAAGCATACCAATCTCAAGGAGCTTGTTTCAATCTGTAAAATTATTTCTTCAACCTACAAACATGTGTTCTTCGATCGTCCACTTAAAATCATTGTGTTTGTTCCACATACACTTCTTCTTATAACATACCATGGAGGAAAGAAGTCTCTACATCTATCTGATGAAGGGTCCATCCTTGACAAGAAGTAAGGGAAACTATCAAAGATATAGTTGTATAATGAGCCACAGGAGAAAATATTTCATTGTAATCTTCACCCATTTTTTGAGAGAAACCACGAGCTACGAACCTTGCTTTGTATTTCTCAATGCTACCATTGATCCATGCTTTATCTTAAATAACCATTTCAAAGTCACAACATACTTCCCATGTAGTCTCGACACACCATCCCATACATCATTTTTGAAAATAGATTTTTATTTCTCAACCATAGAATCTTTCCAAACTTGTTTTTTGGTTGCTTCTTCAAAATAGGATGGGTTGGCTTAAATCATGGTGCTCATAGCAGCTACATGTCCCTGATACTTGCAAGGTTCCTTCATTTCTCTAATGATCGACGGATGGGAATATTTATTTCATTGTCCCGTAAAGTGTTGCGAAGCCACACCGGTGTTTTACTTCTAGGAGGATCACTAGGAGGTGGATATAGAGGATCCATAGGCTCCATGGGAGTGTCATTATCATTTGACTGTAGAATAGAAGGACCATCTAGAATTTCCTTGTCATCATCAACTTCCTTGGGAGGCGGAGGAAGATCTTTATCTTTACTAAGTGAAAAATTTTCATCAAAGGTTACATCCCTGCTAATTTCAACCTTCCTTTGATCAAGAATGCATATTTTATAAGACTTAGAGTTTTAACAGTAACCCATAAACATACCTTCTCTAACTGTAGCTTCCTACTTATTTATTTTGTCTTTAGGCACATGAAAAAATACAGGACATACAAATATTTGAAGATGATTGATGTTGGTTTTGTTACCTGTAAACATTTATTTTGGAGTATTGTTTCTCAATTCTTGATGAGGAACCCAATTTTGAGCATATATGACAACATGTGTGGCTTCAGCCCATAAAAAAATTGCTACGCTCTGATCATGAAGCATGGCACAAGCAACTTCCATTATCGACCAGTTCTTCCTTTCAACTGATCCATTTTTTTTAGGTGTATAAGGCACACTAGTTTATTTATTGATCCCTTCCTTCTTAAAGAATGTTATCACTACAAGGAAAAGACCCTCTAGTAGAGGTTATAAAGGAGGTTTTTAGTGTTATAAAATTGGCCAAAATTGTCAAAAAAACATATGCTACCACATCCGTTTCTGGTAGCGGAGGTTTTGGTGGAGATTTTAACGGAAATCAACACAACGAAAAAAAATGGGTGGCCGAAGGTTATTATAGATGTATTCTCATCGGTGCTCTTATCAAGTTTTAACGCACCGGTGCATATCGATAAACAACGCACCAGGGCAGTCGAAGGAGAATGCACCGGGCCGTTAAGGAAAAAAATAGCACCAGGCCTAGTGTTGGTGATACAACACACAGGGCCATTCTAATTGGTCTTGGGATTTGAGCAGTGCCCATAGGTCCTATAAGCACACCGGTGCATGTATCTTTATGAGGCACCGGTGCTCCGTATCATAGAAAGGAAACGGGATTATAATTGGTATTGTTATTCATGCGGTGCACATGGAATCTGCAAATTCACCGGTGCTTATAGATACATAAATGCCCCAATGTGCAGTATCACACAAACGCACCGATATTTATAACTGGAATCGGTATTAGTGCGGTGCCCATAGAATCATAAACGCACTGGTGCGTATAAACACATAAACACACAGGTTTTCATTTTGTCTTTTTTAGAAACATCCACCTATGGCAGTCCAATTATTGTGATTGTTTTAAATTCATTATTCATCAAAAGTCGACACATATTATAAAAATATTCATATAAATTACATTTTTATTAATGCATTTGAATGTGCTGTTTGGATTAATTTGTTATATCAATATCAGAATTATTGTGGTTTTTTTAAATTCATTATTCATCAAAACTCGACACATATATATAATCTTATAACAATATTCATATGAATTAAATTTTTATTAGTGCATTTGAGAACGACAATGGAGAACACAATAGAATAAATTAAAACATATTTTATGATTATATATATATGAATAAGACAGTCTTTATCATACAAAATGGGACAATTATTTGTATCCCTTTGTCTTTCAATTGGGACATTATGTCCATTACATTAAACAAAATGTCTGATTTCACAGAAATATTTCAAAAAATAAAACACCTCGCTTTGATATCCAAATTACACAATGATCATCATTCTTCGCTTGAGCTGCTGTCACTGCTAGAGCTACTCCCATGACTTGGGTTATTTTCAGGAATTTTTTGTTCACGGCATTGATTGTTTTCTTCTTCTTCACTTTCCATCTACAAAAATAAAAATAAACTGAAATGAGTGTATATATATTGGTGAGAATAACGAAAATTCCAATATTAAATAATACACATCAATGTAAATCGAAAAGAAAATGGACGTACCATAGCAACAATTGACTCATAAACTATACACATTCTTTCAAAACCATGTACCATGCCATCTTTCAAAATTTCATCTGTTGGCGCATTTCCATACTTTGTTGCCTACAAGTTTTATACCCCATAACAAATCATATATTTAATATAAAATATGTTTTTGTTCTATTAGTTATAGACGGATCTAATTAAAACAAGATCGATAGATGCTTACAAATTCCACAATTAAATTCTTATATGCCAACATATACTCACAACCCATATTTATCCCAATTTCAATAAATTCATCTGATGGTTCTTCTTTGTATGTTAGCACCTATTTGAAGACATTCAATGATGATTTTTGTAAAACAACTTAGAAAATACAAAAATGAAATCTAGTTAAGTTGTTATAAGGAAGTAACAATTAATCACAAACTTAGAGATCAACCATTTTCTTCCTTGTCGTCTTGTCTTATGTGCTGAAAGGGTTCCATTTTCTTTTCTTTTTTGCAAGAAAATTCTTGAAAATTAATATTTAATGCTAAATTTTTTATTTATTGTACCTAATGATCGAAAAACTCAATGATTACATACTACATTTGAAGCACGTTGTTGTATTCGTTCCACTAGATCCCTCAAACTTTTGTAAAAGTTTTTCTCCCTTTCGTTAACTTCCAGCACCACTCCAGATGAGCGAAGGAGCAATTCATTTTCATTGCATGTTCTATTTTTTTTCTTTTCTTAGAACAACATTACTTTTTTGAGTTGTTGGTCCCTGTAGAACATTAAACAGATGTGAATTAGTAGACTGTTTGACATATGTTATCTAATAATTTTAAGTATATTATTAATGATAATTAAAAAAAGAAACTCATATTGGATCGATAGTATTGTTTCATTCACCTGATTCATATTTTTGCAATTTTTCCATTAAACTTTTATGCTCTTCTGGTCGTAGATCAGAAATAATGATATCGAGCTTTGTCATTTTGTGGCTCTGCATGATACATAGTAAACAATACATATTAGTTAAAGTTACATATAGTTCAAAAATAATATTTTTTATAAAGAATTTACAAAGAACTTTCCTATTTTGCTTTTCTTAATGTGTTAACAGTATTTTTGTTACTTGATATCTTGTCAGTAATTTCTTTATCAATTTGAAACCTGTAGCATATCATTCATTAATATATTTATAAATAAATTCTCAACTTTTCAGGTAGAAAATAAATCTCGAGACATCGGTGCACCTTTCATGAAATCCGCAGTACCGCCAGTGCGTGGATATATTAACAACGCATCGTAAAACAATATAATACATTGTACGGTGCATTCAATATTATAAAAGCACTGCAAAAACAGTGTAATATACCTAACGGTGCATGGGGTATTATAAAGGCACTGCAAAAATAGTGTAATACACCCTACGGTGCTTTCCTAGTTAAAGAGAGCATCGATGCCCTATTTTAGATTTGGCGCACAGATTTAAACAAATGTTTTCAATTTTTTACAACACAGAACTTGCACGGTGCATTGTAATAATATAGAGCATCGGTGTGGTGGCGTATGCAGGGCGCACCAATAAAGAAAAATCCATTTTTTCAAAAATTCACGCAATGGCCGAATGGATTGGGATTTGACTATGCAAGTCATCCCATGGGTTGGATGTCAATCTAAAATGAAAAATCCTAATTATGAAATCAGAGAAACAGGGAGAAGAAAGGGTTAAAACAAAAAAATGAATGGTTTAGGGTAAAAATGGATAAAACTACAGGAAAAAATAAAAAAACTGCAGAAAAAAGTAAAAAAAAAGAATTAAATTTAATGACGAAATGGTTTGAAATTTTATGATAAAGGGCTTGAATCAGCAGAGTTTTGGTTACTGATTGTTTGAATACTTCTGTTCAAACGTATTTCGCTATCCACAGTGCCCTCGTGCTCTCTTGCTCTAGGTCTATCTCCTGCAAAAATATGACTGAAACTTTTTAGAAAAAATAATGAAATAATGAAAAGTGTTTAGTATTTAAAGAATTATTTTATCAAATTAGATTTTAGAAAATCTTTTGCCGCCCATTTTTCAAATTGTCGTTTTTTTTTAACTTAAACAAAATAGAGTTTAATTTTTTATTTATTTGCGTTTATTCATTTCTGGTGCACGGAAATGTGACTCACTGGTGCGTTGTATTAATACGATGCACCGGGGCCTGTTAGGATGATAAGCGCACAAGACTTTTAAATTTTTTTTATTTTTTTTTTGTGTTATATGTAAGATCATAATAAAATAATGATAATTATAAAGTACATGAATTTATTTTCATTATTTTCTAGACTTTATATATGTAAGATCATAATAAAATAATCATAATTATAAAGTACATGAATTTATTTTCATTATTTTCTAAACTTTATGTTACAAAAATTCGTATTATTCTAGATTTGTTATTCTATAATTATTTGAAAATTTACAAATTTAAATATTTTAATAAAATCATTTCACATTAATACAATTAAAATATTCACATTAATAGAATTAAAATTTTACAAATTAAAATTTTACATACAATTACATTAATTAAAATTACAATTAGAATTAGAATTAAAATTACAATTACAATTTTACATTAATTTCACATACATGAATTACAATTAGAATTAGAATTAGAATTTTAATTTTACATACAATTACATTTACAATTTTACATATAATTACATTTACAATTACAATTTTACAAATATTTTACAAAAAAATCAATTAAAATTACAGTTACAAATACAATTACATTTACAATTTTACATAGAATTACATTTACAATTATAATTACAATTTTACAAATATTTTACATACAATTCAATTAAAATTACAATTACAAATACAATTACAATTTCTAAAATTTACATACAATTAGAATTTCAATTACGATTTTACAATTTTTCATATATACAATTACAATCATTTCAACGTAAATTAAATATTACAATTACAATTAAAATTTTACATTAATAAATATTTTACATACAATTACACTTAAAATTACAATTAGTACAAATACAAATACAATTTTACAATTTTACATAGAATTAAAATTTAAATTACAATTACAGTCACGATATAATATTTAATAAATATCATGGTCATTTAATAATATTAAATTAATTAATAAAAATCATCACGATCATGATAACCATCGTACAAACATCATATTCGACTAATAAACACATTCAATTAACATCAAATTAACATTCTATATTAACATTATCACAACACAAACATCAAATATACATCTCAATATAATTCCGAATAACTCATGCGCCTATCACATATACACATCTATCGGCAAGCTAAACATTAAATGAACATATCTAACATGACTAACACACACGGGGATGTCTATCAACATGAAAAATTACACACCTACTATTAAATATAAAATACATAGATTCATATATATATATATATATATATATATATATATATATATATATATATATATATATATATATATATATATATATATATAACTGAATAATGTTAAAAATATACAACTGTAATATAAATGTCATGGATCAGGCACTGGTGGTAGTATAACAACATCAATAACATTAGTACAAGTGGATGCGGCCTTCTTAGTAAAGCTGGGTGCAGCCGCAGCCTCAACAGTCGATAGTCCATCATGTGCCGCAGCTCAACTACGCCTATAGCTACGGAAAATCCTCCTCAATCGCGTAACAGCGGTCGTAGCTCCTACGACAAGTCGCATCAGGCCGTACATGTCACGTGGCATGCCTCTCCACATCTGCAACAGTCTAACATCGCCTTGTATCTCTCTGTAATGAGCGGGCCTAATGCCCGCATCTGAAATCAATCCATAGAGTTGGCTACCCAACTCCATATGGTATCTGGCCTTAGGTCAACCACGCCTAGCAAAAGGTGGTACCGGTGCACCATGAAGTGCAGGATTCACACGTCTCTCTGCTACACCACTGGCCTCATCCTCCAACGCATCATCCATCTCCTGATCGTAATCATTAGGATCGACACCTAGATCATGTGGTGAATCCGGCATCTCATCGCCATCAAAAGAGCCAATGTCTGTAAAATATATACAAGTACACAATAATAATTAGATAATTTCATTACACAATTTAATAAAAAAAAGTTAAAGAACATGTTAGAATAAATATAAATACAACAATAATATTACCTCTATCATCTGGTGGCTCATTAGGAGTGAAGAGGATATTGGGACACCCTTGCCAATCTAGTCCAGCATAAGGACATGTGAAGGGATGCAGCCTGCCAACACTGGCTAGTAAGTCCAAAAAATCATGTGATATCCTCACTGGAAACATAGTGTCTCCCCTCTTGGGGATCATCTTCCCCCACATGCACATCCAGGCATCAAACATTGGCCTACGAGGCTGTCGAACAAAACTATGTCTCATCTCTGGAAACCTCTCAAAAAATAAACAAAATAGCTCTGAAGAAAAAGGGAAGTTGGCCCTCCCTTGTGCATGAGAACGACATCTATCTAAGGTCGTACAAAACTGTCGCAAAAAAATGGCAGACCACCTAACAAGTCGTGGCTGCTATACTAACGAATCAACATAATAAAAAAGTGAGCAACTAATGTGTTGCCCGTCACTGGTGTTGTGTGAAATGATCGAAGTGGTAATAGAGAGGCACTGCACGTCCTATCTACTAAAAGCACCTATACATAACTGACCTCCAGGTACCTGAAACTCTGAAGGAGATAGTACATGTGCTCCAATGTATCTTTGGGAGTAAAATAACTAACTCCTTGCTACACAGCCAGCTGGCACATCTGAGAATGAGGGAAAATCCACCTCTCTCCTTGATAGTCCTATAATAAAATAAATTTCCTCCTCAATGGTTGTGTACCACTGGTCAAGACCAACCTGAGAAGCCTGTCAGTGAGCATTCCACCTACCGATAAGATGTCTCAAAAGCACACTATGGGCCTTTAGGTCGGAAATAGCCTCCTCATAGAACTTGAGGAGGCCTACTTGCATAAGGATCTCCCAGGTATCTGCAGTAATAGCGTGAGGGCATCCATCTCTCTCCCTCTCTCTCGCCTCCCATTGGCGAATCATGTCATATTCTTCTGCTTGTTGCTGCTGCTGTTGCTCCTGTTCTCTCTGAATCATTGCCATATTAAATATTTTTTTTTATTAAAATAGAATTGTATTTGTAAATATATATATATAATTTTTTTGAAAAAAAAAAAACATACAAGTTGGTGCTCCATAAAAACAGTCACGCACCGGTGTTGGTGCATCCTAATATTTTAGCACACTATCCTTGGGGCCCCTAATGAAATAGACTACACCAGATTCAGTGCAGATGTCTATTTTCAAGCACCGTGGACTGTATATAATTTAGAATAGCGGTGTGTTGACTGAAATATACCCCTCAGCGCATATAGTTGTGTAAGCGCACCGACTTCATGAAAATGACATAGTTAATGGTGCAATCTTTTACCCGGCCGCACCATTGACCCTCTCGGAATGAAAAATACGGTGCGTTGACACAGACTGGGGTGGAAAATCAAGTCAATGCACCGCACTATGATTGCCTGGGTCAATGGTGCACCTGGATAAATGAGCGCACTGCCTTTTTTATTTTTTATTTTTAGTTTAAAATTATTCGGGGTGCCTGTCGGCATTGCCCCGGAAGTGGTGCGGTTACCGTTAGAACTGGTAACGGTGCTCCCTGTAAATTTTATAGGTAGCACCACTATCCATTGCAAGACAAACAACTCGAGCGCACCGAGCGACAATTTTTCTTTTAATGGTTATTTTTAAGTTTATTTCAATTTCTAATCCACTAAAAGTCTTAATTATAGAAAAACTAGAAAAATACCTGTACATTTTGCCATCGAGGAGGCATATTGGCTGTAAAATTTGGAAAATAAAATTTTCCCACTGTTTTTTCAAAATGAAAGCTGGAGATTGGTGGCCAATGTAGAGCAGCAGTGTGTGCAATGGGTGTAATGAGAGCATCGATGTCAGGGCGGCTCAGAAATAAGGAAATAACACTAGGGCTTGAGAGCTCTGGAGCACTGAGGAAAGTGAATAATGAAGTTTTTTAGCCATATTTTTTTTTAATTAACCCTGTTTCGGTGCACGAGGTTTTATAAGCACACTGTTGTAGTTAAATAAAATCGCACCGGGCGGTATCAATTTTGGCGCGTTGTTTAGAACGCACCGGGGTGTTTCCCTAACCGTGCACTAGGATGTTTCAATTTTGGCACAAAATTTTGATGATGCACTGGGGCAGCATAATAGTAAAGCACCGATGCGTAATAGTCACAAAGCACTGGTTTTTTGGCCTTATTTTTTTTTTAATAACGTTATTCCAATGCGTGCGGTTTCTAGTGCACCGGTTCTCTTAGAGAAGAATGCACCGGCTCGTTTCTGTTTTGGTGCGGTGTTTTATGATGCACCGACGCGGAAGAGTATTGACGGCCTGGTGTGTTACAGTAATTGGAAACCCCAATGGTGTGTGTACTTAGCACATGCAGTCCGGTGTGCCAATGTTCAGTGCAAACTAGTTCGTTATATGGTATCATGTGCACCGGTAATTGATAGCTCAGGAGCACTGGAAAACTGAAAAATCTGGGTTTTTAGTCGTAAATATTTTTTTCAATTTAACCCTTTACTGGTGCGCATTGTTTATAGGAGTACCGGTACTATTTTCTAAAAACGCACCGGTCGGTTTGTGTTTTGGCGCATTTTTTGTGATGCACCGGTGCAGTTTCTATCTACCGCACCGAGTGATTTCAGTGTTGGTGTTGTGTTTTATAATGCACCAGCGCGGACGAGTTGTGAGGTGTTAAAAACCATGTTGAAAAACACACATGGTGTATGAGAAGAATAAACACACACACAAGAGACTCAACACATAATGAAAGATAAGCGCGAGGCTTTCTTATTTTCCATTATACAAAGATGTACATTTATAGTACAATGGCGTGACTCTTGGTTTCATATTCCAAGGTCACTTGGACTCCATTGTCACTTTTCACATTCCACACCTACCCATAGAGGATTAGGTGTTCCAACATCCCCCCTTAATCCGAAGGGGTATGTGTGAGTCCAAGAAGAGAGTTGTAATACAAATCTGCAAAGTATACATAATAGCACTTGGGCTGAATCAACTCTCTGAAATGTTGGAAAAAATAGATGGTTTAAGGATGACCACCAACACTGGAACACAATACTTGTTGTATTTCTCAGAACTCTTCCAAAACTGGCAAGAAGCTGAAGGCTAATGCTAGAGGAATTGTCCCTTATAAAAAAGGGAGACCTTCAACCTAAATGAAGGGAGGTCTACTACCTGTGATGGTTTTAGGATTACCAACAACTCTGGAATGCTTGAAGCATTTCCTGGAAATCAACCAAAGCTGGCAAGAAGCTGAAGGCTTCTACTAGAGGAAGTGTTCCTCATATATGAAAGGGAGACCTTCGACCTAAAAGAAGGGAGGTCTACTACCTGTGATGGTTTTAGGTTTTCCACCAACCAAAGATGATGGTTTAAGGTTTTCCACCAACCGAAGGCATGCTCATGGGCATTCGTGTCTCTGGCTATATCTCTGACTCTGGAATGACGAATTGTCTCAGGCTCGCTTGAACTGCTGTGTCTCTGGCTACAACTCTGATCATGGAATGAGAGATTGTGGCTCAGGCTCGCTTGATATGACGTTGAAACTTGTACATGACCACCATTTTCCCCCCTGTCAGGGACAAGGTGAGATGATGGCGAAAAATCAACTGCAAGTTTGCTCAGTATCCGTGAACATGTTCTGACATGTGACTTAAACATCTTCTTGGCTGTTGATGCCCATTGCCAAGAAGCGATCCATCCAAGATGAATATTGGTTCTTGCAGGAGGCTTGTTTCTGAAGCATCTGTCTGAAGAATGAGTGTGCCGACCACAATGCTTGCATGGATGAAGATCAAAACAGTGATATTTCATATGGCCAACTCGATCACAGTGTTGGCATTTCTCAATCTGATGTTGTTGTTGTGGAAGTGGAGCAGGATCTGGAACAGCTGCAGGTGAAATGTCATACATGAATCCGGCACTCTGAAATATAATGGGCTTTGTGTAGTCTAGAATATGAAAGGACACATCGTTGTCATATCCAAGACCAGTTCTGTGCTTGTTGTGGACAAGCTCTTCCCAAGGTCTGATGATGGGCTTGAGAAGTGCAGGTTGAACTGTTGCATCTGCATGTACATCTGCTGAATGTGAATCATCTAGAAATTTGTCTTCTTTCTTCTGATGAGATTCCTTCACAATGTTCTGAACAGAAACAGGTTCAGAATGGTGACTCTTTTTCTGAAGTTCATCTTGTTGAAGCTGAGATTCCAACTGCAACAACTCGATCTTTTCTTGTGCATTTTGCAAACAACTTTGAATGTTACGAAGAGCATCCTTGCTCATTTTTATCACATCATCAACATTTGAATGAATGAGGTTATTCAACAACTCTAATGCCTCATTGATTTTAGCCATTTTCAACAATTTAGGCTAAAAAAATGAAAGGGTGTCGGCTTCAACCGAAAATGCACCCGTTTACAATGTGATTCAACAACAAATACAAATGACTCAAGGAATTCTCAAAGTACAAAATGTGCTCCTCAAATGATGGAGGGCAATCAACAATTTTTCAACAACTCAAGTACTGATTGCAACTATGAAGAAGCAATGTCTTCTCACAATACAATGTCAATGCAATACAATATTTCTGCAAAAATATTTTGTAAATGTGCAACTGAAAACACTTGTGCAAGAGGCCTTTAAGGCAGCTAAATTTTCCTTCAAAGAGTTGTTTTGCAATGATGGCAAACTGTCTTCACATGTAAATTCTTCAAAAAATCACCCTTATGCCACAAATCACTCAATGTCAAATCTGCAATTTTCTTTATGTATTCAATCCATCTGCACCTCATATGCCATTTGCCATTTTTCTGCTATTCATATTCTCTCTTCCTCTCTCTCTCTCTGCTGTTTTTTTTTTTTTTTTGGAATTAACTAAAAAAAAATTAATTAAAAGGAAGTTAATTAAGAATGGAGAGAATTTAAAAGGGGAGGGAAATTAAATGGGAGGAGAAAATTAAAAAGGTTGGGAGAATATTTAATTTAAAAGGGAAGGGGGATTAATTTAAAAAAGGGATTAATTAAAAGGAAGGGAATTAATTTAAAAAGGGGAAAGAAGCTTTAAATAATAATTAAAAAAAATGGGAATGTATATACATAAGGGAAGGAGAATTAATATATTAAAAAATGAATTTAATAAAGCGAGGGGGGAAGTATTGTATGGGAGAGACGGATATTAAAAATAAAGGGGGTGTTAATGGGGGGAAGGCGGTTTTATAGAAATTAAAATTAAAAAATGGAATGGAGAGGTAAGGGGGTGGGCGAGGGTATGGAGTGAGGATCGTGAGTAATTTGGGGGAGCCGGTTCGATTAGCGTTACGGAGTGCAGGGTAAGTGTGAAGGGTTTGGGATGAGCGGTGAGGTGTGGTAGTTGCAGGGAGGGGCCAGCCAAAGGCCGTGGAGAGGACAGCTAGGGGATGGGTCGAGTGATAAGGTAGATGTCATGGGAATGTGAAGGAGGTAAGGAGTTGTAGGTTGAGCGTAGGGAAACCGTGAGGTGTGGAGAGGTAGCACTATTGTGTTTGCAGAGTTAGAGGGGAGGCGCCGTTGTAGAGGCCGAGGGGCCTGAACTCAAATTTTTTTATTTTTTTTAAACAGAGAGCAGAGGAGTAAGAATAGTAGTAGATTTGTTTTTTTCTTCCAAATATCAAGCATAAATTTTCTGGAAATTATACCAGTAAAAAATCCAGCTGCAGAAAATGCAGATATGAAGAATTTTTCAGTAGAAAAACTCAAATTTCTTTTGCAGTAAAAAACTCATAAACTTCTTCAGAAATCCAATTTAAACAATATTCCAGCAGCGCTTCAAAATGGAGCAGAATTTAAAATGCAGAAATTGCAGGAAGAAATCAACCTTCAGATGTGCAGTGCTGCCTTTCTTCAAAGCCAATGCCTGAATGCTGGGAATTTGAATGCTGCTCCTCTTCAAAACACTTTTGAATGGCGGAAAATACACTGTTGCAGAAACTCTGAGTGCTGCAAAAATGCCAAGATTTTTTGCAGATATGCACAGGCCATAAACACAAATGGCTCACTCAATTTGGAGCAGGGCTAGTAATCGCCCGCTCTGATACCATGTTAAATACCATGTTGAAACACACACATGGTGTATGAGAAGAATAAACACACACACAAGAGACTCAACACACAATGAAAGATAAGTGTGAGGCTTTCTTATTTTCCATTATACAAAGATGTACATTTATAGTACAATGGTGTGACTCTTGGTTTCATATTCCAAGGTCACTTGGACTCCATTGTGACTTTTCGCATTCCACACCTACCCATAGAGGATTAGGTGTTCCAACATGAGGCACCAGTTCTCTATTATATTATGACGCACTGGGCAGGTGTGTATGGAGTGCATAGTGTCCGGTGTGCCAATGATTTTTTCCACACTAGTGATTTATTTTTTTGAGAGCACCGGGGCGAGTTTTAACGATAAGAGCATTGATAGGAAAACAACTGCAAAACCCTCCGCCCACCAACCTCCTCTAGTAACCTCTACTAGAAATGGATGTATGGGTTATTTTTCTTTGTGGTTCCTCAAAAACATTCGCTAGAGGGTCTTTTCCTTGTAGTGTATCAATTTTTTTGAAATGAATTATCCTTCGTTGTCAGACATGAACACTTTGATTATTTTCCTTGACTGATTTTCGACCAAATATTTGAATTCCTGGAATATTTTGAAGGCTTCATCGTTGGGCTTGAGGCAATACAACCACTTCTTTATTGAGAAATCATCAATGAAGGTGATGTAATAGAGATTACCACAAACCGAGTATACCAACATTGGACCACATATATTTGAATGAATGAGTTGGAGAATTTCAGTCATTTTGTTCTTACTAGAGGGGAATGGTCCCTTTGTTTTCTTTCCACTTGTGCAACCTTGAAAAACCCTTCATACTAGGCTTGAACAACAGGAATACCTAATACCAGTCTCTTCAATTCCGGAAGAGAATCATAGTGTATATGAGGTAGCCTGCGATGTCATAATTCACTTAGATGATTGGTATTGTGAACCAATGCTAGAAATGGAATTCTTGTGACGTTGTAGAGTCCCTAAGATCTTAGCACTAATGTGAATGCATCTTTCATATGTGAATCAACATGCCAAGATAATACCTTTCCATTTATGAAGGAAACACTCATCCATTTATCTTCTAATGAATATATAGAAATAAAATTATTCATAAATCCTGGCACATACATAGCATCATGCAACAATATTTATTCCTTGGAGTTCAACTGAAACTTGAAAGATCCAAATCCTTTTACATGAGGAGTGGAGTTATGTCCAAGAATAATTTTCAAATTGGTATCCCTCTATACAATATTAGAGAGGACTTCTTTGTATCTAGAGAAGTGATGAGTGGCCCCGTTGTCAACCAACTAACTATCCCACGAATCCTATGGAGAAGAACTAGTAAGTGCATAAATGAGAATGTATTCAATTGTATTCATCGTATTTCTTTCATACATGGTAGCCCTTGAATTCTTGTGAGAGTGATGTTCTTCTTCACGGTCGCTTGAATAATCTCTTCTCCTTTCATATTTTTTGTTGCAGTTGTTCCTTTGATTGTCTCTTCTTCTTTTATCATTGAAGTTACTTCTGGAGTTGTATCATGGCATCTTTCTCTTATCGGGACAATCACGTGCATAGTGACCTTTCTTGTGGTAGTTGTAACATTAAATATGGGCTAGTGACCTATCATTCCTTCCTTTAAAGCTTTGTGGAAGGTTTCTTCTTGAAGGGCCTCCACTCTATATATTTCTTTTGTTATGAGTGACATATGCAATAGGCGCTCCTTCTTCATGCTTATGAATCCTCCCTCTTGCTGTCATTCTCGATTTTTCTTGAGTGATATTTCTAACTATCTCATTGAATATCGGAAGAACGTTTTTGTTATTGATAGTAGTGATGAATGTTTCGAAAAGAGAAGGAAGACCTCTAAGAGTCATGACAACCAAATCTCTGTCAGCGACATTCTCTCCAACCCTCTCCAGTTGATCTCTAAGAAGAGAAATCCTCATAATGTAAGATTGAACAGTTCACCTTCGTTCATATTCACTTCGTTGAGTTGATCTTTCAAGGTTATTATCTCATTTATATTGTTCACTTCATAGATAATAGATATCTTATCGTATATGTCTTTATATTTTCATAAATTCCCAACATATGCTAGTAAATGATCTTGTAAACCATTAAATATGATTTGTTTTTATTTCGACTCACCTTTCTTATATATTTTCTTGACGGTGGTGAACACATATTCTGAAGGCTTGGGCATCCTTCCTTGAATGTATTCGAGAACGTCATTGTTTTTAGGAATCATCTCCAATATGACTTTCCATGCAGCAAAGTTAGATGCATCACCCAGTTTCTCGTGCTACTTGAAGGTAGAGGAAGACATCTTGACCTTGGCTTGTAGATATCCTTTCTAACAGAATTTTGGATCTTCTTTCTGATAATGAGCTCTTCAGTGCTTATCTTCTCTTGGGATATTCCTTCACCTTAGTTCTAATAACATGTTAATTTTTCAATATTGTTCTATGATGAATCAATTACTTTAGCCCAAATTATTTTTTGTTAACAGTGCATTCAAATAATAGAAGTGTAAATAACCACAAATATTAACTGAATATATAACAATTCATTCGTGGATAGAGAATACAATATCACAACCATAAGAGACAATAGATTGGTCCAAGACCATGGAAAAATGCCACTGTGGTGGAAACCCTTTTAAATATTATTCTTCAATAGAACATCATAAAAATATTTGAGAAAAGATTACAATGAGACAAATAAATATGTGCAGTGGAAATAAGTAGATCAAATCTATAGATCTGCATATATACACTACCACAAGAATAGATACAATGAATCACCGAAACGAAGGGTTCTCAGCTTCCTAGTTCTAGATCTAGATCTAGAATGTTTTCAATGAATATTCTAAAGTGACTGTGACTGCGTGATGGATGAATGACGATGTTGCACAACCAATTGAATATGATCCCAATCATATATCCCTAGTAAATATCTTAACCGCTTCCTTAGGATGGTCTTCCTGCAGTTGAAACACCCATAACCATGATCTGAGCGTTCTTTGCCCACAGTTGAGGGTTTGATCAGCCTAGAACGCTAGTTGTACCCTCAAGAATATCTTCCTGTGGCTTTACCAGCTCAACCACAACCTTGATGTGGCCTGCCCGTGGTTCTGGTTAAGCTCAGCCACTAACTTCCTGCAGTTATAGCCTGAAACACACAGATCGAATACGAGACCCTGCTTGTGATCTTGATCATTAGTGCAATCCTCTCCTGATGTACATGGGTGAGAGAAATAAAAAATACGAACCAATACCAAGAGAGCATGAAGACGATCTCATGAGAAAATTTCTGTGAATGAACTTGGGGTCGCTTCTATTTATAACTTTGTGAGGGACCACTTGGGGCTTTGATCGAATCTACATGAGTTTAGGAATACCCATAAAATAATAAAATACTTCATAACTTAACTTATTCGTAACTGATTGAGGTGATTTATAGCTTCATATTGGTCCTCTCAAAAATAGGAATCTAATGAAATTGTAATCTTAACCATATGAGTTTCCCAATGTGGAATTTAACTGTAGTTTCCAAAAATTAACATTCCTGAGTTACATAGATCCGAAATCCAATATAAATATTGACCAACTTCCTCTACTGAAGCGCTAGTTGAAGATCCTACATCCCGAACAGAAGGAGTGATTTTTCTCTCTTCAACTGGAGAACAACTTCTAGGACAAGAACTAGAAGTACCTAGTGAAGAAGAATAAGATACTTATTTTAATATTCCATGAGTATAAGAACCAAAGGAGGAGCTTGAAAATCCAATCCTAGAACACTATATTAGCTTTGAAGAATCTACAATGGCAGGGAAAGGAGAAGAAAAAGTAAATAATGTGAATGGTGAAATTAGGAGTGGAGGTGGAAGAGGTAGAGGAGGAAGTAGAGGAGGAGGTAGAAGAAGAGGTATAAGAGGTGGTAGAGGAGATCTAGAACCTTTTGGATTTCATGTATTAGATGAAGATACCACAACCACAATGAAGAGTGTATCACCCTCCATCCTCCCTAATTTCCATGGATTAATACATGAGGATCCTGAAACATTTATTTTTGATTTTAAAGTCGTGTGTAGATCTTATTATTACTTCCTTGATTCTCAAAAATTAAAATTGTTTCCAACCACACTTAAAGACAGAGCACTTAAATGGTTTATGGGATTAGGAACACATAATATTAGAACATGGGAAGAAATGAAAAATGTGTTCTTAGAAAAATACAAATATTATTGTTTACCACATAGCCTTAAATATGAAGTATTTAAGATGATGCAAAAACAAGATGAAAATCTTGAAGATTTATTTGAAATATTTTCCTATAATGTCAAAAGGGCTAAGTTTCATAATTCAGATGATGCAACTTTGAAATCTCTTTTGTTGAGATATATTAGAGACAAGTGGATTGTTCTCCTCAATTTAATGGGAAAAGGTGATGTTTCTCACTTATCATTTAGAGATATTTGTGAAATGTGTATATACATTTCAAGAGGTAAGGCCAGAACTGGGAAAAATACAAGAGACCTTGTTATGTCTAGAATTAATAAATCTACAACTGGGACTGTAAGTAGAGCTCAATTAGGAAATTTTATTGGCAACTATGAAACATATATTTTATGGACTCTTAGTGAACAACTTGATACCCTTAAAATACAAAACAAGAAAAAAGTTGAAATGTTGCATGATTTATCATTTTTCCAAGATGTAGAAAGAAATGTGCCTTAAGAGAATGTCCCCTTGATAGTGTAGAAATTTTTGCTATCTGTGCAAAAAATCGTAATATGAAAGAATTTTCTTTGATATATGGTCTTAAATATGTTTATGAAGAGGAAGGAGGGCCAAGCCATGATGAATCTCTTTGTTTTGTTACTAAGAGATTATGGAAAAATTCACAACCAAATATGACTCAATGTTTCAACACTCAAATATATGTACAACCACAAAATAATTGGACTACACCTATGCATTGGCAACCTTAGCCTCAACAACCTCAAAACCCATCTCAGGCACAAGGTTGAAAAAATCACTATGGAAAATATCCTTAATATCTTCAACTCCAACAACTTTATTCTTCTTTTCCACCACACTATTTTCCTCAGCCTATTCAACCTTCTCAATTTCAAAATCCAAACCAACAACTTTCATTCAAATTCCCGCAAAAGATAAATAAATTTCCTTCTCAACCACTTCTTAACCCAAATAATAAAAATCAACAAGTTATTTATAATTTCTAAGGACAAAATTTCCCATATTGTACGATTACATCACTAGGTCTAAATAATGTTCAACATAGATCTGGTAGAGTTTTGCGAAATAATTCAGCAATAGTTATCATCCATGAATCTAAAGAGGATGAGATTCATGAGAAATATGAAAGTCTTATTTGAGAACCTATTCCTCTAAGGTAAGATATTCCTATACAATCAAAGGCTTATCAAATAAAAGAAGTTCCTACTATTCCTCTAATAGAGCAACCTTCTATCTCCTTACAAGAGCCAACATTTCCTGAGAGACTTAAAATTGATAACAGAGTAGAAAGGAATATTTTCATGCTAAATTATGAAATGTTAGATGAACTTAAGAATGTTTGCATTAAAATTTATTTACTTCAAGCAATAAATGAAATGCCAATATTTGAAAAAACCATCAAGGAGCTATGTATTAGAAAACCAGGAAGAGAAAGAAAAAACATTAAAAAAGATTAATTGATAGGAAAAATTGCGAACATTGTGATGGGGAAGAGTATTGTTAAAAAATATTTACTTACAAGAAGCTCCGTTGTAAATATTCACTTCAATGGTATTGATATTCCAAATACTTTAATTGATGTAGGAGCAACCATTGATATCATGAGTAAACAGACTATCGATCAGCTCAAACTTTCAAATCTTCAATATACTCCAACATTATTACAATTAGCAGATAGATCTATTATTAAACTATATGGAGTATTAGAAGATATGTTTGTTTATTTAGATTCTTGGGAATATCCTGTAGATTTTATGATCTTAACTCCTACGAAAAATTTAGGAGGCCATCCATTGATCTTAGGAAGACCATGGCTAGATACAACCGATGCATTTATGAGATGTAGATCAAGAGACATATATATATTTGATGTAAATTCCACTAAAAATTTCACCTTGTTTCCTTGTACAAAAACTATAACCGAAGTAGAAAGTGAAATATGGATAGATGATGATGATGAATATTTTGATAATATGCAATCAATTTATACTTTTTCTCAATTAGATGAAGAAATTCAATTAATAATTTTGATGAATAATAATGATTCTTCTTCTTATTGTGAATAAGATCAAGTTTTCGGGAACAATGCAATATTCAAAATTTTATCATCATATCAATTCTATTTACATTCTATGGAAAAACTTGGCAATTCTCAACTAGAAGTCTTTCTGGGTAAAACATTAAATATTAACAATAAGTTGGAAGAACTTTAAAAAATAAAATTAACAATACTGAGAATACGAAAGGAATATACTGATATGAAAGGAATTTGCATCACATTTATATTCAAGAAATTTTGAAACCAGTTAGTCAACCTCGAAGAAGAATGAATCCAAATTTAAGGGAAATTGTTAAGGAGGAATTGAAAAAAATACTAAATGTGAATTTACTTATCCAATATCAAATAGTCAATGGGTGTCACCATTAGTAATTGTCCCAAAGAAGAATGGAAAATGGAGAGTATGCATTGAATATAGAGAATTAAACAAAGCCACTTTGAAGGATCGTTTTCCACTACCTTTTATTGATCAAGTATTAGACCTTGGCATGAAAGCAATACTTTTGATTTTTAGATGGTTTTAGTGGATATAATCAAATCTAGCTAGCACTAGAATATCAAGAAAGAATTACTTTTACATGTCCTTGGGGAACACATGTGTATAGGGTAATTCCTTTTGGATTATGAAGTGACCCTGCTACATTCCAAAGAGCAGTCCTACGAATTTTTAATGATGTAATACATGATTGTGTAGAAGTATACATGGATGATTTTATTGTGTATGGTGATTCCTTTGAATAAGCCATGGGAAATTTGGAAAAAAATATTGTTATATGTAAAGAATCAAAACTTTCATTAAGTCATGAAAATTTATTTATGATGTTTAATGAAGGAATTGTTCTATGACATCTGTTTCAGGAGATGGAATTAAGGTAGACACATCTAAAGTAGAAGTTATTTCCAAAATTTCAATTCCTGTATATCAAAAATATCTGAGAAGTTTTCTTGGATTCACTCGATACTATGGGAGGTTCATATAAAACTTCACAAATATAGTCTCTCTACTTTTTAAACTGCTCACAAAAGGTTGTGAGTTTCTATGGAATCCTGATTGTCAAAAATCCTTTAAAACATTGAAACAAAGAATAACTAAAGCAACAATTTTAAGAGGAGCTAATTGGTCTCTCCCTTTCCATATATCTATAGATACTTTATACACAACTTTAGGTGTTGTTTTGGGATAAAAATATTTAAATCCTTATTCCATTTATTATAGGAGTAAAACTTTGAGTCTTGCAAAGTTAAATTATATTGTAACTGAAAAGGAGTTTTTAGTTGTTGTACATGCCATAAATAAATTTCGTCATTACATTATTGGTTATGAGACTTTTATTCACACATATCATTATTCCATTAGATACTTAATGAATAAAACAATTACTAATGGAATAATTACAAGATGGTTGTTTTTACAGGAATTCAATATTACTATTCTTGATAGACATGGAAAAGAAAACATAGTTGTTGATTTCCATTCTAGAATGCAAAATGATAATTTTGATGTTCCTATAAAAGACAATTTTACTAGTGAATATATTTTTGTAGTATCTAGTAAGTTACCTTGGTTTGAAAATATTTCCAATTATTTATCTACAGGGAAATTTCCACCACAATTTCCAGCAAGAGAAAATAAAAAAATTATCAAAACCAGCTCATCTTATTCTTGTATAGATGGAGAATTGTATAAAACTGGCCCTGATTTGATCATTCGAAGATGTGTCTGAGATGATGAAGTGCCAGACATTTTAAAAGATAGCCATGATGAACCATGTGGAGGACATTATGCTAATATTAGCCATCTATTTTCAAATATGCCAAAAAATGTGACAATTTTTAGAGAATGGGAAAGCCAATACCATTGGATTAAATTCCTCTACAACCTCACGTACTCGTGGAACCTTTTGAGAAGCGGGCTTCAGATTTGGTAGGAACAATAAATCCTCCATCCAGATAGAAAACATACATATTTGTTTGTCACAAAATGGGTACAAGCTAAGCCTCTTTTATTTTCTACTGAAAATGTTGTAGTTTCATTTCTTTTCGAGGATATTTTTACTCGTTTTGATGTTCCAAGAGAAACTGTAATAGTTCAAGGTAGCCAATTCAAATCCAAGTTAGTACATAAGATTATGGAGTAATACACAATAAAGCATCGAAAATACACTCCATATCATGCACAAGGGAATGGGCAGGTGGAATCTACTAACAAGGTTCTTGAAGAAATTCTTACCAAAAATGTTCATCTGTATAGAAAATATTGGGTAGAAAAACTTCTAGAAGCATTGTGGGCATAGCGAACCACTCAGAGAAACACAACTAGGCATACTCATGAGATTGTATATGGGAAAAAAGTATTGTTTCCAAATGAGTTCTAAGTGGAGACCTACAAAATAACTGCTAAGTTGTGCCTTGATGTGTCATATGCTCAGAAGAAATGCTAGCACAATTGAATGAGTTAGATGAAATTTGACAAGTTTTTATCCATAGGACTAGCATAGTACAACACCAAAAATCAAAATCGCATGAAAAGTTCATAAAAGATAAGAAGTTTAAACAAGGTGACTTGACACTGTTTTTTATTCCAAGTTCAAATATTTCTAACAAATGTTTTGCTGGAATTATGATGTATGTGTTGTCCTTGATGGCAACCCACCTGTAGCAGGATAATTATTTGTTGACAGGATGAGTACATGAGCCAGTTCAAAGGTGACATAGTGATTGAACATAATGAAAAATGGATTGGACAAAGGTATGAAGGTCAGAAGCAGAACAATTATAAATGTGAACATTTGAAGAAATTCACATGGGTTATATGAAGGAAAGTCATGTGCACATGTTGGTATGAAGAAGAAAAGGCACGTAAATTTGGTGCACTATGATTCTATAAATACCAAGGGTCTTTACCATGGTATTGTCCCATAGTATTGAGTGAAGTAATGGCTATTTTATTCCATTAAAGATTACCACCGGCACTAATGTGGTTTTGACCTATGATTGGCTAAGCCTAAAATATAGAAGGAGATGAAGGTCTAAGTGTAGTGTGTTCGTGTGAGAGGTTGATTGATGAGTACATCAATCTGAAGTATGATTGCATGGTATGAGATATTAATGAGTGGTTGATATGAAATAAGTGTGCACCTACTAATACAATGATGGATCGGGATCATTAGACCTGAAATGACTATGTAATGTATGAATTTCTTATGGTGTTAACTAGATATATGATTTGACGTGTGTTTATTTCTTTGAATGTTGTGATCTGGGTATGTTTGAAGTTTTGAAGTGCAATGCAGCCATAAGTTGAAAATTGCAAATTTGTACATGAGTTTGTCTCTCGTAAGGTGCGTACACACACGGACACTCTTCTTAGTAGTATCATATTGATTCTGTAGTATGGGAATATCTATGCACATGTTTCATTCCTGAAAAGTGCATATACATGTGGAAAAACTTTATGATAAGTGCATTTGAAAGCTAGCGTGCCTGGTAAATAATATGTCTGTTCTGTCTAAACAACATTATTGTATTTCTGTTGTCTTTCGATCAAGTCTTCATGTTGATATGGGCTTAATAATGATGTGTGAAGTTGAATTGTTTGAGTATTGATTTGTTGAAGAATATCCATGATGCACTAACTATTTGAGATTCAAAGATATGTGATCTGACAGAATGATTTAATATGTCTGTGTGCAATTCTTTATCTCGTTCAAATTTATAGTAGTTCAGAATTTTGTAAGTTGAGATATGTATGCATGTTTCATTCATGAAAAGCGCATACACATGCAGGTTTGTTTAAGAAAATTAGAATACATATTCTATCGTATGACTTATTAGGGTTCCATTTGAGTTAGTAGGTTGATGCAGTGTTTGGGGTTTAGTACTAATGTTATGGTTACAATGATATCATTGTTTTGAATGTTTAAGAAGAGGTTGGTTGATTTGAGTTGGTGATTGGTTGAGTGATTTTTTTCTTCAGTGATTGATTAGTTCAATGGTTGTTTGATTCATTGATTCAGTAATTGGTTGAATGATTTGATACAGTGATCAGTTTCAGTTTTGATATATATTATTGGGCTTAAATGATGGTAGTGGGCCGAGTCTAAAAATTTAATCAAAAATGGCCTACAGGTTGTAATGTATTGAAGTAGGTGGATCGAGTAACAAAATTTATGAAACGTGGTCCATGAAGGGTTGAGGGTTGGAGCCTTAAGTGAGGAAGTTGAATCTTCCTACCTGTAGTAGCTGGTAAATGAGATTAGGTGGTTGGAGCTCCCTTCTAGTGGGTGCTAGAGAATGAGTGAAGGTTGTAGCCTTCTGTAGGTGGGTTCCTACACACTGGTATGAGTGTGCACCAGTATAATATTGTAAGAAGTTTTCCTAATAATAAAAAATTGAAGACAAATGAACACAATGGTGGTTTTCTCCCACATTGGGTTTCCACCTTAAATACTAGTGTTCATGTGTGTTTCTTATGTGTGATGATTTAGACTATTCTTACTGCACACATTTACTTCTTATCAAATGTCCAATGAATATATGATGCATTGTATAAAGTTTAAAAAATGAGGATTTAACTGAAATATAATTTCACTAAATATACCCTAGTTTTCTACATAACAGTCACATACATACACAGGTTCACTTTAGTAAAGTCGCGTAGAGAAATCAGAGTAAGAAAATAAAAAGTTAAGTTAGTTTTAAATACAAATTAACCCCACCGCCCCCCCAACCTCTCATTAATTTTCCCAACAATTTTCAACCTCATTGGCTTGATCCTTATCAAATTGATACTATTTTTGACAATGGAGTAGTGAAAATTATGAATATTGATGATGAAAAAAATACATTCCTTGTGAATGGTCATATATTGAGATTTTATCATAAACCATTGATAAGGGAAGAATTTGATAGGTGTTTACGAGACAATTATCACTTCAAGTTGATCACGAAAGGATAATCTTCTCCTCATTCTTCAACTTCATTGTAATTTATGTATTAAAAAAAATAAAAAATAATAAAAAATAAAATAAGTATAAACATGAAAAGAAACTTTGTTGGCATGTTTATCATAAAATCTTGATTGAAAACCAAGACATACCTTGGAGTCCATATTTTTCAGAATTTCTTTTTCTTTCATCCCTGTTTCCTTTTATTCCTCTTTTTCCTCAAATTTTAAGGTAAGCAACTATCAAAAATAAGGAAAGTCTTCTCCAACAGATCCACTCGATGAAAAAATAATTGCCATCATTCTGCAACCAATTCGCAGTTTTGTAACCAAAATCAATTTCAACATCAGAAAGGTATCAAAAGAAGCATTAAGGTATGTAAGATTACATGAGTTATGTTTCATTTAAACGCTTAGATTTTAAATTATGGTTTTCATATTAAAATATTGAATATATTATAAATATTTTACCGTTATGACCTTAACCCGCCATCACTACATCCTTGTCATGTCAACATATGGTTAATAAATCAATGCATAACACTGGTCCTTTTTAAGTGGATCTGGGAAATTGTGTAAGGACAAGTCGAACAGAACACGAAATACTTCATATGTTACCTTACCTCACTATCATTTCAACTCCACTTTTTTGAAAATTCAACAAGAAATGTGTGTCTAATTTAATTTTCTATTAATGAAATTGGACACTAAATTGTAATCTTATCTCATAATCACTTGTAATATTTAACTAAGTTTGATAGAATCAGCTATCTCATGAAATTCAAGTTGAGGGTAATTGATGAGGCATGTAGAGTGATTCTATTTGTTTTAGAGTCCAAGTTTCAGTTAGTGTATTAGTTTAATGCATGAGAAATTAGTTAACTCAATTAAGTGAGTTAAAGTTAGTCTAACTAGTTGTAACTAATTGTTGCACTAGTGCAAGGTCAAGTCAATTAAATCAGATTTAATTCACATGATGTGATATTTCAAGTGACTAATGATTTACTATTAATAGCTTCATGCATGTCAGTTATGATGAAGACCCATTTGAGACAGAGGTTAAAGGGATGTTAACTGTCAGTTGTATTATTAACAGATTGCAGAGTGCAATCAAAAAAATCATTTGGATGCCCATGATGTAGTGCGAAATTTTGGAAGGCTGAAATTCCTATATAATAGGGATCTAATTCTCTTAGAATTGAGAAAGAAAGGAAAGTTGATCAGAGGCAGGAAATTGGCTAAGTGTTGGTTGATTTTGTCTGGATCAGCGTGAGATAGTTGGTAGAGTGCAACAAACTCTTTTGAGAAGAGTGCATTATATTGTTTCATGATTCCTTGGTTGATTATAAAATAAAGATAGAGGGTTTTTAAGCAACAAGCTTTCCCCAAGAAAAATATATGTGTTGTGTGATTGATTTGGTTCTTTCTCTTACTTTGTGTGATTGTACGATCGTATTTATTTTCCGCAAATATTGTAGAAGGATTTAGAATCTTGTTTTAGTATATTACATGATCGAATTAAATCCATTGGTGTAATTTCTACATGGCATCAGAGCACCCAAAATCACTATAGTTGAGAAGAAATTGAGTTTGTGCTAAACAACATTGGAATTTGCAAAAATATTATTTGGTGCGACAGGAAGATCAAGATGGATTTCAATGGATTAAGATTCGAATATGAACTCAAGGGAAGATCTAATTATATTGCATGGAAAGACAAAATGGATGCAGTTCTAGAGGAAAATAGGTTGAAATAATATATCAACACTGATATTTAAAGGCCCGTAGCAGCAAATGTCGCTCTTCTTAATGCTTGGAAAAATAAGGTTGAAAAGGTGAGGAGGATATTATTAGAGGGAGTTCGAGATCACATTGTCTCGAGTCTCCATGGAAAGGTGACTCCATATGTAATGTGGAACGCCTTGACAGATCTATTTTAGAACAACAGTGACAACAAAAAATTTACACTGAAGGACAAGCTCAGGAAAATCAAAATGGAGAAAGGCAACACTATTCTGAAATACTTGACCAAGTTCATCCAATGTTGAGATGAGCTTGGAAGTGTGTGGATTACTGTAGCGGGTGATGAATTGGTGAGCCAGGCACTTCTACACCTTCCCAAGAGCTAGCATAGTTATTAGGACTCTGTGAATAGGAGGGAGAAGCTACTAGATTGGGAGCAACTTTGGTTGGATTTGGTACAAAAATAATTGAGGCAGAATACCAGTGATGGATCGTCATCTAAGACAGACGGTGAGGAAAATTGTGCCTTGGCTAGTAAGGAAAATAAGGGGAAGAGAAAGAAATCCTATTCCAAATTTGGGACCGGAAAATAAGGCAAGAAGCATGCCATGTCTAGAGTGAAATGTTTTCACTGTCACAAGCATGGAAATTATGCCACTAATTGTCCACAGAAGAAGAATAACAACAATAAGGCTTTAGGATCTATAGTGGGTGATGCTTTGGCTTCACAGTTCGAGTTGGAATTCTCACTCATCGCATGCATGGTGTCTATTGCAATGTGATTAATGTGGTACTTCGATAGTAGTGAAAATCTCCATATGATGGGAGAGAAAGAAACAATTAGTAGCTTGGAGGATGTAATAATTAGTAGTTTGGAGAATATTAATTTTTCTCTTAAAATCTATTTAGATGAATAAATGGGCAAGGAGGCTCATAAGATTTCTTAAGTAGAAATAAAATCCCTCATAATGTGAAAATGGATCTTGTAATAACTAGATCAAGCATCCACATGTGTCAACAAGGGTCTAAAATGTGTGGACAAAGTCAAGTTTGACCAAGTCAACAACATTTTTATATGAGGAGTGAATCCTAAATAAAGACAGCTCAATATGAATGAAGATCAATCTAGCTAGTCAAAATGAAGACACCTTGAGTGTGAAAGGAGACAAGGCATGAAGATCCAGTCAAGGTTGATCCAGTCAAGATTGACTAAATCAAATAGCACTGTAAAAATATGATCAAGGCAAATGGAGACAGCATAATTTTGGAGTAGGAGCCTTTGCATGGAAGCAACCTCATAATTGGGTGGGACCCTTGGTGAGGAAGCTCATCAACTATATAATGGAGGGGATGGAAACCATATGGAGCATGATTGAAGATTATATTTTTTATGTGGTGTATTTAGAATTCTTGTATTCTTGGGCTGTTTAGCTAATTTTTTTGCATTGTTTAGTGCAAGGGTTTTCTCATGCAGGAATCCCTACTCTTTCTTGGAGATCTTGTTTAAGAAATATAAGAGGAGCCTTCTGAGATACGTTTTCCACTATCTGGTGTTAGGCCAAGCATTTACCTTCAGAAAAAATGCATTTCATTGCAGAAACTGTGTTATTTCTTAACTTGTTGCAGGGAGAGGGGTTAAAACCCCATTTTATGAGCTAGTTTCCCAGGAGGAGGATCAGACTTTTTCTTGGAAAGATAGTAGGAGAGTCTACAACCATTTCTTTGCATGTTCAGCCATTTTTATGCAGATATTTAGCTATACAGTATGATTCAGCCATAGATCTGCAACAATTATTTCTTATATATCATTTCTGTCAAGAAACCCTTGCCAGGTCATCTTGGATCTATGTAAAAAGAGACTAGATCTCTATTTTTATCCCTCATTGAGTGATATAATAGAAGATCTGATTTTTCTCTCCATTTTTTGAGTATAAACCTCAAATAACTGCGCTATATCTTTATGTAGTAATTTCTGTGTGTTGCAGTCTTGGGGTTTCATCATTTTTACGCTGTTTTGAGCATGGGAGGCTTGTTTAACAAGGAAAAAGACACTTGTTTCTGATTTCCTTTTAGATGTGGTTGATATAATTTTAGATATAATGGATTCATGGGCTGAATTTTTCTGTTGATGCTTATATTTCTGAAAATTTTGTTTTCTGTGCAAGTATTGTTGTATCTCCAATTTTGGGATATTACAAGATATTTCCATTATTGCTAATTTTCCATATTTTGGGATATTAAAATGGTATCAGAGCCTTAATCTTGGCTCAGCCTATGTTCTTCAACCATTATGGAGTCTTCTCATGGGGAGGAGAAGATCTGCAAGAGAGATCAAAGCAAACCGTTATTGTCTGGAGGAAGGAGGTTCTCAAAACTTTTCTTTCAAAATCTGCAGGGTAGAAGCAAAGACATCAAAGAAATGAGTAGGGAAAGACATAGAAGTCCCTCAAAAATATTTGCAAGATCTATACATGAGGAAAGCTCTAATTCCTCATGTTATGGGTGTGATCAGTCAGCCACATCATCAGATTTACAATGCTCTATCAGCCACTTTTTCATGAAGAAGAAGAAGCATAAAGGAGATGTTCCAAAGGAGGAGACTCTTGGTGATTATTTGCAAGAGTATGAAGCTCAATATAAGGGGTTAAATGATCACTTGAACTTCCAAGGGTTTTTCAAGATCAAAGAAGAAAGAATCACAAGGAGCAAGTAGCATGGTGTGGGTAGATTATTCGTATCTACTTTTGATGGATCACCTAAATGTCCAGCTAGGTCTTGGGTGAAGGAGCTAGACACCTATGTGAAACAACATCAAGTTTCAAAAAAGGAAGCCATCAAAGTAGCAGCACTGCATATTGAGGGTAAGGCTTATGGTTGGTTGTTGTTTGAATCTTTTTCCTTAAATAATTAAAATACATCTACTTATGCAAGGTTCATTAGAAGAATAGTAGAAAGGTTTGATGAAAAATATGATGAAACACTTTCTATGGAGCTTGTTAAACCACATCAAACAAAACATTTGCATGGGTTGGAAGGGTCCATAAACTCAGCTCCGTTTCAGAAAATCATTGAAGGGGATGAAAACTTGTATGATATCTTGCCAAGAGAAAAGTACCCATTGCATGAAGAGCTTTCTTCTCAAAATAAAGACATGGAGATTCATCCTTCAAAAGAAGACCAAGATCTAAGGTCTCTTATTGATGATGAGGAATTTTCAACTATGGAAGAGGAGGAAGAGAAGGCTAGAGTTGATAACACAGTCATGAAAAGAGCACATCAAGTACCTCATGAAGAGGGAGATGGAGCACTTGCTCCAAGGAGGGAAACTCTTACACTCTTGCAAGGAGTTCCAAAGAATCTCACATATGGAGATTGTGGCACAATCCATGTGCAACATGTGCCATCGTTATTAAATGGTGAGATATTGAAGATAGAAGAAGGAAAAGAGGAGGGAAAGCACCACATGATGAGGAGAATAACCCCTCTTTATTTCAGAAGGTTGATACACGAAGAAGGTGTTGAGTCTCAAAAGTGTTTTCCATATTCATACATATTTCCATTATGTCATAACCATCTAGCCCTTATTTCATAGCCATCTGACCTAAAGCCCTACATCAAATAACCATTTTTCATAAATATATGGGTTATCATCCTTGTTTTCCAAAGTTATTTTATTTTATGTATTTTAAGTGAATTTATGATTAGAAACTAGAAAATTAACATAGTTTCATATATCTATATATGTGTTATGAGTTTTGTGACATGTGTAGGTCAAAAGGAGACTTCTAGAAGACCCTTATGTGGCACTCTAAGGCCAAATTCGAATTTGGTTGGAGAAGATCATGGGATCATGAGAACATGTGTCTCACTTCCTTGTTGTATTGAAACTCTAAGAGGATATGTGTCTCACTTCTTTGTTGTATTGAAACTCTAAGAGGATATGTGTCTCCTTTCTCAAGTTGTGTTGAAATTCTAGAAAGACATGTGTCTTATCATTTCCTATTTTGATTGTAACTCTAGAGTTGGAGGGAGAGATTCATGGACTCTCATTAATGAGATGACTCCTCATATTTTGTATAAATAGGAGAAGCTTTCTCCTATCATGGTTAATGAGGAAGTAATGAAGAAGTAGGAGAAAATAGGAGTATTTTGTAACAAAGTTCAAGATGGAATGGGATGTAGATTTGTGAGATTTTCAATAAAGAAATTAAGTTCTTTGATGATGTTTTGATTACAACTTTAAGGAGCTGAAGGACTTCACCAAATTGGTAGCAGAGGGCCCCTGCTATCCAAGGAGGCTTCTACATGCTTTCTAGATAAGTAGCTTTTAATTCATGTTTTGCAATTAGATTAAAAGATCCTCATTATCTTACAATCATTCTTTTTCTTAAAATGTTCTTCCAAAATATCATTATTAGATGAAAAAGATTTGGTTGTATCATGTTGAGTATCTTAGTTACCTTTACATTTCTGAAGTTGAATTTGTAGTTGTTTTTATTAACTACTGTAGTTATACTCATTCTAACTCTTCCACAAGAAGAAGCTCTTCCAAAAGATTATAATGATGAATGGGAAATGGCTATAGTATTGTAGGATTAGAAGTTGAATTCGTAGTTGCTTTCATTAGCTACTGTAGTTGTACTCATTCTAACTCTTCCACAAGAAGAAGCTCTTCCAAAAGACTATAATGATGAATGGAAAATGACTATAGTATTGTAGGATTAGGAGTTGAATTCATAGTTGTTTTTAATTAGCTACTGTAGTTATATTCATTCTAACTCTTCCACAAGAAGAAATTCTTCCAAAAGATTATAATGATGAATGAAAATGGCTATAGTACTGTAGGATTTAGTTGTAATTTTTGTTGTTCACTATCACAGTTACACTTGTTCTAATCACTCTTCCACAAGAATAAACTCTTCCAAGAAATTCTTAAGAAGTTCAAGACATGACCGTGATAATGAATGATTTAGTTGTGTGTTTGCACTAAGTATCATCTCTATTCTTGCTCTTAAACGCTTGCCCAAGACATCATAATGACGAGTAGGATATGAATATGATATCTTAGTTTTTCATTGCTTTCAGTCTTTATGCTTACATTTGCACTCAATTACACAGTCAGGATTGTTCTAAAAACTCTTCCAAAAGAAGAAACTCTTCCAAAATACCAATCATGATGGACAAACAGACTGTAGAATTCCATAGACTAGTTGCATGTTAATTTAGTTAGAGCACTCCGGAGGTAGATTACATAAAAACAATACGAAAAACACATACAACGAAGTAAGGAAGAGGTCACTTAAGCGCATATAGTGCACTACACTTCATCAGTTTACTAGCCCTGGTTGATCATTTATGTTAGAAATTTAGGACGCTAAATTGACTACACATTTTGGCACCGTTGCCGGGGAAGTGTAATTAGGAGACCTTATTTCTTACATCTAAAAAAATTTTAATAATTCTTGAGTATGCTCTCCTCCTGCACTTTGTGTGATCTGGAGGATCAGAAAAAGGATTGTTATGTAAAAAAAAAATAAAAATTCTTGAGTATGCTCTCCTCTTGCACTTTGTGTGATCTGGAGGATCAGAAAAAGAATTGTTATATGAAAAAAAAAAAAAAATGAGACAAAATAAACTTCATCATTTCAATTGATTCAACAATTTAAAAAAAAAAAAAAAATTTGTTTTCATGAAAAACTTTGATTTCAATAAATTGTTTTGTTTAATGAATATATATGTGTATTTTTAAAATTTTAAAAATATAACATATATAATTAAACAAATCAATTAAAAAAAATAAAAAATAAAAAAATAAAAAAATTAGATTGTTTTGTTACTAAAATATATATGTATATTTTTAAATATTTTTGAAAATATATATATAATTTCAATAACAAATCATTAAATAAAAAAAAATAAATATATGAAACCTAACTTCTTTGATAGGTTCAGCTGTCAAAGAATGACTGGTTATGGTCTGTAGTGGTCCTCAAAACACTGTATCCTATTTTAATAAGAATGTGGCTTGATTCTGCAGCTAATTGGAATTCCGCAGCTGAGTTCAAGGTTTAGCAGGTTACAGGCATCCAATGAAGAAACTGACCACATGGGCATCTCCGGAATTGTCCCGACATGGATCCTATCCTAGTCACTCAGCCCAGACTGATAAAAATCAGCTTAAAACCTCAGTCAAAGTCCTATTTTTAGCATGTTTTTCCTGAAGTCTTTGTTGCCTGAAATTGAAAATCATTAATCCTTCTTATAAAAATTTACAATTTCAGAGAAGAAAAAAAGAAGAAGGAAAAGAGAAACAATCTATGGCTATCTTCAATCCTAACTTTCAATGTGGCCTCAGTAGAAAATCTGCATTCCTGTTCAAGCTTTGGCCTGAAACAAACCTGCAAAATCATAAATAAAAAAAAAATTGCATTTAGAAGTGCGTTTATATCATAACAATGGTGGAATATGCATTGGAAGCTTACATAATCTGATCTAAAAGCTATGAAATTGAACACAACAGTGCTTGGTTTGTCACCCAATGAGGCTGTCAAAAATCCATACATTGCATCAATGGGTGTATATGTCTTCAAGTTAAACATTTTTCTCAAGCTTCTTAGGTTTAGATACCCGACTGCCAATGATTTTGGATCAGAAATTATTCCTGCATCAACAAAAGAATGCAATATCGAATATTCCATTGTTGGAATTCATTGACATCTGGAATCTGGTGTTGAATTGAAGAATACCATGATGATTGGAGCTGACTATTACGAAACAGAGGCTGAGATTGCAGCTCTCCTAGCAGAAAGGAAAGTATCTATTGGAATTGGAAAGAACACAAAAATAAGGAATTGGATCATTGACAAAAATGCAAGGATTGGAAAGAATGTTATGATTTCAAACACTGATAATGTACAGGAAGCGGATAGACCCTCACAAAGCTTTTACATCTTCACGGGGATAACTGTAGTACTGAAAAAGCTCAATAATCCATAATGACACATTAATCTAGCAGTCTGTGCAGTGATCACATCTAAAAAAAATTTCAAAATCAATTTCACAGCGGAATGTAGCAATTCAGGAAAACGCAAAACAGAGAAAAATGTCAAACTTTGAAAGCACGACTTGGCCAAACGGAGGCGAATTTCAAAAAACCGAGACATGGGTTTTTCCGGGAACAGGGGTAATTAAGTAACCCAGAAACCGTTTTAAGAAATTCATGGCGGTCTGGGAGAATTTATCGGTTCTTCAGAAGCCCTGTGTCCTTGCCGCGTGAGGAAAAAAAACGGTTTTTGAATTTAATTCTTGGAGATCAGTTGAAAGAATTTCGTGTGTGGCAATGTCATTTCTTAGTTGATTAATATAGAATTCCAATTGAAATTGTTTTACTGCACGCTGCCTGATTAGTAGAGAATTCCAATTGAAATTGTTTTACTGCACGCTGCCTGATTAGTAGAGAAGCTGCACGCTGCCACCTTGCGAGGAGAAGGTAATGCAAAATTAGAGCAATTAATCCGTGATGGTATGGACCCTATTGCAAAGCGATTTATGTGGGATGTCATCTCACGTATATCAACTAGGCAAGGGAAAACAACAGTTATCCTGACAACACATAGCATGATATCTGGCACTGTTGAAGTACTGTCATATCCTTCTCTTCAAGTTCTTCATACTCTTGTTGCTCACACTGCGGATTGCTATTGTATTTCCATTAATCCTATAGGAAGGTACTTTGTTGTTGGAAGTGCAGATGCCCTTGTAAGCCTGTGGGATCTTTTTGAGATGTTATGTGTTCGAACCTTTACCAAAATCGAGTGGCCAGTGCAGAGAATTAGCTTCAATCATGATGGGAAATACATAGCTTCTACCAGTGAGGATCTTTTTATTGATATTGCTGACGTTCAGACTGGACAGACCGTACATCAAATATCTTGTCGAGCAACCATGAATAGTGTTGAGTGGAATCCTAAATACAATCTCTTGGCGTTTGCTGGAGATGATAAAAATAGGTACATGCAAGATGAAGGTATTCAGAGTTTTTGGTTTTGAGACTCCATAAATTCTCTCTAAGTTGACTTGGCTCATGTTGTTATGCTTCATCAAAAGATGGTATTTTGAGGCTAATAATTATGGTCAGATTTACACCATAAAATTACTATGGAAGTTAGATCAATATGTATGCCATAGTGGAGTAGAACTGGATTTTGGGGAACATGGTTTTTGAGTCGGACTTTGAAAAAGTGATTGCACATTTCACGTGCCTCTTCTGTACCTAAATCCTTTCAATGGAGTTCATTGGTTAGTTATGTTCCAAGTGCTGTTAGATGGGACACTTTAAAATCAATGCCAGGCTGCAAATGTTCTTTTAATAACTTGCAATACCCACATTATAAGTAAAGTTTCAAGGGATGAGGTTGTAAAGAAGGTAGGATGGGCAAATAGTTGTTAGGTTGTGAATAAAGCTTGAATTATGGGATTTAAAAAAAAAAAAAATTGTATTTTTTTTTTTTTGTCAATTTTGTTATTAAAAGGAAAAAATAAAAATTTCTCTTTTGTTATTAAAAATAAAAAAAAAAATTGCATTTTTTTTTTTCGATTTTGTTTTGATTTAAAAAAAAAAAAATAATAATAATTTTGAATCAATGAAATGAATAAGTTATTTACTTACTTTTCTGAAGGTAATGATTAATTTTGGACTGATGATGAAATATGAATGGCTAAATTTTTATTCAAGATTTTTAGCTACAAAACCGTCGACATTCTGCAGCTAAAGTCCAATTCTACAGCTGTTCTCCAATTCCGCAGCTGAAAAACCTTATTGTTCAAATCAGCCTAACTTTCTCATACAAAATCAGATTTTGATGATTCAAGTATCGTTGGAAAGGTCTCAACAAGATCTACACAATGAGAAATCCATCATTAGAGTTTGAAATGGCAAATATCGAAATAAATTGCTGAAAAGAAGTAACATTCAACTTGAGGCACTAATTCCAAAACAGGTATAAATTCTTTTGATTTTTCCTTTGAAGAACTTGTTTCATTAATACAAATTCTTAGTTTTGTATGTAAATATCATAACTAGAGAGATTGATCACCTCTCTCCTTTGATAATCTTACATTCCATTGCAGAAGAAGTATTAGTTTTTTTTTTTTTGCAGGTTCCAGGAGGAAGGACAAATGACTACAAGAGAATGGTGTCTCTCTAAGAGACCAATTTGTTTCATAAGAGGATGATCAGCAACAAAAAGGAGGAAATATGCTGATGTAAAATCAGATCCAAACACTTGAAAAACTTTCAGATACCATTGTCTCCATCACATCCATACCTCATAATAAACCATTCACCTCATTTCACTTCATATTTTCCATTTACATTCACATCCACTTTCCATTTCCTTTTGTCCATTCATAACCACAAATAAAAGCAAGAGGCTCATTCACATGCTTATTGCCCATTGTCATTTCTCATTCACATGCTTATTGTCCATTTCCATTTTCATCTTCCATTTCCATCTTCCATTTCTTGTCATTTTCATTCCGCAAATAAGCCCTGCTTCAATGCAAACTATTGAGTCTATAGTCCTTTGAGTCTAAGTTCTTTGTAAAAACACCTTGAGGCTTGCATGCCTTAATGGCAAGTTCTCATGCTGACAAACAATGGGAATACATTAATGTCCCTTGTTCGTCAGATCTTCTAGGTGACTCGACATCGGCAAAATCATTTGTACCTAGCAAGATGTGTTTGGGCATCTTGACTCTCATTGTCATCAATGGTGAGAGTTCTCGTGTTGACTAGTGGCATCCATTAATGGCCACTAATTCAACAATTTCCTACTATGTTCGACATCAGAACATCTTTTCACATAGTAGGAATTGTGCCAATGAGTTTTGAAGACATGAAGACTATTATTTTCAGCATTTTGGAGCAGATTCAACAAGTTTTAGTAGAAACAATAAAAAGTCATCTCATCTCTTTATCATGACTCCTCTTGTTCAGCCACTTGAAGAAGAATATGATCAGAATTTTGCAGCCACCACACATACACAACTCATCCACATTTAAGGTAAGTGAAGGTATGTTGTTTTCTAATTTTTAGTCATGTAATTCATTAGAATGCTAAAATTTTAACTTTGGAAAAATTTCTCACTCCCTCTTTCACATTGTCATATCTTTAGTTGGGGGGAAGGGACATCATTTCATATCCACATGTCATACACTATCACACATTTTCATTTCATTTCCATCCACATATACTTCCCAACCAACTATTGTTGCAACATGATCCAAAAGATTATATGCCTTGCGAATGATCAATTCATTGATGAAGTAATTGATTGTAAATGTTTTCATGAACTTTGATGCAACAAAGAAAATAAAGCATTGTTACACAAGAACCATTTCTCAAAAATAATTGGTTGTCACACAAGAACCAACCATTAAAAAAAAAGAAAAGAAAAAAAAAATAAAAAATAAAAAAAATGTTGCAATCAAGTGTATTATACTTTGTCAAAAAGAAAATATCAAGAAGCAAAGTTTGGAACGAATTTATATGAGTCAAAGATCAACTCATGGACAAATGAATCATTGCAATAGTTGCATGAGGACATGCAACAACTTCAGTTGGGGGCTATGTTGAGTCTCAAAAGTGTCTTCCATATTCATACATATTCCCATTATGTCATAACCATCTAGCCCTTATTTCATAGCCATCTGACCTAAAGCCCTACATCAAATAACCATTTTTCATAAATATATGGGTTAGGATCCTTGTTTTCCAAAGTTCTTTATTTTATGTATTTAAAGTGAATTTATGATTAGAAACTAGAAAATTAACATAGTTTCATATATCTATATATGTGTTGTGAGTTTTGTGACATGTGTAGGTCAAAAAGGAGACTTCTAGAAGACCCTTATGTGGCACTCTAAGGCCAAATTCGAATTTGGTTGGAGAAAATCATGGGATCATGAGAACATGTGTCTCACTTCCTTGTTGTATTGAAACTCTAAGAGGATATGTGTCTCACTTCCTTGTTGTATTGAAACTCTAAGAGGATATGTGTCTCCTTTCTTAAGTTGTGTTGAAATTCTAAAAAAGACATGTGTCTTATCATTTCCTATTTTGATTGTAACTCTAGAGTTGGAGGGAGAGATTCATGGACTCTCATTAATGAGATGACTCCTCATATTTTGTATAAATAGGAGAAGCTTTCTCCTATCATGGTTAATGAAGAAGCAAGAAAGAAGTAGGAGAAAATATGAGTATTTTGTAACAAAGTTTAAGATGGAATGGGATGTAGATTTGTGAGATTTTCAATAAAGAAATTCAGTTCTTTGATGATGTTTTGATTACAACTTTAAGGAGCTGAAGGACTTCACCAAATTGGTAGCAGAGGGCCCATGCTATCCAATGAGGCTTCTACATGCTTTCTAGGTAAGTAGCTTTTAATTCATGTTTTGCAATTAGATTAAAAGATCCTCATTATCTTACAATCATTCTTTCTCTTAAAATGCTCTTCCAAAATATCATTATTAGATGAAAAAGATTTGGTTGTATCATGTTGAGTATCTTAGTTGCCTTTACGTTTCTGAAGTTGAATTTGTAGTTGTTTTTATTAACTACTGTAGTTATACTCATTCTAACTCTTCCACAAGAATAAGCTCTTCCAAAAGATTATAATGATGAATGGGAAATGGCTATAGTATTGTAGGATTAGAAGTTGAATTCGTAGTTGCTTTTATTAGCTACTGTAGTTGTACTCATTCTAACTCTTCCACAAGAAGAAGCTCTTCCAAAAGACTATAATGATGAATGGGAAATGACTATAGTATTGTAGGATTAGGAGTTGAATTCATAGTTGTTTTAATTAGCTACTGTAGTTATATTCATTCTAACTCTTCCACAAGAAGAAATTCTTCCAAAATATTATAATGATGAATGAAAATGGCTATAGTACTATAGGATTTAGTTGTAGTTTTTGTTGTTCACTATCACAGTTACACTTGTTCTAATCACTCTTCCACAAGAAGAAACTCTTCCAAGAAATTCTTAAGAAGTTCAAGACATGACCGTGATAATGAATGATTTAGTTGTGTGTTTGCACTAAGTATCATCTATGTTCTTTCTCTTAAACGCTTGCCCAAAACATCATAATGACGAGTAGGATAAGGATATGATATCTTAGTTTTTCATTGCTTTCAGTCTTTATGCTTGCATTTGCACTCAATTACACAGTCAGGATTGTTCTAAAAACTCTTCCAAAAGAAGGAACTCTTCCAAAATACCAATCATGATGGACAAACAGAGTGTAGAATTCCATAGACTAGTTGCATGTTAATTCAGTTAGAGCACTCCGGAGGTAGATTACATAAAAACAATACGAAAAACACATACAACGAAGTAAGGAAGAGGTCACTTAAGCACATATAGTGCACCACACTTCATCAGTTTACTAGCCCTAGTTGATAATTTATGTTAGCAATTTAGGACGCTAAATTGACTACACAGAAGGCAAGAGGATCTATGCAAGGAAGGCAAGGACAAATCTATCCACACACTTTCACATCTTGCTCTATGCCTTGATGTCCCTTTACATGGAGGCATTCCATCAAGGAGACCTCCTGATGGGAGGAAAACTAAAGTGTTCTCTCAACTATGGGTAGCATTTACATATTTGGCCAAGGAGGGAAATTTGGGAGAAACTAGCACAATGTAGAGAATCTTTCATGGATTCAAAGAAGAGATAAGTGATTTTCTGAATTGGACATTGCTATCTCCCAGTCAGTTATTTGCACTGAAAGAGGGAAATTCAGAAATCTATGATGGCATAAACATGATCTCATGTGGAAACTCCATATATTTGGGGTAGCCAATGATATTTTAACTCACAAAAGAGGTTTCTAAACATGACAAGAGGATATCAACACTCTTGCATGCATGGGAAAATTTGAGGAAGTTTTGGAAGACAAGGACTTTCCAAGGGGAGGTTGACTTACATCTACTTCAATATTTTCTTGAGCAAGATCAACTACAAAGGAAGTAGCAAAATGAAGTTGATAATACTCCAAAATGTGACTTTGACATCAAGCATGTCAAAGAGGAGAGCCATGTTATGACAGGGGTTGCATTTTAGATCTCTACAGCATTGTCATTGTTGGGGAGCCTAGATCCTTATTGGGATTCCCAAATTTTGATGGAATACTCAAAGGAACTTTTCACATGTAACGTTATTGATGGGCAAGTGATGGATGGGAGGTATAAAGTAGTTGAGGGAGCCATTTATTTCCATGATCAGATCTATTTAGCTAGAGACTCCAAGCTCAAGGAGAAACCACTTAATGCACCCTATGAGATCTTGCTTTCAAAACCCACTGGTTTCATTAGAGCATATCATAATATCTTATATGGATTCATGTGGGAAAAATTCAAAGAGGAGATGCACTCTCGTATGAAGAAGTGCATGAATCATTTGCTAGTTCAGGAGGAACATAGCCCTTAGGAAGAGTTATCATTACCACCTCCTTATTCATTTAGTGTGTTATCACCCTAGTAATTCTTAGGTTGTGCGATGAGGATTTTTGTAGTTAAGAAAACCAGGGGTAACCAAGAACCTATTTTAGAATTCAGGATCTAGCCTTCTTGAGTTCCGGAGAGGGATCTCTCCTTATGATTTAGCTTTGTTTAGGTAACAGATATTACGCTAGCTATGAGTGGATAATTTGGTTTGATTTTTTGAAAGGTTGGTAGGAATAAAGGATTACAAAGGAAAACATAAAAAGATCTATCTAACCATTGGGCAATGGTTACAAATTAATAGCAAACAAGACTTGAAAACCAAGGTCAAAAGATGCAAATATGCTAAGGGAAAGTTAGATAACTTTTAGAGGGTTTGTAAGGCTAATTTGATGAAGTGATGTGATTCTGGACTAAGGACAATTAAGAATCCTTAGATCAGAGAAAGGAAGAGGTAAAGGTGAGGTCAAACGAAACTAAAGAGAATTTAAGAATTCTTTAGTCTGGAAATCAGCATAAAACATACAAAATGACAACTAGTAAATACAGAGAGCTTTTTAACACTAATTCTGTAATAAATTTCCTAGTTTATCATTTAAGAAGGAAAATACATATGATATATGAATGAAACTTAAAGAAATACACAATGAAAACATGAAAAGACTGTACTCATCTGTTTATCTCATGAATCCTTAACTATGATGTCTTTTTCTTCAGTTTCCAGCTTGCTGCTTCAATTTAACTCACAAAATGTCCCAATGTTTCAACAAAATAAGTCTATAGTAATCTTCAGATTTTATTCCACACAAAATACTTCCAAGAGTGAAGTATTTATATAAATTATAAACTAAAATACCTTGAAAAAATATCAAGATTGGTTCACAAATCTCTCCAACTATTTTACAGAAATAGAACTTAAGTAAAGGACACTCAAACTAATGCCACAATGTATTTCTGATTGGCCACAATCTTCTCTGCAAAATGATGACCTAGTAGGAATTTTCTGCAAAAAGTGCTTTCCAACATTGTTTAATATTTCCAAAAACATAATATATGTTAGAAAAATGAGAGATGTTTTTGTGGCTGGACATCTTATGAACATAAACCTCATTCAGTTTTGAAAAATGCATTTTATATTGGTCACAATAGTTTCTACAAAACAATGACTTAAACATGAAATTTATGCAAAAATGTTCCTTCTTGTTATGTTTTTCATATTTTCACTTTAGACAAACTTCAATGTTGGTGAAATTATTTCATCTCTTTTTACTATTGCTGCCTCCATATTTACTTTTACTATTTACCTTTGACTGCTTTGTAACTTTGTTTTAACTTTCACTCTGACTTTTGCCTGATACACTTTAACCATTGATACTCTTTGACTGTTATGTTTTCAGTGTCATTGTGAATTCTGTTTTCAATTTTACCATTTACTATGAAAACTTCATCATTATGATCTCTCTCTGACTTGATTTTGTTCTTTCTTTGTATGCAAACTATTTTTTGAATGAAGATATTGAGTTAAAATCTGAGAAATTGGAGCAAACAATTTTTTCAACTAGTATTGAAATTGTTAGCCTAATTTCTTATTTTGATAATAACCTACAAAAAACAAACAATTTGTTAATGAATTCTTGACTACAGGGAGGTGATTGAAGGTTATTCAAAGATCTGTGGAATGAGATCATTCCGTGGAGGTTTAACTCTATTTTTTATGCATTTTTAGGATCACTTATGCAAGTTTAAACTATTTGCAGGAGTATTTCACTTTAACAGAGGGAATTGAGTAATTTAGGCTAAGGATTGTTTTCTTTTTGGGGATTTTTTTCTCAATTAGGCTTATCTGAGAGATGAAAACTAGGTTAAGACAGGAAACAAGAGTTTCCTGAATGGTTGAGATTGTAAATATGGCTTTTTCAGGAGATCTGTAGGTTAAAAGACCTTTTGAAGACATGGAAATGATTTTTCAAGGGTTTATACTGAAGATTGAACTTAAAATAGAGGCTTTTGTGAGATAATAGCATTTTCTGAGGAATTTTTCAAGAATTAGGCTATCGAAGGGTTTTCTGGTAGTATCAGCTTCAAACTGGATGTTGTGAGTAAATGGAAAACCTAAAGAGTCTTTTGAATGTCGTCACTGTGGTGAAATTCTACTTCAAGGGAAAAATTGGCTAGCAATGGTTATAAAGTTCATTTACAGAGTCTGGGCGCATTTTCATAACAGCTGAGAGGAAATAATACATAAAATGAAGAAAAAATAAGGTTAAACCTTATATTTTTATCATTATATGTATCATTTAATGCAAGTCACAATTAATGGCAGGAGTGGATTTTCTTTGAATGCAAAAACCATCAGTGGTTATCACATTGCTTTTAGATGGTAAGCTGTTTTGGCCAATATGAACCCGATCGAATAGGAAATAGACACATAGCATTGGGTGGTATTAGAATACCACTTTTATCGCGCAACTTTTCATAAAATTTGGTCGCTCATTTTAGTTATGCGATATTAGATCTGCATCGTCGGATCTAACTCTATGATGCGAACAGTCGGGATTTGCTTCAAAGCTGCAGGGTAAGTGCAGTGGGGCCGAGCTCTTTAATGTGAACTGTTGATATGGTAAGTGGAGATCTTACGGTCAAAAACTAATGCAATGTAAAATGGTTGGGGCGGGGGGCATATGTTATCGGGTTAGGTTTAGACCGTTAGATTAAAGGGATGCTTGAAGATCGGATGGCTAATACTCAATGCGGCAGGGAAGGAAGGTATATGAAGTAAGGCGATCATGTTTCCTGCGAACCATTGGATTATGATTGTAAAGATGATCGGGCGATTGAAATTGAATCCGATGGCGCTGCGGATATGGGATAAAAGAGGGATTTCTAATATATAAAGTGAGTTTATATATAGAATGGGGGGTTTATAATGGTTTAACCAAGGTTAAAATTTTGGTAAAGGGGTATGCATCAGGAAAAATGGATAAGTTAAGATTTTAACCTTAGGCTAAGGGAAATTGGGAAAGAGAATATATAAACAAAGGCATAGGTTTAGTGAAGTTTAGTTTAGATTAAACTTCGGGAATTACATTTTTTGTTTTTAAACATATATTAACACATGTTTAAGGTTTTTTCATATATTTTTATTATATAGTAATTAAATCAAAGCGATTTACTTACCATAGGGGCGGGATTTAATATAAAGATATATTTTAGCCCGAGGGGTTGTAACGTGGGTGTTTTGTTTACACATGTGGGGATTAATTAACTTTGGCTAAAGTTATAATAAGTGGGTTTTGGGGTTATTATATAAAAAGGAGTTATATACTATAGGAAAATGTCATTTCTATAGGGAATTAATACTTAAGCCAAAGTTAATATGGAAATGGCATAATGTATACTCAAAATACATAAACATAACAAGTAAAGTGAAGTTTAAAAGACAATTTGCATTAATCTTATCACTTTAAATTATGATATAATGTAATTTTGAGGGTTTAATTTTCTCATGTGATGAAGGAAATTAGTCAAAGGGGAATTATAGTGTCTTTAAGTAAAAATGAGGTTTTACTTAGGATTATTCAGGGGGGTGAATGCATGAATGTAAAATGATGTACGTTTAAGGGATTAATATAGACATTTTACACTTTCAACTAATCAGCCATAGAGCCTTGGGTCTGGTCCCAACAAAAGTCAAGGAAATGCCTTGAGCCTTTTTTATTGATAGTTTAGAATGCTTCATGACTATGGGAAGGGGAAGTTAGTTATTTTGCAGCCCAGATGAATGATATTTACATTGAGATTTCTCACCTTCTTCTACCTACCCAACTTATCATGCTAAAAAAATTTCTTCCTTTGTAGTAAGGTGCATTTGAGCTAGCAACCTTTACAGCATTTATTCTTTCTAAAAGCAAGTAAAACTTTCTAATTCTAAATTTATTTCATCCATGAATCCAGATTAAACTGTTGGATTCACTTTATTTCTCTACCTAACTACTGAATTGTCATGATTAAACTGTATGACAATTCATTATTCTCTATCTACAACAAGTAAAATTGAAAAATGGCATGTTAAGATTAAACTGTTTAACTCATCATGGACTATGTCATTTATTGACACTCTGCCATAATCAAATGCAAAAGTAAAAGTAGTGGCATTTCGACTTGCACACTTTCATGTTTTATTCATCTTTTTCTTTTGGGGTATCTTATTCTTTCTAAGTCCTTTGATCTTTCTTTTAGGACTTTTTACCCTCTTTTTTGATTTTTTATTTTATTTTTTACTTTTTATTTTTTGCAAAATATGGGAATACAACTTTCAGAAGGAAAATTATGTACATATTTACAAGACTACCATCAATCAAGTCAAAATTATGAAACCTATATTTATGGGTTGCTAACATCGGCTTCACTTGGGGATGGTATTTCCTGGTGAAATGTCAAGAACTCCGAGATCAGTAGCCTTCATCTTTGACCTTTGATGATCTTAGTAAGTGTCTTTTGTCTTCTACAAACTGAAATCTGATTTAAAAATAAAACAAAAAACAACAATTTTCAAACCAGCTTATAGATCTTAAACATATTTAGGACCTCATCCTTGGCTTTAAATCTTAATGATTTATTTCAAACTAGCTGAAAATTGAAAACTGAAATAAGCTGAATATTCTACCTACTTACTCTAATAAGCTATCCAACTGCTGGTTAGGTAAAATGAAATAACCAATGCAACCATTCGAGAATTATGTACTTTGATAGATTTTGTTGCATTTTCTTGTTGATTGTCAAAACTGTAATTCTGCAACCTATTAGAAACTTGTCAACAAATGACAGAATAAGGAAATAATTGATTTCCTTTGTTGACTCTAGAAATTATACAAAAGGATCTTCCAAAATATATACACTGATGTTTAACTGATCTAAACAAATATACATTTGTTCTAGATGGCCTCCATGACATGAATCTGAAATGTTATTTTCATCTTTATCTCCCTGCAAAATTTCAGATAAGATTTGAGATGATATTTTTCCTGATTGTAATGTTTGATTATTGAAACCTTTATCATATTGATTCTGAAAATCATATTTAGTTAATAGAGGAATGCTTTGAATGCATTCAATATCCAACATATCAGCTATTGGATCATGCAAAACTTGTGAAAATTGCTGGAACCTATGACATATAAGATTCCATGGGACTTCATAAACTTCAACAAGTTTCCCATCCTTTTCTTTAAATATGTTATACCATATTTCCTTTAAACGCTGAAATGATTCAAAAAATAGTGGTATGGAACTTTCTTGTGTCATTTTATCATTTATTTCAATGGGAACTGATAACTGCAATTGTGAAACTAAAAAATCTTGATCAATAGTTTCATCATCTTCTTTTTTGTCAATCACAATTCCTAAAGATTGATGATTATTGATGGCATGATAGTTGTCTCTAATGAACTGAAATGAAGCAAAACAAAGAGGTAAAGAACCTTCACTAATTTCCACATTTTCTGCTCTTTCTTCCTCACTCTTATGGCTGATCTATATTGGCTTATCACTATCTTCAATCTGTTGAAACTACATTTCTTCGTCTTGCAAGCTAGCTTCTGATTGCTCTGTAAAGTTAGCTTGAGTTTGGAGAACATAACTATCATCATAATGATTATACTTAGGCAAATAATCAAAAAAAGGAATGTAATCAAACATACACATTAGATCAACAAATTCCTCTTCCTCATATTGATTTGTACATTCATTTTCTGATCTATGATAATTGGAATTAGTAGGAATCTTTTCATGGCTATCAACCTATTCTATTTCTTCATGGTGATTTTGAATAAAAAATTCATCTTTCATAGTGATCTCCTATGTTCTTTCATCTAGTTTTCTTACCAAAAGGTTGAGTTTTACCTCTGCAATGTTTTTCTTTTCCTCTTCTTTTACTTTCAACTTTTCCTGTGTGATTTGCAGATTAACTTCTACATCAACTGTAATGTTCTACATCTGTACAAGTGTTTTTGGATCTCTTTCTCTTAACCGAAATTCTATTTCTGTATCAAAGGCACTTGGATAATGCAAGAGAGATGAATCATGAGGAGGTCTAATATTTTCTGGCATTGAATAATAAAATTGATTAAATCTGTCAGAAAATTGTTGTATTGTTTCATTTGGATGTCTTTTTAACTTATTATACTATTCCATGATCACAAAAGGATTAACTTTGATAATCGATCTATCAAGGAAAAATTTGATAAACTGCTGGAAATTTGAGATGCTAGCATTAGGCAGATTTTTGAACCAACTCTTTATTCTATTTTGCAAAGAAAGAGAAAAAAGTCTGATTTTAACATCATCTTCATCAATCTCAAATAAATCCAAATAATTCTCAAAACCTTGAATATGTTTTTGGGCAGTGATACCATTCTCTCCATCAAATCTAGTGAGATATTTGTAGTATTTTTTAGGAAAATCATGGAGTATAGGAGGTAAAATAAGGGTCTTATATCTATCTGGAACTTTATATGGTACAAGAATATGTACAGGGATTGTAAGATCAGTCTTGATTATTTGAGACTTCTTAATTGGAAAATGATCATCATTAGATTCACAAGAAATCTGCTCAAAGAGATTAGGAGAATTATTACTTACAATATTCAAAGGAAAATAATTAAAAAATAATCTAAGATCTTCTATAAAATAAAATATACATTGAAAAAATTTCTTAATGAGAAAGAACATAATGTCTTGGATTAAGATCCAAGTTGAAAGCCTGATCTTTCCATATTGTTCTTTGAGGTTCATTCCTCCAGTGGAGTCTTGATTGTGAAATTGAGTTGGAGTTGCTAGGTGGATGATTTTAACCTTTGTGTGTCCGATCACTGTCCACCATCATAGATCAGATCTGGACCTGTAAAATATTTCTGAAGAAAAGGTTAGTCTTCCCCAGCGGAGTCACTAGTAGAGTTGTTATTATATTACCCACAACCTTTAAACTTAATCTTAAAGTACAAAATATATGTTTTAAAAATCTTCCTCTAAGATTAAACTTAAAACTGGAGAGTGGTTAGCTCCCCAGTATGGTCGCCAGTATGTTATCACCCTAGTAATTCTCAGGTTGTGGGATGAGGATTTTTGTAGTTAAGAAAACCAGGGGTAGCCAAGAACCTCTTTTAGAATTCAGGATCTAGACTTCTTGAGTTCCGGAGAGGGATCTCTCCTTATGATTTAGCTTTGTTTAGGTAACAGATATTAGGCTAGCTATGAGTGGAAAATTTGGTTTGGTTTTTTGAAAGGTTGGTGGGAATAAAGGATTACAAAGGAAAACATAAAAAGATATATCTAACCATTGGGCAATGGAGTCAAATTAATAGCAAACAAGACTTGAAAACTGTTAGCACTCAAATCTACCTCAGGCTGAAATGAAGTAAAACTCAAGGCTACATCAAACCACGCTCAGCCTCGTAGCTAGCCCTACGAGGACAGGAGAGGGCTCTCTCCGTCAATCTCGAGAAAATAAGCAATAGAATGCGAGATGACTTACAATAAGAACTGATTTTAGGCTAGTAAAGAGATAGGTATGTTTGATTTTTGGTTTTTTGGTTTTTCGCTGGAGTAATGGGAAAACAAGTTTTGGGTCCGGGGATAAGGTCAGACCTTTGCAGAGTTCAAGCTGGGGCGAGGTAGGTGATGATCTTGATGCTTTAAATTGGATATATGGATAGATAAGACCGAGGAGGAGCTGAAGGGGGAAAAGAAGAACTTGGATCCTCTCCAAACAGCTGAAAACATATAGAACTAACTGAATTCAAAGGCTAAGCACCGTAAACAATGGATTCAACCTTAATCACTCATTCAATTTAGTTCAGAAGCATATGAAAGGATGGCATACATTAAACATGAAGAAACTTACAGTAAACAAAGAAGAAACACCATCAAGAACAGAACACCACAAGGATCCCAACAAGTGCCGCAAAACCCCCGATCTTTCCTTAGCCAAAATATGAAAAGTATGTACAATAGTATCAAAAGTATCCCAAGAGTCCAACCTCTCCAACCTCTGAAAATGATTGAGAAATTACAATATATAGATCACTCTAACACCTTTCCCCACCTCTAGGGGTCGAATTCCTTCTTCAGGGATCAGTTTCAACCAATTCTAATCATGGAACTACAATCTAGGCAGCTAACAACTTGCCTCTAAAAGAGTGGAAACTGATCCATTACATGATTTTTTACTCATTTGAGAGTGAATCTTCTAGAAGAGATAAAAACAAGCCAAAGTTACATATCAAACATTAATTTACATCATAAAAACCCAAGAATTCTATCCATAGGCAAAACTGGTCCAAAATAGGCGAAATACTGAGCTGGCACTCAAAAAAATTCTCTAGGTGGGTCGCTCCTGAACTGCGTGGGTCGCTCATGTTGCAGGCTGATTTTGAGGTAGCTCCCGACATCCAAATTGAGCTCATGATAGCTCGTTGGAAAGCCCTGGATGTCTACTTTCCAACCCAAGTGGAATTTCTGAATTTGGAGTTGATTTGACCCTTAAAAACCTCATTCTCCCAGAGGTACTTCCTGCTGGTGCAAAAGGTGGCAACAAGGTGTTTTTTATGGTGTTTTTGAGCTGTTTGACCATCCAGATTTTGTTGAAATGCTAAGTTGACTTCAGAGGATGCATAATTAACCATGAAAAATCCAAAAATGTAAAAATCTCCTCCAGCAAGTGCCTCAAAAAAATGCGAGCGCAAGAGCGCGCGACCCACCTAGCTACAAAACCTGTTTTTAAGACCAAAAATTTGGAAATGACAAAATTTTCTCCGAATTTGCCCAAATTCGGAGCGGAGGTCCTCCATCATGTGTCTTGCCCAGTCAATGAAGCCTCGGCCAAAATCCGAAGTGGATTAGGCCTTTTCCGCCGCCGAAGTGCCTTGCGCAACCTCCTCTTCATGATCCTCATCCTCGCTTTGCAAACATGCATGCGAGCCCAGTAATGGCCTTTCATGTGGCGAAGCAAGTCTTTGTCTCGATTGGCCTTCGCCAACAGCTTCTCCAGATGTATATTTACCCGAGTGAGTACAGTATCTCGGTCAGTTGGTGTCATGTCACCGGGCCTCTTTCGATTCCACTGCCTGTCCTCACGGATTTGGCGCACCTCATAAAATGTGAGCTCATCCTCGAGCTGTTTGTTGCGCTACTCCAAATAGTTAATCACCCACTGAGCCTTCTGCAATTGGTCTTTCAGCTGGTCATTCTCGGCCCTTTGCTCCTGGATGACTTCCCTCAGCTTCGAGCTAGGAGAGCCCGTATCAATATCAATGACTGTCATATCGGTGTCCCGGCCTCCTGATGGGCCCTCATCATGCATGGGCCTCTTGCCCCTGTCTTGTACCTGTACCTGCACTGGAGAAGAAAGCGAGACCCTTTCCACATCACGTGGAGATAGTACTCGCCGTGTCGATGAAGTTGGCAGGACCCCTTCCACCTCACGTGGAGATAGTACCCGCCGTGTCGCTGCAAATAAGGCCCTGTGGCCTCGCTGATATGTCTGAACCAAAGGAGTAATGATATGCCCAACCTCAAGCATGTCCGGCTGGTGTGAAGGCTCTCCTGCCTCATAAACTGCCTCGGGAGACTGCTGTGGCACTCTGAAAAAGTCTCTAGAAATGAAGTCCTCCCAAGTGATGCCCTGCTCTGCCAACTGATGTGACACCAAGATTTTGATCAAAGCGAAATGATATATACTCCTGTACTGCTGCACTGGGCTCGTCTTCTTCTGCACAAATGTAACCATCCTCTCTATGTTGCGGTATATGAAATAAGGAATATTCATCATACGCACCCTTGTGAAGTGCATCAGCAAACGAACATGATACGAGAAAAGACGAGCATACCTGCCCTCACAACTGAAATACTGAATAATGAGCCTCATGAGTGGTGCATACTCATCTCTCAAGAATCTGAATGGAAAGACTCTGCTCAAGTAAGCCACATATCCAGTTTTAATGTATGGCTCATAATGAAATTTCTCTAACTGCTTACCCTTGCTCCATTCCTCGCCTATGTTAGGTATGCCAGTGGCTTGAGCAATAGTCAAAGGCGATACAATGAAATCAACCCCAGCCAGGTTTACCCGATTACCCCGTAAATGAAGAACAAACAAACGTGCTAATTCACGATGAGGTCGGGTTTGCACAACCATCTCACAAAATCTGAAACATGACAAGAATCAAAAACAATCCATAGCTAATGGACATGCCTGCAACCGAGCCAAAGAGGTAGGCTCCTCTCTGCGATGATCACCACTTCTGTTTTCTCTGCGGGAACTCCGTGGCACATTACCTTCAGCCACCGAATCACTGCCTGACCCTGGCTCATATTCTGACTCTGTCTCTGACATATCTTTGATCAAACCTTTGGCAATGTGTATGCTGATATGAATGCAGTGAAAGCAAGATTAGGACGTATGTTTAACATTCAATCAATATCCCACCGCCAAAACACCATCAAGGAATCAAACTATGGATAAAATCTCTGTTTCAAATGGGCTGAAAGGCAGCATCTCTGTTTTGAATGCAAATGAAATTTTGACAAAATAGGAGTAGGCAACCTTTAAAAGTTTGGACACATCTAGTCAAAGGAGAGTATGGTATAATCAGTGATAGGTTTGCCTACGAGTTTATGACCATAAAGGTTTCAATAGGTCATTTGAAACAATGCTAACATTGGGCAAACAAAAACATGAGCAAATGCTAACATTGGGCAATGTGACTCATTACACACATGAGAAATGTGACTCAAAGGTTTAAACATGGCATAACACTAACAATGGTAGCAGTGGTATTATGGGTATGATAACAAATTGATTTTGATTTTGTATAGAAGGCTGGCCATATCACTGTTTAAAATAGCAAACACAGTCTTTACACCATTAATTTTTGTTGCAAACCCTAAAAACAATAATCTTACAACAGTGGGGCTTTAAATCCTTCATTTGCATATTAGAAACCACCCATGATGACCGAAATATGTTTGAAAACCCCAAGTGATTGATGAAAACCTGTTTTGAAGGCAACTGGAGTCGATTCCGAGCCAATCTGGGCGCTCAAACTCAATTCCAAAACTTTGTGTCTGCGTGGGTCGCGCAGGCTCTGTTTGGGTCGCGCAGCCCAGGTGGGTCGCGCACCTACAAACCCACAGTGCTGAACTGACTCTGCGTGGGTCGCGCAGCCCAGGTGGGTCGCTCTGCCTCAAGGTGGGTCGCGCAGCCCTAAAACTCTGTCTACGCCCTTCAAAAGTTTGAAATCGGCCCTCAACTTTGCAAACATGATTTGGGAGCAATGAAATCGGTTCAAATGAACTTGTTTGGCTTTTATAATGTCACAAATATCTTCACAATCAGATTTTATTTCAAATCAAACTTCAAACCCATATTACAAATGCTTTTGTAATTTTCACTTTGGCTTTTTCAAATACAAACTTCCTTTGGCTTTTTTGAGGTCGATACTAATGATTTTGCTGTCTTTTTGCAGGAATATGATTATCTTGGCTAGAGAAAAGACCAGGGGTCTGCTTTTACAATGTCTTCATGGCGGAACAATTACAATTTATTACAAAATGATAATGACAAATTTCTAGTTCCAAAACAGGGTTTTGGACTAGAAATGTATTTTTTTAAGAAAATGTCGATGATAATAAAATAGAAATCACAAGTGCTGGACTTTCCTCACCATGCAGGCTTTATGACTAGTATATAAATAACTCAAAAACCCTAGACACCAAGACCTAGGACACTTATCGACAATTTTAATGACCTCATATATCATGACAATAACTATGAATAATTTTTTGAAGAAAATTTTTAAAATAGCGCTGCAGGTATAATATGAGGAAACAAAAGACGACAGACCCCCACGTCAGTTCATGGCATGATCCTAGTGAAATGCAACGAAGTGGAACAAGAGAGACACCTAATAATGAATATGCAGAAGACGAAATGATCACTGACGGAGGGCTGCAAGGGCCGACTCTAACATTGGCTCCAATGGGGATGGTGGCTCCATGGAGATGCCAAGAACATCAAATCTCTGGGGGAGTCAGACAGTGCCTCTCATCCATTGGGCGATGGAATCATTATTTCAACTGACAAGACAAACTTTGGACAATTTTATTGAATGAAAACTTGACTGAAAACTTGACTCAAACCGACTCGATGGCAAACTGAAATAATCTTGAAAAAACTGACTCAACAGACCAAACACAAATGACTCATGACTGATTTAAAACAAGACTTTACGAAGCTTTTTGGAAAAAGGCAGCAGTCCATCAAGATTTGGAATCATGATGACAACCACCTGCAATACTAATGTGATATATACAATCATGTGTAGTGAGCCTTCCAATGTAACCAATCCAGCAGATGGCTACACCCCAAATTTCTGCTCTTATTCTCCCTGAGAAGGCGGACTGATGAACCTGTAGGCAACTCAAAATAACCACTGAAACCAAATCTTATGATAAGGAACCAAGCAATATTTATCCTTTCTAATGTTTACAGAAGAATGCTGAAGGGGTCTTGAAAATCTTGAAGCACTGGCTTATCTGGAGATCCAGCTGCAAAAATACTAGTATCCACTTCATTCTGATCTGAAAGGAAAATTGATTTCTGAGGGATAGAAATGCACAAATCTGCCATCCGAGTGTTAGCTGTAGGTCCCTTGGCCATGAGCAATTCTGGCATATACTCTTCAATTTCATGATCTAGGTCATTCTTAAACAAAAAACAATCTTCAAGGTTATCAAACATGACAACCTTATCATCTTTGTGAAGGAAAAAATTATCTGTTTGCTGATCTACACAACTGATTACAAGACAGTCATCTTTTTCAAAAGAGGAAGAAGTTTCATCAACACTTTCCTGACTATGTGTGCACTGCAAATCTGCTGTAGCTCGGGCTGTAACAAGACCTTTCAAAAGTAGATCTATCTCATCTTCAGACAAAGGTGACAATGCCTTTTGTTTTCTTCTGCTTAAACAGTAATTATCTTCATATGACAAGGCATTCAAACTATCATTCATTACTGAGTTATTGAAAGGAGATTTATCACTTACTTGCACAAAGATCTCATTCTGATTTTCATGAACTGACTGAATCACCTCTTCATGAAGGCTGTGTTCTAATGATGGGCTGACAGTATGACTGAGAACATTTGGATCCTTTACTGTGTCTTCTGCATCCCAGATGATTTCAACAGCAGAGTTCTCCTTGATGGGCTTTAACACAAGATATGCTTGGTCATCATGATCTGAATCTGAATCTGAAGTAGCTGTCTGGACATTATCACAATCTGCAATTGGAACTGGACTTACTTGCATGCTGCTGTCTTCTGTGGGCAGATCTGAAATGACATTCTCCCTTTCATCATTTTCAGCCATATGGCCATCAACTTGCTGCAAAGTCTCCTGAGCACCTTGATAGGTATCCTTTAGGTTCTCTTCATGTTGCTGAAATGGATTCTCATATAGAGCCTCCATGATTTCATCATTCATGAAATTATCATCTTCATAATATTTCTCCAGGCTTTCAATAAAAGAATAGGCATGTTTGCAACAGTCATGAACTAAATTTAACGATGGATAAGATACTTGATATCTTTCAATGAACAGGGCATGAAAATCCTCTAAACAATAAATACAGGCCATCGGAAAATTTTCATACCAAGATTGGGCTTCACCTTCCAGAGTGGCTAGGAATATCTTCATCAAACAATCTTCAGGAAAAGCCACCTTCAACTTGCGAATATGCATGTGAAATCTAACCAAATGTAAAGCAGCATCTTTCTTACCATCATCATTAAACGTAGGCAGATTCTTTGACCAATCTACCTTGGGCATCTTATTCGGAAAACCTGGAATGTGATCTCGGCTCATGGGAGCATATCTTCTCGTGATTCGGTCCATCTTGAAAATCTCACAACTACTGATCTCCCTGCAGTGAAGTCACCATGAAGCATCGATTTCTGGATTTGTTCAGTGAATGAAGTCGCCAGGTGAATGATTTCAGCCTTGCGATGTCTGACCGTTGTTCACCATCAACGATCAGATCTGAACTTGATACATGTACTGGGGCAATTTACAAGTTAAATACTACGATTACAAGTTATACCGGAGATCGACTGAAGCAGCGTTTATCTACTTCGCTGATGCATAGCAACAACGTTTCGAAAGCTACCTGGCGTGACTTCAGACTCCGTCTATAACAAGCAAACGTTTTGAGTTTCTCCCCAGTATGGTCGCCACTATGGCGACCATACTGGGGATCGAACCCAGAATCTCTGGTTTAGACTGACGAGGAGCTGAAGAGGGCAAAGAATAACTTGGATCCTCTCCAAACAGCTGAAAACATATATAACTAACTGAATTCAAAGGCCAAGCACTGTAAACAATGGATTCAACCTTATTTCACTCATTCAAATTAGTTCAGAAGCATAATGAAAGGATGGCATACATTAAACATGAAGAAACTTACAGTAAACAAAGAAGAAACACCATCAAGAACAAAACACCACAAGGATCCCAACAAGTGCCGCAAAACCCCTGATCTTTCCTTAGCCAAAATATGAAAGTATGTACAATGATATCAAAAGTATCCCAAGAGTCCAACCTGTAGAATGCCTCAGAAATTACAATATATAGATCACTCTAACCCCTTTCCCCACCTCTAGGGGTCGAATTCCCTCTTCAGGGATCAGTTTCAAACAATTCTAATCATGGAACTACAATCTAGGCAGCTAACCACTTGCCTCTAAAAGAGTGGAAACCGATCCATTACATGATTTTTTACTCATTTGAGAGTGAATCTTCTAGAAGAGATAAAAACAAGCCAAAGTTACATGCCAAACATGAATTTACATCATAAAAACCCAAGAATTCTAGCCATAGGCAAAACTGGTCCAAAATAGGCGAAATACTGAGCTGGCAGCTGAAAACTCAAAAAAAAATCTCTAGGTGGGTCGCTCCTGAACTGCGTGGGTCGCTCATGTTGCAGGCTGATTTTGAGGTAGCTCCCGACATCCAAATTGAGCTCATGATAGCTCGTTGGAAAGCCCTAGATGTCTACTTTCCAACCCAAGTGGAATTTCTGAATTTTGAGTTGATTTGACCCCTCAAAACTTCATTCTCCCAGAGGTACTTCCTGCTGGTGCAAAAGGTGGCAGCAAGGTGTTTTTTATGGTGTTTTTGAGCTGTTTGACCATCCAGATTTTGTTAAAATGCTAAGTTGACTTCAGAGGATGCATATTTAACCATGAAAAATCCAAAAATGTAAAAATCTCTTCCAGCAAGTGCCTCAAAAAAATGCGAGCGCATGAGCGCGCGACCCACCTAGCTGCAAAACCTGTTTTTTAGACCAAAAATTTGGAAATGACAAAATTTTCTCCGAATTTACCCAAATTCGGAGCGGAGGTCCTCCATCATGTGTCTTGCCCATTCAATGAAGCCTCGGCCAAAATCCGAAGTGGATTAGGCCTTTTCCGCCGTCGAAGTGCCTTGCGCAACCTCCTCTTCATGATCCTCATCCTCGCTTTGCAAACATGCATGCGAGCCCAGTAATGGCCTTTCATGTGGCGAAGCATGTCTTTGTCTCGATTGGCCTTTGCCAACAACTTCTCCAGATGTATATTTACCCGAGTGAGTACAATATCTCGGTCAGCTGGTGTCATGTCACCGGGTCTCTTTCGATTCCACTGTCTGTCCTCACGGATTTGGCGCACCTCATAAAATGTGAGCTCATCCTCGAGCTGCTTGTTGCGCTGCTCCAAATAGTTAATCACCCACTGAGCCTTCTGCAATTGGTCTTTCAACTGGTCATTCTCGGCCCTTTGCTCCTGGATGACTTCCCTCAGCTTCGAGCTAGGAGAGCCCGTATCAACATCAATGACTGTCATATCGGTGTCCCAGCCTCCTGATGGGCCCTCATCATGCATGGGCCTCTTGCCCATGTCTTGTACCTGTACCTGCACTGGAGAAGAAAATGAGACCCTTTCCACATCACGTGGAGATAGTACTCGCCGTGTCGATGAAGTCGGCAGGACCCCTTCCACCTCACGTGGAGATAGTACCCGCCGTGTCGCTGCAAATAAGGCCCTGTGGCCTCGCTGATATGTCTGAACCAAAGGAATAATGATATGCCCAACCTCAAGCATGTCCGGCTGGTGTGAGGGCTCTCCTGCATCATAAACTGCCTCAGGAGGCTGCTGTGGCACTCTGAAAAAGTCTCTAGAAATGAAATCCTCCCAAGTGATGCCCTGCTCTGCCAACTGATGTGACACCAAGATTTTGATCAAAGCGAAATGATATATACTCTTGTACTGCTGCACTGGGCTCGTCTTCTTCTGCACAAATGTAACCATCTTCTCTATGTTGCGGTATATGAAATAAGGAATATTCATCATACGCACCCTTGTGAAGTGCATCAGCAAACGAACATGATATGAGAAAAGACGAGCATACCTGCCCTCACAACTAAAATACTGAATGATGAGCCTCATGAGTGGTGCATACTAATCTCTCAAGAATCTGAATGGAAAAACTCTGCTCAAGTAAGCCACATATCCAGTTTTAATGTATGGCTCATAGTGAAATTTCTCTAACTGCTTACCCTTGCTCAATTCCTCGCCTATGTTCGGTATGCCAGTGGCTTGAGCAATAGTCAAAGGTGATACAATGAAATCAACCCCAGCAAGGTTTACCCGATCACCCCGCAAATGAAGAACAAACAGACGTGCTAATTCACGATGAGGTCGGGTTTGCACAACCATCTCACAAAATCTGAAACATGACAAGAATCGAAAACAATCCATAGCTAATGGACATGCCTGCAACCGAGCCAAAGAGGTAGGCTCCTCTCTGCGATGATCACCACTTCTGTTTTCTCTGCGGGAACTCCGTGGCACATTACCTTCAACCACCGAATCACTGCCTGACCCTGGCTCATATTCTGACTCTGTCTCTGACATGTCTCTGATCAAACTTTTGGCAATGTGTATGCTGATATGAATGCAGTGAAAGCAAAATTAGGATGTATGTTTAACACTCAACCAATATCCCACCGCCAAAGCACTATCAAGGAATCAAATTATGGATAAAATCTCTGCTTCAAATGGATTGAAAAGGCACCATCTCTGTTTTGAATGCAAATGAAATTTTGACCAAATAGGAGCAGGCAACCTTCAAAAGTTTGAACACATCTAGTCAAAGGAGAGCATGGTATTAACAGTGATATGTTTGTCTACGAGTTATGACCATAAAGGTTTCAATGGGCCATTTGAAACAAAGACATGAGCATATGCTAACATTGGGCAATGTGACTCATTACAAACATGAGGAATGTGACTCAAAGGGTTTAAACATGGCATAACACTAACAATGGTAGCAGTGGTATTATGGGTATGACAACAAATTGATTTTGATGTTATATAGAAGGCTGGCCATATCACTGTTTAAAATAGCAAACACACTCTTTACACCATTCATTTTCATTTCAACCCTGAAAACAATAATCTTATAACAGTGGGGTTTTAAATCCTTCATTTGCATATTAGAAACCACCCATGATGACACAAATATGTTTGAAAACCCCAAGTGATTGATGAAAACCTGTTTTGAAGGCAACTGGAGTCGATTCCGAGCCAATCTGGGCGCTCAAACCAAATTCCGAAACTCTGTGTCTGCGTGGGTCGCGCAGGCTCTGTTTGGGTCGCGCAGCCCAGGTGGGTCGCGCACCTGCAAACCCACAGTGCTGAACTGAGTCTGCGTGGGTCGCGCAGCCCAGGTGGGTCGCTCTGCCTCAAGTTGGGTCGCGCAGCCCTAAAACTCTGTCTACGCCCTTCAAAAGTCTGAAATCGGCCCTCAACTTTGCAAATATGATTTGGGAGGTATGAATTTGGTTCAAATAAACTTGCTTGGCTTTATATATCTCACTAATATCTTCACAATCAGATTTTATTTCAAATCTAATTTCAAAACCCATATTACAAATGTTTTTGTAATTTTCACTTTGGCTTTTTCAAATACAAACTTCCTTTGGCTTTTTTGAGGTCGATACTAATGATTTTATTGTCTTCTTGCAGGGATATGACTATCTTGGCTAGAGAAAATACCAGGAGTTAGCTTTTGACAATGTCTTCATGGCGGAACAATTACAATTTATTACAAAATGATAATGACAAATTTCTAGTTCCAAAACAGGGTTTTGGACTAGAAATGTATTTTTTAAGAAAATGCCGATGATAATAAAATAGAAATCACAAGTGTCGGACTTTCTCACCATGCGTGCTTTTACACTAGTATATAACAACTCAAACCCTAGACACCAAGACCTAGGACACTTATCGACAATTTTAATGACCTCATATATCATGACAATAACTATGAATAATTTTTTGAAGAAAATTTTTAAAATAGCGCTGCAGGTATAATATGAGGAAACAAAAGATGACAGACCCCCACGTCAGTTCATGGCATGATCCTAGTGAAATGAAACGAAGTGGAACAAGCGAGACACCTAATAATGAATATGCAAAAGACGAAATGATCACTGACGGAGGGCTGCAAGGACCGACTCTAACAAAAACTAAGGTCAAAAGATGCAAATATGCTAAGGGAAAGTTAGATAACTTTCAGAGGGTTTGAAAGGCTAATTTGATGAAGTGATGTGATTCTAGACTAAGGGAAATTAAGAATCCTTATATCATAGAAAGGAAGAGGGAAAGGTGAGGTCAAACAAAACTAAAGAGCATTTAAGAATTCTCTAGTCTGGAAATCAGCAGAAAACATAAAAAATGACAACTAGTAAATACAGAGAGCTTTTTAACACTAATTCTGTAATAAATTTCCTAGTTTATCATTTAAGAAGGAAAATACATATGATATATGAATGAAACTTAAAGAAATACACAATGAAAACATGAAAAGACTGTACTCATCTATTTATCTCATGAATCCTTAACTATGATGTCTTTTGCTTCAGTTTCCAGCTTTCTTCTTGAATTTAACTCACAAAATGTCCCAATGTTTCAACAAAATAAGTCTATAGTAATCTTCAGATTTTATTCCACACAAAATGCTTCCAAGAGTGAAGTATTTATACAAATTTTAAACTGAAATATCTTGAAAAAATATCAAGATTGGTTCACAAATCTCTCCAACTGTTTTACATAAATATAACTTAAGTAAAGGACACTCACACTAATGCATATATTTGGAAATATTTTTTATGGATAGGTGATGAAAAAGAGGAGAATTCAAATTTGATCCAACTCTTAGTTGATGATGAAGCATCCAAGTCACTAACTGCTTTATTTCTTTGTGCATTCTACTCCAACAATTCTGCAAACTTGGGGTCCCATGATATCTTTTTATTGCTCAATCCGAAATATACATGTAAAAATTGAAAGAGGTTATTATGGATAAATATGTTGGTGAAATAAACCTCTTTCAGTTTCCTAAAATTACTCTCCAGCTGTGCACAATAGGCTCTGCAAAAATATGTGTAAAACATAGTTTTACGAAGTCTGAAAAATAGGCTGTAAAGATGTGCATTTATCTCTCATTCTAAAATGGTCGTGCAAAAAGTGAGATAGGTTTTTGTAGACAGGTCTCTTAGGAACAAAACCACCTTTAGTTTTGTAAAATGTATTTCTTATTGGCCACAATATTCTCTGCAAATTATGACCTAATAGGAATTTTCTGCAGAAAGTGATTTCCAACATTGTTTGATATTTACAAAACCATAATAGTTGTTAGAAACGTGAGAGAGGTTTTTGTGGCTGGACATCTTATGAACATAAAATTCCTTCAGTTTTGAAAAATTTATTTTAGATTGGTCACAATAGTTTCTGCAAAACAATGACTTGAACATGAAATTTCTGCAAAAATGTTCCTTCTTGTTATGTATTTCATCTTCTCACTTTTTTGTTCTTTTGACTGTTTTACTTTCACTTTAGACAAAATTTAATTTTGGTGAAAGTATTTTCATCTCTTTTTACTATTACTCCCTCCATATTTAATTTTACTATTTACCTTTGAATTCTCTGTAACTTTGTTTTAACTTTCACTCTGACTTTTACCTAACACACTTTAACCACTGATACTCTTTAACTGTTATGTTTTCAGTGTCATTGTGAATTCTGATTTCACTTTTACCATTTACTATGAAAACTTCATCATTCTGATCTCTCTCTAACTTGATTTTGTTCTTTCTTTGTATACAAACTATTTTTTGAATGAAGATATTGAGTTAAAATCTGAGAATTTGGAGCAAACAATTTTGTCAACTAGTATTGAAATTGTTGGCCCAATTTCTTATTCTGATAATAACCTGCAAAAATGAAACAATTTGTTAATGAATTCTTGACTACAGGGAGGTGATTAGAGGTTCTTCAAATATATGTGGAATGAGATCATTCTGTGGAGGTTTAACTCTATTTTTTAGGCATTGTTAGGATCACTTCTGCAAGTTTAAACTGTTTGCAGGAGTATTTCACTTTAATAGTGGGAATTGAGAAATTTAGGCTAAGGATGGTATTATTTTGTGGATTTTTTGCTGAATTAGGCTTATTTGAGAGATGAAAACTGGGTTAAGATAGGAAACAAGAGTTTCCTGAATGGTTGAGATTGTAAATATGACTTTTTCAGGAGATCTGTAGGTTAAAAGACCTTTTGAAGCCATGGAAATGATGTTTCAAGGGTTTATACTGAAGATTGAACTTAAAATAAAGGCTTTCATGAGATAATAGCAGATTCTGAGGACTTTTTGAAGAATTAGGCTGTCGAAGGGTTTTGAATGTCGTCACTGTGGTGAAAGTCTGCTTCAGGGGAAAAATTGGGTAGCGATGGTTATAAAGTTCATTCACAGAGTCTGGGTGCATTTTCATAACAGCCGAGGGGAAATAATACATAAAACAAAGAAAAAATAAGGTTAAAACTTATATTTTTCTCATTATACGTATCATTTAATGCAGGTCACAGTCAATGGCAGGAGCGGATTTGCTTTAAATGCAAAAACCACCAGTGGTTATCGCGTTGCTTTTAGATGGTAAGCTATTTTGGCCAATATGAACACAATCGAATAAGAAATAGACACGTAGCATTGGGTGGTATTACAATACCACTTTTATCGCACAACTTTTCGTAAACTTTGGTCGATCATTTTAGTTATGCGATACAAGATATGCATCGTCAAATCTGACTCTACGATGTGAACGGACGGGATTTTCCTCAAAGCTGCGGGGTAAGTGCAGTGGGACCAGGTTCTTTAATGTGAACCGTTGATATGGTAAATGGAGATCTTACGGTCAAAAACTAATGCGATGGAAAATGGTGGGGCGGGCGGCATCTGTTATCGAGTTCAGTTTAGTCCATTAGATTAAAGGGATGCTTGAAGATCGGACGGCTAATACTCAACGCAGTGGGGAATGAAGGGATATGAAGTAAGGTGATTGCATTTGATGCGAACCATTGGATTATGATTGTAAGGATGATTGGATGGTTAAAATTGAATCTGACGGCGCTACGGATATGGGATAAAAAATGGATTTCTAATATATAAAGTGAGTTTATATATAGAATGGGGTAGTTTATAGTGGTTTAACCAAGGTTAGAATTTTGGTAAAGGGGTATGCGTCGGGAAAAATGGATAAGTTAAGATTTTAACCTTAGGTTAAGGGAAATCGGGAAAGGGAATATATAAGCAAAGGCATAGGTTTAGTGAAGTTTAGCTTAGATTAAACTTCGGGAATTACATTTTTTGTTTTTAAACATATATTAACACATGTTTAAGGTTTTTTCATATATTTTTATTATATAGTAATTAAATCAAAACGATTTACTTACCATAGGGGCAAGATTTAATATAAAGATATATTTTAGCCAGAGGGGTTGTAATGTGGGTGTTTTATTTACACATGTGGGGATTAAATAACTTTAGCTAAAGTTATAATAAGTGGGTTTTGGGGCTATTATATAAAAAGGAGTTATATACTATATGAAAAGGTCATTTCTATAGGGAATTAATACATATGTCAAAGTTAATATGGAAATGGGATAATGTATACTCAAAATACATAAACATAACAAGTAAAGTGGAGTTTAAAAGACAATTTGCATTAATCTTATCACTTTAACCTATGATATAATGTAATTTTGAGGGTTTAATTTTCTCGTGTGATGAAGGAAATTAGTCAAATGGGAATTATAGTGTCTTTAAGTAAAAATGAGGTTTTACTTAGGATTATTCAGGGGGGTGAATGCATGAATGGAAAATGATGTAAGTTTAAGGGATTAATATAGACATTTTACACTTTCAACTAATCAGCCATAGAGCCTTAGGTCCAGTCCCAACAAAGGTCAATGAAATGCCTTGATCCTTTCGGACTGATAGTTTAGAATACTTCATGACTATGGGAAGGGGAAGTTAGTTATTTTGCAGCCCAGATGAATGATATTTACATTGAGATTTCTCACCTTCTTCTACCTACCCAACTTACCATGCTAACATTTTTTCTTGCTTTGTAGTAAGGTGCATTTGAGCTAGCAACCTTTACAACATTTATTCTTTCTAAAAACAAGTAAAATTATCTAATTCTAAATTTATTTCATCCATGAATCCAGATTAAACTGTTGGATTCACTTTATTTCTCTACCTAACTACCGAATTGTCATGATTAAACTGTATGACAATTCATTATTCTCTATCTACAACAAGTAAAATTGGAAAATGACAAGTTAAGATTAAACTGTTTAATTCATCATGGACTATGGCATTTATTGACACTCTTCCATAATCAACTGCAAAAGTAAAAGTAGTGGCATTTCGACTTGCACACTTTCATGTTTTATTCATCTTTTTCTTTTGGGGTATCTTATTCTTTCTAAGTCCTTTGATCTTTCTTTTAGGACTTTTTACCCTCTTTTTTGATTTTTATTTTTTATTTTTTATTTTTTATTTTTTACAAAATATGGGAATAAAACTTGCAGAAGGAAAAGTATGTACATATTTACAAGATTACCATCAGTTAAGTCAAAATTATGAATCCTATATTTATAGGTTGCTAACAGAGTGTGAGAAGGAGCTCATACATGAACTACCTTGCTGATTTAAACCAAGTATATGATAAACATTGTATTGTTGAACATCATGATATATTTATTATATACTTGCATTTTCTTAACACTCATGTGCGGGTCTTGGATCCAAGAGGGGGCACTTTTCCTTATGGGTTTCATGAGCCACTTTGAGCCATGAAAAACGACGATGTTGGTAATTCCTTGGGATATTTTGGAGAGATGATGTACTCTTCATGGTGTGGTTCATTAACACCAACCATCATACACCTTCTCCAAGCATGCAAGAAGGATGGGGCAGCAAACAAGTGTTAGGAAAAACACTATTCATGTCATATCCTATGGCAGTTAGGAGTAAAACTGCACTGGTTGCACTTGAGGGACCATTGTCCTTCTCCTTTATTGCATATGGCAGCTAGCATGACTATAATTATGATTCCATATGCTGAAAATGTTCTTATATTTGTTGAGGACATGGTTGGAGGAGAGATACATTGGTGGGATGTGTCCTTGTGGAAAGAAATTTCCTACATTTTTTGCACCACATGTTCCAAGGGGAGCATGGGAAACTATATGGCCAATATAATAGATCACTTGTTTCTTTATGAGGTGGACCATATGATTGATTGGAGCCCTTGGGACATGCCTCCCATGAGAAATTGGGAGGATCTTTACCATGAATTACCAAGCCGGGAGGTGATTCATTTCATTTGGATGATAGCATGGAGGTGGGAGTCCTTCATTGATGATGAAATTCCCCATGATTGTCATCACTTATATCATGAGGAGGCCATTGATCAGAAAGAAGGTTTCCATATGGACCTTCCTTTCTTTCATGATGAGAGCCATTTGGTTTATCCACCAAAGGCCATCTTTCACATTTTGGAGGAACCATTGGGAGATAGAATTATTGTAGGAAATTTGAAGCAATGGTGGAGACTATTGGAGGAAGAGGCTCCAAGAGGAGGAGGGGAGATTTTGCAGCACCCTTGTATTTGCTTGAGGAGAAACAACATTTGGGAGGGGAAGACTGTAATATTCCTAAATTAGCATGCAGCTAATAGGAATATTAAATTTTCTCTTAAAATCTAGTTAGATGAATAAATGGGAAGGAGGCTCATAAGATTGCTTAAGTAGAAATAAAATCCCTCATAATGTGAAAAGAGATCATTTAATAACCAGATCAAGCATCCACATGTGTGAACAAGGGTCTAAAATATGTGGAAAAAGTCAAGTTTGACCAAGTCAACAACATTTTTATATGAGGAGTGAATCCTAAATAAAGACAGCTCAATGTGAATGAAGATCAATCTAGCTAGTCAAAATGAAGGCACCTTGAGTGTGAAAGGAGACAAGGCATGAAGATCCAATCAAGGCTGATCCAGTCAAGATTGACTAAATAAAACAACGTTGTAAAAATATGAGCAAGGAAAATGGAGACAACGTAATTTTGGAGGAGGAGCCTTTGCATGGAAGCAGCCTCATAATTGGGTGGGACCCTTGGTGAGGAAGCTAATAAACTATATAATGGAGGGGATGGCAACCATATGGAGCATGATTGAAGATTATATTTTGTGTGTGGTCTGTTTATACTTCTTGCATTCTTGGGTTGTTTAGCTAAGTTTGCTACATTGTTTAGTGCAAGGGTTTTGTCATGCGGGAATTCCCTACTCTTTCTTGGAGATCTTGTTTAAGAAATATAAGAGGAGCCTTCTGAGCTAATTTTTCCACTGTTTGGTGTTAGGCCAAGTATTTAACTTAAGAAAAAATGTATTCCCTTGTATAAAATACGTTATTTCTTAAGGTGTTTCAGTGGGAGGGATTAAAACCCCACTTTATGAGCTAGTTTCCTAGGAGGAGGATTAGCCTTTTTCCTGGAAAGATAGTAGGAGAGTCTGCAACCATTTCTTTTCATGTTCAACCATTTTTATGTAGAGCTTTAACTATACAATGTGATTCAGCCATAGATCCAGAGAAATTATTTCTTGTATATCATTTCTGTCAAGAAACCCTTGCCGGGTCATCTTGGATCTATGTAAAAAGAGACTAGATATCTATTTTTATACCTCATTGAGTAATCTGATAGAAGATCTGATTTTTCTCTCCATTTTTTTATTATAACCCTCAAATAACTACGCTGTCTCTTTATGCAGTAATTTCTGTGTGCTTCAGTCTTGGGGTTTCATCATTTTTAAGTTGTTTTGAGCATGGGAGACCTGTTTAACTAGGCACAGGACATTTGTTTTTTATTTTCTTTTAGATGTGGTTCATAGAATTTCAGATCTAATGGATTCATGGGCTGCATTTTTCTGTTGATTCTTATATTTCTGAAAAATGCATTTTCTATGCAAGTATTGTTGTATCTCCAATTTTGGGATATTATAAGGTATTCCCATTATTGCTGATTTTCCTTATTTTGGGATATTACATAGTAGAAGGATCTTCAGATGCACATCGAGATGGGTGATGACAGGAGGTATAGTGCTATCGGGATTGGTACAGTTACTTTCCAGAGATAGGTAGTTAAGCCTTTCTTATTAAAAGATGTGATGCATGTACCAAGCTTGAAAAATAATTTAGTTTTAGTTTCTATGTTTGGGGATAGAGGATATGATGTGGTTTTCAGTGAATGGAAAGCATTCCTTCATCACAAAGCCATAAGAAAGGTTAAGAATATTGGGATTCATGTGAAGAACCTCTACAAACTTAATGTAGATGGCTGCGTAGCATTGATGAGTAAAGAAAACAGAGTGGTGAGCTAGGATGAGGGTGAGTTATGGCACAGGAGATTGGGCCATCAACACCACAGTGCTTTGAAGGTCATGCAGCTGATTTCTACGTGGCTTCCAAAGGGCACTCGTGCATATAGAAACTTGCAAGGGTTGTACCATGGGGAAGTGTACAAAGGCCACTTTTCATGAGAAGGAGAACCGAGTAGTGGAAATCCTTGAGAGAGTTCACTCGGATGTGTGTGCACCATTATCTACAACTTCTACAACAAATCACAAGTATTATGTGATTTTTTTTTATTGTTTTTCTAGAAAGTGTTGGATCTACTTCATGCAAAAGAAAGATCAGACATTATCAAAATTTTGTGAGTTCAACGCACTGGTTGAGAAATATACAAGGAATCAGGTGAAGGCTCTAAGCAGTGACAATGGTGGTGAGTACATCTCCAATGAATTCTAGAAATTTTGTGGCAAAGAATGAAGTCGGAGAGAGTTGATTGTGCCTCATAACCCACAATAGAATGGGGTCGCAGAGAGAAAGAAAAGAGCAATTGTGGGTGCGACACAAGCTATTTTACATGATCATGGCCTACTGTTTCATTTATGGGGTAGAGGCATGCAACATAATGATATTTGTGTAGAACCATAGTCCTCATCAGATACTTGCCATAAGTACACAAGAGGATGCTTTTTCTGGTAAGAAATCCGATGATTCATATTTTAAATTTTTTTTCTCATCTGTCTATTGCCATGTGACCAAAGATTCTAGAAAGAAGTTATAACCAGCAGCAAGTATTGGGATATTTTTGGGGTACACCGATACTCCCCACAACTATCAAGTCTATTTTCCAAACAGCAAGATGACAGTTGTTTATAATGTTCTACCTAATCTTCCTAGACCCGGTGGTGCCAACGCATCGGGGGCATTTCATTCCGCCTACAGTATCATTGTAGCTCTCTGTCATCCATATGCTGAACCTCCCATGGGCTATGGTTTTACTCAGGGAGGGGCCAGCACCTCCTTCACTTTTCCCCCTCTCGGTAGCATGTATCCAGGATACGGCATGTCTCCTCCTTTTTCTCAAGCTCTTGTTTACCACAATTTTATCCAACCTCCTTATTATCCGTATCCACATCCTTGTGCTCTAGCTCCTATGGCATTAACACCTTCCCCTACCTTTCCTTCTCAACCCTCGTAACAGCAGCCACTGCCCCCTCAGGGGCAGTTGTATCCATAGCAGGATGCGACTAATCCTCCTCCTTCCAAAAAGAAGAGGAAAGGCACACAAAATTAATCTGCTCCCAGTAATCCTAGATCTAATCCTCAAAATAATGCACCTAACACTGCTAACCAGCAACATAGCACTCAGCCCAAGCAGGACAAGCCTGTTCACACAAACAAGCCTTGTTCTTTTCATGGTGTTTATGGTCATTACACACATGATTGTCTCGTTTTACCACAGATGAAGTAGATGTGGGAGTCTCAAGCAACATTGCGAGGACAACAAGCCTCCCCTTCCATCCCTCCCAGTGCTGCGCCTAGTCAGCTGGTTTTGTTTACTAATCCTTTCCCCTAGCAAGGAAGATCAGGTAGAATAGTATAAACATAACCCGACTAAGCGTAGATCAGGTCATATTTTAATGCAATTTGGAGAGCGGCTTCCTCAGTTTGAGGGAAATGCGATGCAAAATCCTTGCCGATAGCAAGCAAGAGAGATCTAAGGAACCAATCCATGTAGACATGGTCTTCTAATGTAGGGGCTCGACATAGGCTATTTCTTCTCCATCATTCCTGGACATGATCAGATAGGTGGGTCACAAACGATTCACAGAAAGAAGTCAAAAGTTCGGTATCAGTGTCCTAATGAAGGGGAAGCTGGAAATAAGATATAAAATCTCAGGCAAGAGTCGCAAAGGTGGTATGAGAGGATGAGGCCTGATCAACATACCACTTAGAAGCTTTGCTAGTAAGCATACATTGGAACAACTGAAGACGGACATAGTCATTGGTAATGGAGTTAGACGAACACTACATGTGGAAAGATCAAACATGATTTGTAGGATCTTCTCTAGCAAGGCCTTCAAACTTGGGGATGTCAGAAGGGAGCTTGGTTGGCATAGCAGGGCAACTAGCTTCATGGTGTATGGGGTCATTGATCAACTGGTTAAAATCGGGAAGACTGAGGCCCGTCATATAGGGGAGCAAGGCAGCAGCCGAGGTAGTTCCTGTTGCAGTCCCACTAGTAGTATTCCCAACATTAGGGCCGGGGCTACCACCAGCGTTAGGTCCTGAACCAGAGATGGTGAAGGTGATAGGGGGTGAACCGGGGGTGAAACCAAAAGGGGAACCCAATGAACTAGAAGAGGAGTCAGAGTGCGGACTCAGTGGAGGACTAACTCGAATCCTACGCGGACGAGTGAGTATTCCTATCAGAAACTGAGGATGAAGGCCAAGAAGTATTCGGTATAAACACCTTAGTGGCACAATGGTGACAGCACAAACACAACACAAATGGAAGAGAGAATAACAAGGGTAGAAAGGTGCAGGATCAACTAATTACAATTTCGAAACAAGGGCAGAGAGGTGCAAGATCAATTGATTCCAATGTTTTAAAGTGTTTTCTTGGTGGTGTTAACCAAGATCTTCTTCACTTAGGGTGTGCATGTAAAGTGTGTAAATTTTAATTTCTAAACCCACACGTTTCTAGAGAAAAAGAAAAAGTGTGTTGTATAACTGTAAATAAACCTGCAGATAACAATATCTGAAACTGAAATAACAGAAAATAAAACAACTAGTTATGCATTAATCTAAACCAAAGTAGGCGGGCCTCTCAACAACTATTCTGTACATGGGAAAAAATATAATCAAAAGACACCAAAATATCCAATAGATCTAAGGTCGGGAGGGACAGGGATCTAAAGGTCAGATCTGCTGGAAATAGGTGCAGAAAAACAACAAAAAATCAGAGGAAAAATGATTGTAAATGAGGTGGCGAAAGGATATAACCTGGAGGGAAGCAGAGGGGACCCTAGAGGAAAACCAAAAAAAAACTAAAAGGAAGTGATTTGGATGGATAAATATCCAATCTGAAGTGGATCTGAAGGTAAGGTATCAGATCTAAAAAATGGTTGAACACTCTAAAAATTTCAAACAACCTACAACAGCAAAAACTCTTCCACAAAATGTGGAGGGTACTGAAGCCCTAGAGGGCTAGGTTCCCACTTAGATGAGTAAAACAGAACAATTATACGTCCAAAATGAGTGAAGATAGACGTCAGACAACCCTGATGAGGCCTAGAAAAACCCAGAAAACTTTCATAAAAACTCCTGCAAAAAGTCCAGGTCGCAATTTCTGACCTGATTTCTGTGTAGGTCGTAGTTTTAAGCCTGTTTTTTGCGCCCTGGAGGTTCAGGTCATAGGTTTTGGCCCAAAAAGTGTGACCTACACTTCCGACACTCTCAGGAGTAGGTTTCAGTGGAATGTGTTGTCTCAATTGCGGCTGGTGTCTGTCACCTGCGTAATAGGTCCAAAAACATACGGAAGTTAGAATTTTTAATATTTTAGGGTTTTATAGGTTAAAAACAACATCAAGAAAATAAAAACAAGAAGCTAAAGAGAAATTATATGGTTTGAAGCAACTGGATATGCAAGGATCTAAAAAACAACAGTCGTAATCGTAAACCTATGTGGAGTCACTAGTTGTTAGTATGAATCTTAATCGCAAGTTTACGAAAAAAGACCACTTTAGCTGTACATAAAAAACAACCCTAACAGCAAAGATGGCTACCAATATATTTAGATCTGCAATTAGGTGACCAACATAAATGCTGCAAAAATATATATCTATGCATTGAAATACATTAAGCAGTAAATAAAAACAAGATTTGCTCCATGCATCCAATAGAAAAGACAAGAAAATGTTGAATGAATTTTGTATTAATGGCACCTAGGAGGAAAACATAGAAGGATGTTACCAGTTCTCCTCAATGGGATGGGTTCTTGTAAGTCCTCAGCACTTAGAATCTAAAATTCCTCTCTCTTGATGATGTAGAAAACCCAGACAAAAATGGAACTCAAAGGGAGATCACAAGCAAAAAGATAGAAAAATACGACAATGATGGTGGATCAAAATGAGACCAAAAGTATAGATCCAAACTTATCTTTAGGCAACAAAAGGTAGTGAGTGAATGGAAAAACCTTCTATTTATAACAAAATATTGAGTTAGTCTAGATATTGGTGCATAATTAAAATATTGTTAACCAAATCAAGATCCAAATTTTATAGAATATTTTATTATATTTGTTGGAAGGAAAAATAATTTGACTTGGGTCAAATCCCTTTATTCTTAAATAATAAATAAATAAATTATTTATTTATTATTTTAAGGATGTGGTTGAGTAATAATAAAATAAATAATGATTTATTTTATTACTAATGAATGATTCAATCAAATTTAACAAGGAATATCATTTAAATAAGGTTTAAATAATTATTCCTAGAAAATAATAAGATAAATAATAATTTATCTAATTAATTTTCCTGTTTTGGGTTAAATATGTCTAGGAATATTAATTAAACTATTTTTTAACTAATTATTCCTTGAGGAAAATAAAAAAAATGTAGATTTATTTAATATTTCCTCATGGGGTTTCCTATTCAGACCATAAACAACTTAATAAAGGTGGTTTACTAAGTTATTTTTCATAGTGAAATAAATTTTACTTAGGGTAAAATTGGTCTTACATGGTGAACTTAGGTCCATCTAATAGTAACAGGTTAGATGACCAAAAAATGGTGTAACAGATTTCCCCCCAGCGTGCGAGCGTTAGGAGCTAATCGTATGACCAAAGTACGTTGTACAAACTCAATCACTAGACATTGAAGGGGAAGTCAAAGAGAGAGAAATATAAGGTAGACCAAAGTGCCAGAGGACTAGACCCTGAGGAGGCGAGACTTACAGGCTTGACAAGTCTCTTTTATGAGTGAGTACCTGTGCTATAGGTGGTGGGGGAGGCATACCTATGCCCTCCGAGACAAAGTACAAAGAATAATGCGTCCAATAAACAAGGGACTAAACAATATAGTACATGTTGGCATAAACATGAGCCAAACAAAAATATGATAAAGAATCCCCCATACATACAGTGCTTGGGATAACAGCCAGGACTTATACAATAATATCTAAGTACATGAGATACAAATACAACCCAAATGCCCCTGTAAACAGGAAAGGGCTCTGAAAATATGACTAATACATGCAAACAAGAAGGTGTTGCAAGTGGCTGAGGCCGAAATCATCAAATCTATGGAGCTGCATCAAAGGCTGTAATGAAGAGGTCATTCGGGCATGTGGGGGGCTACCTGTAGGGCCAGCCCCTCATGAGGGCTAAAACATCTCACACACACTCGATAATCGTTGGTATCGGCTGCTGCATCACTGAACCATCAAGTATATGGATCTCGGTCATGCTGAAAAGGAGTTGGAGCTGAGAAACAATCAATTCAAAGGGCAATAAGGAGTGCCTTTGCCTGATCCAAGGCACCAAACCATAGTGGAAACTGGAACCATGGTATACCACCCTCTAGACCTGTCTTCTCGAATGAATGTTCTGATGTCAACAGAAGGAGGTCCACCATAGATGAGGCAATAAGGGCTCCTAAACTAAAGCACGAGAGAAAATAGTAGAGCGACTGAAAAAATGACACCAGGGATGATAATGAAATGCAGGGTTCTAAGTAGTGGACGATTGACTTCCCTTGTTAGAGCATAAATGGCATGGATGACCTGGCAGCGACTAACACAATATCATAAGGGATAAAGGACAGTAGGACTGAAGGCCATAATGTGCAACATGAGAGAGAAACCAAGAAATGACGAATAGATGACTATAGGGGGATACAAAGGGACTGGGGATAGACTCCATGAATTTAGTGATGACTCAACTCAGATGCTCTAAACAAGGGTGACTCGATGATGCTTCCACACAGAAAAGGTCCAATGGGGACCATAAAAACAAGAGTACATGATGGTTACTCACGACGAAAATCGACACGAGCATGGACAAGTATGCAGGCAAAGTGGTGCCGCAAGTACAAGTGTTACAAGTGAAGAAATTCGATTTTGAGGAGTGGTGAATTGACCCTTATTAGATGAAATGTGTCTTAGTGAAGTATCAAATCACAAAAAACTAACAAATACTCATTTGAGGGTTCGGTGAGAGCTTTCCAATGGTACAGATGGTTTGTCAAACTGAGCTACGGTTTCGTCGCAGCAGGTGAAAGAAAAACCAAGGGTTTCTCTTTTAATAAGGCATTTTCCCTCCAAATTCATTCATTTGCATGTGGAGCTATGGTGAATGTAGAGAGGAGAGAAGGCCCTAGATATTGCGACGATCGTAGCGGACAAACTGACCGTTAGAATCAAGATCTGTCAATTGCAGGTAAGAGGCCTAACCCTACTCTTTCATTTCAGTGGATTGAAAGTTTAGTTTAGGTCCCCAGAGCTCAGGAACAGACCCCTTCTCCTCTTCACGGCCAGGTCGCACTTTTTTAGGCAAAAACTACGACCTGGGTAGCAGGCTTTGGGCAGAAAACTGCGACCTATCCCAGGATTGGGCCTGAAAAGTGCGACCTGATAGGGAGGAGTTTTTCTATGCTATTTTTTGGCTAAGAACTAGGTTTTTGTGTTTGGATACAGTCTTTCCTATCTATACACTGAAAAATATGATGGTTTTGTGCAGATATGGTAGAATTACGGATCAACTGGAGAGAGAGAGAGACCTAGGCACATTACGGTCGGAGATTCGGGAGGATCAAGGTGTCTGCAGTGCATTGGTGAGGTTTGGGGTTCTAAAGTTTGTGGAGAACCCTTTCATGAGAGTTGGATAGCCCTTATTGGCACGAATTTTCAGCTATTAGGAGCCAGACCATGAGGTATTTATAGTGCAGGGGCACTAGATCGAGTTGACGATCCAGGATATATATTTCCTAATTGGTCTCCCACCACTTGGGATGGTCGGGAATACTCATCCAGTGTTACCGTGAGGGTGGAACATCATGGAGTTTGTAGGGAGCCATTGTCAACCAAGTCTCCATGTCAAAGGGACACAGATACCCATTGGGGATCTAGAGAGGTTAGAGACCCGTGTTGTGGTCGCAGTGGTGTTGCAGATCCTAGGCAACCAGGAACTCCACCACATCACTGGAGGGCAGATGATGCTTGTGGAGAGTGTGTTAAGTGGGACTTAATATTGGTGGGCCCAAATGATGTTGTCGTCGTTGAAAAGACAATTGTCACTATGTAAACGGAAAGTGAACCATGACTGTGCATATGGGACAGTGTTGTGCTCACTCTTCATTTAGAAGATCCCAACACTTCGACCTCACATACAGCTCCAGGATGGGGGCCCAACAGAGCCCAGGATGTGCCAGTGGGGGCGGCTAATTTGTAGAGGAGGATGTAGGACGGTCGGATGAGTGTTCTGACCTGAGATTTTTGGTCATTGTGATCAGATGCCATTGTACATAGACGACTATCCCTATAGTGGGATGAGTTATCATGGGGACCCGGACTTGCCACTACTGCTTGGTCGGGTATGGGGGCCCAATGGTAAGTGAAAATTTGCTAATCTTTTATGTGCATTGTAAAGTTTCAAAATATTGTATATGGTACTGATTCTTTCACTTTTGGTATGCAGATACAACACCGATAAACCAACCGGGTATATGGGATGGCCTGCAATATCAGGTGCTACAGGAACTAGTGGATCGAAGGCACCACAAAATGATGATGCAGCAACCCTCCTTGAGGACATCCATCGTAGATGTGAGAGGCTTTTGACCAGTGTTTCAGAGCAGGTTGGCAAGACTTAGAGGACCAATACATAGAACCCTGTATTGGTCTACCCTCATAGTGGCGAGGGGTCATGCAGCACATGGCAATGGCTGGGCAGGGGATGCGTGATCTACGAGTTGCGGGAGAAAATCCATTGGCTCGGGATCCTATAGATAGTGATTATTTGTGTAGGGACAGGTGGTGCCCCCAGTTTTGAGTTTTTGTAACATGCTATGGGCATGTCATATGTATCAGAGTTAATGGACTCTAAAACATTTTATATGACACATATTATGGATATGCATCATTTTGATGGTTTTATGTTATTGTCTTGTGTTAAATGCGTGTGCTAAATGCCAATCTATAATATTGTTTGAAATTCTATTTACATAGTGATTTTGTGCTCTAGGTACATGACCGAATGTAATGATTTCAAATTCACGCATCAAAATCTTCACTCGTAAATATCTTCTAAAAAGGATAGTATTATGCACATGACAGACACCATTCAGTTGCATGACAAGAAGTAGGAAATCTAAATGAACATGAATGTGGAGGATGCGATGGGAGAGGGAATCATCTAATAAACCTCGTACTACATCATACTCAGCCTGATTATTGGTAGCAATACCAATGCATACACCGTTCGAGAGAACAAGCGAATGCAAGGGGGTAAATATGGCCCAACCTACCGAGGCTAGATTCCAAGAGTAGCAAATTGCACCATCGGCATAATCGATATAAGGTGTGGATGGGAGGCCCATCTGAAAGGTGCCATAAGACAATAAATGGGGGGATGATGAAGAATGCTGGCAACCTAAGCGCAAAGTAGAAATCAAACATACACTGCGAGAGGGAGTGATCTGGGTAGGATTTCTATTACTCACATGTTGATGGTTAGGTGGAGTGTGGGAACTACCAGAGCTGTAGCTTTTGTTCAGGCCGCAAAAGTCACCATAGACACTGATGGTGCCATCCTGCTTATGGGCGGGAAAGATGAAGTTAGGGGTGGACAAGGCTTCCATGATGTCATCATCAAAATAGAAGATGGAGTGACTAGAGGAAGGGAGACCACATGACGTGGCGAAGCTATCGGACTCATCATCATGAGAAGAAATTTTCACATGCGCATCATCATGGTGGATGACGGAAGAACAAGCAGATAAGGGATCCACTAATGTTGAGCCTAGGGTGATCGCAAAAGGGAGGTCAAGCGAAACAACAGGGGAAGACTGAGAGGGAGCTTCCACCAAGGGTCTCATGGATGATGATAGGTAGAGGATGGTGGCTGCAGGCTACGTTATCTCGACATCAGGAGGGGGAATGTCAATGGGAGTGGGTAAATCCTCAGGCTGGCCCGCAGCATATTGCGCAAGTATAGTAGAGGGGGATTGCTTTTGTTCAACCTCGTACTCTCAAACTACCTCCAAAGAGGTGTGAGAATCCATAAGGCGAGGAAAATGGTGGGAGTAATGGCCATGGAGATCACACAAAGCATAGGGTTGGTTGCTGTGAATAGTCTTAGGGTTCTTGGTTGCAGTCGAGGAAGAAATAGAGGCTTCAGGGTTTGTAGACTCAGGGAACACAAAATTAACCATGGACTTGATACGGGGAAATTTAGGACAGGTATGGGTGGCATGATCAATGACATCACACAAAGCACAAGGCTTTGGAGATGGAGGAGGAGCAGGGTCAGTCGGGGTAGCCTTGTCCTTTTATGCCCTCTTGTGAGCTTTTCCCTTCTTAACTGAAGTGGTCGCAACAGGAGAAGGTTACTGTTGAGGTGGCTGAGGCACTGTAGTAGCCAAAGAAGTCATGGGGACCGGTTGAACTGGGTTCAAAGCAAGATAAGGTTTAGGTTGACTAGTCGGGGTAGCAGCTGGGGGATCGAGGTACCATACGGGAATCCCCAGGGTCAGGTTAGGAAGAGAGAGGGTAGCCATGACAAGTACCATGTACACTCCAGGAGGGGGAGCTAGGAATGGTATCTAATCAGAGGGGTAATGGATAGCTTGGATGGCGTCAAGATGGCTAAGGCCTAGAAGAACTGTTCTAGGAGGGTAGAAGGGCTCATGAACACTAGCTGTAGGTGAAGGGCCAGGAGGAGGGGGTCCAGAAGGCTGAATCGAAGGGTTAGGAGTAGGCTGCAGAGGGCGAGGTTGTTGAATAGCCTAACCAGGCTACTTGAGGGAGGCCCGAGATGATTGCATGATGCAAACATTCGATGAGCTGGGATCAAAGACAGGAGGACGAAGACCAGGGAAAGTACCAAGCAATGAGGAGAATTTCTAGACTCCGGGTGAGACGCTGGTAAAAGGATCGATGGTTTGCTGATTGGCCACCGAAGAGATGATGGACTCAGGGGAGGTCTAAGACTTTGGTTCGTAATATGTCAACTGGTCAATGGTGACTGTCTTTACATTATGAGGGAAGGACATATTGTGGTGAACCACAGATGGGACAAAATACATCGCATAGGTGTAGATACGACCCAATCGAATGTTGTAATCTAAGGGGGCATCAATGACTTCTATGTCAATGCAACAGTCTTGCCTGCAAGAGTAATAGGACAATTTCGGAATAGGCCAGTGGGCTGGGAGGCATGGCCAACCCATGCTCGAAGAGTGATTGTGGAAGGAGCCAACTCAGGTGATCCGAGTTGATTCCAAACCAAAGCAAACATCACACAGGTGGATGCCCCCTAATTAATGATACACTGGGAAATTTTGGCATTCAGGATCTTGACTGGGATTTGGAGGGCGACGGAGGAAAGAAGAGGATGATGTTCTGACCAGTCAACATCGAAGACGATCAAATGAAGATAATAGATCTTTTCATTGGAAGATAATAGATCTTTTCGTTGTGAAGGGCACGACTAGAGGAGTTCCAGCTTTGAGATGGGAGCAGGAGATTGTGCCAAATCATCTACTATAATATACGAATGGGCAGCTTTTCCAGAAGTAGTGTTTCGGCGTAATGGTCCCTTATTGATATGCAAAGGACCATTAGTTGTCAAAGGAGGCTCCATAGAACCTGAAGAAGGGGGCTCAGGGACAGACATAGTGGGAGGCTTGTTGTACTGATGGGACTGAGTTTGAAGGTTGAGGTTTGTGGTTATAGGTTGATCAGAATTCATCATGATATTCTAGTAATCAGAGGTACCAGATGGAGGAGATTCAGTGGCCACCTGACCTTCAGGTGGTTGGGTAGGCACAAATCCTTGCTGAGGGAAAGGATTAGTAAACACAGCCGGCTGACTAGGTGCAGCACTGGGAGGGATGGAAGGAGAGGCTTGTTGTCCTCGCAATGTTGGTTAAGACTCCCACATTTGCTTCATCTATGGTAAAAGAGGACAATCATGTGTGTAATGACCATAAACACCACAATAAGAACAAGGCTTATTCGTGCAAACAGGCCTACCCTGCTTGGGTTGAGTGCCCTGTTGCTGGTTAGCAGTGTTAGGTGCACTATTTTGAGGATTAGGTCTAGGATTACCGTGAGCAGATTGATTTTGAGTGCCTTTCCTCTTCTTTTCGAAGGAGGAGGATTAGTCGCGCCTTGCTGTGCATACACCTACCCCTGAGGGGGTGATGGCTGCTGTTGCGAGGGTTGAGAAGGAAAGGTAGGGGAAGGTGCTAATGTTGGAGGAGGTGGAGCACCAGGCTATAGATATGGATAATAAGGAGGTTGGATAACATTGTGGTAAACATGAGGTTGGGAAAAATGAGGAGGCATGCCATATCCTGGATACATGCTACCGGGAGGTGGAAAAGTGTAGGAGGTGCTAGCCCCTCCTAGAGGAAAACCATAGCCCATGGGGGGTTGAGTGTATGGATGAGAGAGAGCTCCAATGATAACAACGGTGGCATGAGATGCCCCCAGTGTGTTGGCACCACTGGGTCTAGGAAGATCAGGTAGAACGGTATAAACATCACCCGATTGAGCGTAGATCAGGTCATATTTTAACACCATTTTCAGAGTGGCTTCTTTGGTTTGAGGGAAATGCGATGCGACATCCTTGCCGATAGTAGGCAATAGAGATCTAAGGAACCAATCCATGTAGACACGGTCTTCGAAGGTAGGGGCTCTACATAGGCTATTTCTTCTCCGCCATTCCTGGACATGATCGGATAGGCGGGTTGTAGACGATTGATGGAAAGAATTAAAAAGTTCGGCACTAGTGTCATAACGAAGGGGAAGCTGGAAATAAGATAGAAAAGCCCCGGCAAGAGTCGCAAAGGTGGTATGAGAGGATGAGGCCTGATCAACATATGACTTAGAAGCTTTGCCAGTAAGCATACGTTGGAACAACCAAAGATAGAAAGAGTCATCGGTAATGGAGTTAGACGAACACCACATGTGGAAAGATCAAACATGATTTGTAGGATCTTCTCCACCAAGGCCTTCAAACATGGGGATGTCAGAAGGGAGCTTGGTTGGCATAACAGGCCAACTAGCGTTATGGTGTATAGGGTCATTAATAAACTAGTTAAAATCGGGACGACTGAGGCCTTCCATATAGGGGAGTAAGGGAGCAGTCGTGGTAGCTCTTGTTGCATTCCCACTAGTAGTATTCCTAGCATTAGGGTCGGGGCTACCACTAGCATTAGGTCCTGAACCAGACATGGTGAAGGTGACAGGGGGTGAATCAGGGGCAGAACCAGAAGGGGAACCCAATGAACTAGAAGAGGAGTCAGAGTGCAGACTCAGTGGAGGACTACGTCGAATCCTACGCGGAGAAGTGAGTCTTCCTACCGGAAACTGAGGATGAAGGCCAAGAATTCTATGGGATAAATGCCTTGGTGGCGCAATGGTGATGGCACAAACACGACAAAAATGAAAGAGAGACCAACAATGGAGGAGAGGTGCAGGATCAACTGATTACAATGTCAAAACAAGGGTAGAGAGGTGTAGGATCAATTGATTTCAATGTTTTAAAGTCTTTACTTGGCGGTGTTAACCAAGATCTTCTTCACTTAGGGTGTGTGTGTAAAGTGTGTAAATTTTAATTTTTAAACCCAGATGTTTGTAGAGAAAAAGAAAAAGTGTGATGTATAACTCTAAATAAACCTGCAGATAACAGTATATGAAACTGAAATAACAGAAAATAAACAAATAATTATGCATTAATCTAAACCCAAGGAGGCGGGCCTCTCAACAGCTAGTATGTAGGTGGGAAAAAATCTAATCAAAACACACCAAAATATATAATAGATCTAAGTTTGGGAAGGAAAGAGATCTAAAGGTTAGATCTGCTGGAAATAGGTGTAGAAAAACAACAAAAAATCAGAGGAAAAATTGTTGTAAATGAAGTGGCGAAAGGCTATAACCTGGAGGGAAGCGGAGGGGACCCTAGAGGAAAACCGAAACAAAACTAAAAGGAGGTGATTTGGATGGATAAATAGCCAATCTAAAGTGGATCTGAAGGTATGGTATCAGATCTGAAAAATGGTTGAACACTCTGAAAATTTCAGACAACCTGCAGCAGCTAAACCTCTTCCACAAAATGTGGAGGGTACTGAAGCCCTAAATGGCTAGGTTCCCACTTAGATGAGTAAGAAAGAACAATTATAGGTCCAAAAAAAGCAGACATGGAAGTCAGACAACCCTGAACAGAGGCCCAGAAAAACCCAGAAAACTTTCAGAAAAACTCCTGCAAAAAGTCCAAGTCACAGTTTCTGACCTAATTTCTGCAAAGGTCATAGTTTTAAGCCCGTTTTTTGTGCCCTCGAGGTTCAGGTCACAGGTTTTGGCCCAAAAAGTGAGACCTACACTTCCGACACTCTCAAGAGTAGGTTTCAGCATAATGTGTCGTCTCAGCTACAGCTAGTGTCTGTCACTTGCGCAATAGGTCCGAAAAAACACAGACTTTAGAATTTTTAATGTTTTAGGGTTTTATAGGTTAAAAACAACATCAAGAAAATAAAAAAAAGAACCTGAAGAGAAATCCTAGGGTTTGAAGCAGCTGGATATGTAGGGATCTGAAAAACAAAAGCGGCCGTAATCATAAACCAGTGTGGAGTCACCAGTTGTTAGTATGAATCTTAATCACAGGTGTACAAAAAAAGACCACTTTAGCTATGCATAAAAAAAAACCCTAACAGCAAATATGGCTACCAATATCTTTAGATCTGCAATTAGGTGACCAAGATAAATGTTGCAAAAATCTAGATCTATGCATTAAAAGACATTAAGCAGTAAATAAAAACAAGAGTTGTTGCATGCATCCAATAGAAAAGACAAGAATATGTTGAATGAATTTTGTATTAATGGCACCTGGGAGGAAAATATAGAAGGATGTTACCAGTTCTCCTAAATGGGATGGGTTCTTGTAAGTCCTCAGCACTTTAGATCTAAAATTATTCTCTCTTGATGGTGTAGAAAACCCAGACAAAAATGGAACTCAAAGGGAGCTCAGAAACAAAAAGATAGAAAAATATGACAATGATAGTGGATCAAAGTCAAACCAAAAGTATAGATCCAAAGTGATCTTTAGGAAACAAAAGGTAGTGAGTGAATGGAAAAACCCTTCTATTTATAATAAAATATTGAGTTAGTCTAGATATTGCTACATAATTAAAATATTATTAACCAAATCAAGATCCAACTTTTATGGAATATTTTATTATATGTGTTGGAGGGAAAAAGAATTTGACTTGGGTCAAATCCCTTTATTTGTAAATAATAAATAAATAAATGATTTATTTATTATTTTAAGGATGTGGTTGAGTAATAATAAAATAAATAATTATTTATTTAATTATTATTGAATGATTTAGTCAAATTTAATAAGGAATATTATTTAAATAAGGTTTAAATAATTATTCCTAGAAAATAATAAGATAAATAATAATTTATCTAATTAATTTTCCTGTTTTGGGTTAAATATGACCAGGAGATTTATTTAATATTTCCTCATGGGGTTTCCTATTTCGACCATAAACAACTTAATAAAGGTGGTTTACTAAGTTATTTTTCATAGTGAAAGAAATTTTACTTAGAATAAAATTGGTCTTACATGGTGTACTTAGTTCCATCTAATAGTAACAGGTTGGATGACCAAAAAATGGTGTAACAAATCATTTCCTAAGGTTTTTCACTCATACATCCAAAGATGGAGTATGTCTTAATGGCTAGGCCTTATTGGTGTTGTAAAAGTCTATAGTCAATGTATATTATCATACTAATCATTATCCATAGCCTTACAAAATTGACCTTATATTTTTCTAGGATTTGTTTCATAATTAAAAATTCCCTCAAACAACAAATTTTCGTTGTAAAATTTCTATCATAGTTAAAAAACCGGTACTGTGAGGTGTCATATTCCTTAGGGTTTCTCATTTATAGCTAACAGTACTCATTTTACCTTAGTACCACCTTTTTGAGAGAAAATTAACTTTGTGTTTAGTTAAAGTGTTTCCTATTTATTTAGTTAAAGAGTTCCTCTTTTTCTAGGTCAAATATTTTCCTCATTTTTTCAATTAAAAGATTTCTATCTTAAGTGGAAGAGCTTCCCCTTTTTCTAGTTGAAGAGTTCCTTTGGAAACTAATATTTGGAAGCTTCTCCATCTTGGTTTGTAGGAAAAAGGAATTTCCTCCATTTCAAAAGGAGTTAGTGATGGAATGGAAGAGAGATTTATTGCATTTGTATTATACTCATAATTAAATAGAAAAGGAGTTGGAGGCAAATAATGGTACATAGGTTTTGTGTGGATGTGGCTTGATTATAATGCATGGGGTAGTATTGTTTTGTTCTAATTTGATTTCAAGATTTGTTTACAAGAATTTGACGGGGTATTGTTACCCATTAGGAGTAGATTTCTAAATTTGATTATGGTGAATTTTCTTTTTCTTGCATTTAGAAATTGAAGATTACATGTACTTCTGGGTGATTGGCATATTTTCCAGGTTTCTTTTGTAGGAAGCACCTATATTTAACAAAGTTTCTTAGAAAGATTTTTTAAGCTTTAGAAGCACCTCGATTTGAATATGTGGATCACTTTGGCTATATGCTTCATGAAATTCAAACTATAAGAAGAAAATCCCACTATTCACCAACAAATACTCCATTTCCCAAGGATTCCATTTACAAGATCTCTTCTTCTCCTACTTTAAGACTATTTTTTTTTAAATCTTTCCTATTAATTTATTTTAAGCTATCAGTTGATTCATTTGGTAGATCGTAATAAGTAGATAAAACAAAGTCAAGAACATTTATATTTAGTTAGTTCTTTCTTTCTTAATTACAGAAGATTTTCAATAAATTTTCACTTGGACTTGTTTTTTGGAATTTAGACTAACGTTTTGGAAGGTCCAAAATTTATTTGGGGAATCTATTACCATTTATAGCTTGTGGATTTTTCTGATTTATTGAATAGACAAGGGGGATTTTTTCCTACATTTTGGTGATTTGGACTATCCAAGACCCCATAAAGAAGCCATATTCTTATGTTTTATTGAAAAAGGGGCAGAAAAACTTTTTCTTTATTTCAAAGGGTTGCAAACCTTCTAAAGTAGGCATTGTAACCTTGAGGGAGTTAGTGGGAGTCCCCTAGGCAACCCATCACCCATACCCTGGGGGGGTTTTTGTTTTATCTCATTTTGTGGTTGGATTGTTAAGTTTTTCTCTAATTCAATTAAAATTAATTTTAAAAATAAAAAATCAAATCACTATGACTTATTCATTTTCTTAGGTTTTTTTTTTTTAATTCAAGTTGTAGATTATATTTTGATTTTTGAAATACATTTATTTTCCCAAAATAATGTAACACACATTTCCTTCCATGTTCTTGTTATCCTCTAGGCCATCACAAGGGAATGCTTGACTTTTGGCATGATTTAGAGAGGAGCTTATCTTGTAATGGATAATTTACTTACAAAAACCTTTCAACTTTTATTATGAGTTTGGAAACACTTGTTGACTTGTGAAATGAGGAGAATGTCGTGAAACCAAGTTTTTTCCCATTGGATCTTGAAGGGACTCATTTGTTTACATTCAAACGATAAAATCCACAACGGAAGTAAACCATATATTAACTTATTTTTCTTGTAATCAGATTCGGATCAACATATCTCCCTCTTCATTTTGCAGTCACTTTAATAATCCCAAGGGAACTCAACCATACTAAGAATTACCAAGAGAATTTCTCCAAAATATTCTACAACATATTTCATTGGTCAAGGATTACATTTTCCTAGTTCCTTTTTCAACAACACAACCAATTAATTTTGGAACCATTCTACCTGGGTTAGAATGCTTTTGTGTAATCGAATTAACTCCTACAATAATTTCTAAATTTTCTACAAATTAATGTCCTTAACTATTTTTTAGGAACTTCGATCCTTGGCTTCACTAGGAGTTAGCCTAGATGGAGGAGTAGTGACACTAAACTTCACTTGAGACTAGCCCCCAAGGCCACACCGAGTGGATTGAAAATTTCTTCCACATGACACGAGGTGTTTGTTACGTGGAGACAACCTAAACTATTGACATGATATCTTTAATTGAAGTAGAGTATCTACGGGTTAGATTAAAGACATGTTAACCCTTAAGTAATATTGGACATGAAGAGAAACAAGTAACACCAATAGTTTTTGACAATAGTTTAGCCATTGACATGAAATATTTTTAGCTTTAGTAATCCAATTCTTTAGAACAAAAAATCAGTGATTCTTATTGAAATTATATATTTCCATTAAATAAATCACATTTTCAAATTTATAAATAGAATCATCCTATGAAAAGCACTTTAAAAACACGCTACCGTTCACACCTATACAAATACTGCCATTTTCAAATAAAATTGACCCAAATAAATACACCTAAACAAGTCAAAACATAAAAGAGTTATAACATGCGTTTTCTCTCATCACTGTCAAACCAGATTGGAAGCATCCTTACAGATTTTTTTGTAAAGGTTGGCCACTAATTCCTATGCTTCTATTCTTAATCATAATGAAACCCTTGATAGGTTAAGGTTGTAAGGAGTGTTAAGTGATGTTATTAATGTGTGTCTGTCAGTCATAACTGGATATCGAAATTCTCTAAAAATGGATATCGTAAAATGGGAGTTTGAATATCAATGAAAATGACAAATTCTTTCTCTCGTGATGTACGTGGAATAAAATCCAAAATCATTTTGTATTGGGAATGACAATGACGCGCATGCGTTCACCGCGCATGCAATCATCTGTTTTCTTGCAAGTTGAAGGATAGCAACTGTTTCCAAATTAAAGGGTAGAAATATGTACGTTGAATCATTACAAAACATTGAAACAAGGTTTCCTGCTTATTGATGTGCGCGAAATTTTGTAATCATGTGAATATATTTGTATTTTTATCCCATCATAGTCGTGCTTATTTGTTGATGTTTTTAGTGAGTTGGATCGAGTTAATAAATTCGGTCAAACAAGTGCAGTGCTGAAGTACGAGCAGGACTGTTGCTGGTCAACAATTTTTGGGTTAGCTGAAAAAGCTTGTCTTACACTTTGGATTTTAAAAATTCAAAAAACATTGAAAAGGAGAGAAAGTGCTGTTTTTTTTATAACTTTGAACAGACTTGCGATCAAATAACTTTGAGCAGCAGGCTTGCAACATGCAACAACCGATCTTGATTCCAAAATAAATTCACGACTGTGGACAGAATTAATATGACTATTTTGGCATGGAAGTCTAGTGTTTTATCTCCAATGGAAGTCTCCTAAACTTGTGTGTTGCCATGCTCGTGCTATGCATTTCCGTTGTCGTGGAAACATGGGAATATGAAATGGAGTTTTCTCATTAATATTATTTGGAGTTGTTATTTGGAATGGATATGCTTAACTTGAACTTGATTGTTGTTTATTTGGAGAGTTTATTTTGGGGCGACCTCAAACAACTGACATCGTCTATGTTTATTATGTTTATTAGATTCCACACCATTTTAAAATATTCTATGAGAGATTTGGAATTTGGTGAAACAAGTTTTTCTAATGATATATTTTTTAAATGATCTTGATTACAACCGGACAGAATTAATACGACTATTTTGGCATGGAAGTAACTGTTTTGGAGTGTAGTGTTTTATCTTTATCCAGTACTCCATTGGAAGTGTCCTAAACTTGAAAGGGAGTCAACTTGATTGTTGTTTATTTGGAGAGTTTATTTTGGGGCGACCTCAAACAACTGACATCGTCTATGTTTATTATGTTTATTAGATTCCACAACATTTTAAAATATTCTATGAGAGATTTGGAATTTGGTGAAACAAGTTTTTCTAATGATATATTTTTTAAATGATCTTGATTACAACCGGACAGAATTAATACGACTATTTTGGCATGGAAGTAACTGTTTTGGAGTGTAGTGTTTTATCTTTATCCAGTACTCCATTGGAAGTGTCCTAAACTTGAAAGGGAGTCAACTTGATTGTTGTTTATTTGGAGAGTTTATTTTGGGGCGACCTCAAACAACTGACATCGTCTATGTTTATTATGTTTATTAGATTCCACAACATTTTAAAATATTCTATGAGAGATTTGGAATTTGGTGAAACAAGTTTTTCTAATGATATATTTTTTAAATGATCTTGATTACAACCGGACAGCATTGATACGACTATTTTGGCATGGAAGTAACTGTTTTGGAGTGTAGTGTTTTATCTTTATCCACTACTCCATTGGAAGTGTCCTAAACTTGAAAGGGAGTTTTCTCATTAATATTATTTGGGATGGGTATGGTTAACTTGATTGTTGTTTATTTGGAGTCTTTATTTTGGAGCAATTTCAAATAATTGACATTGTTTATTTTTATTAGATTTTAAAATATTATAGGAGAGATTTAGAATTTGGTGAAACAAGTTTTTGTTATATATATATAACATTATAAAATAGTGGAGAGTTAATAATTCAAAATTGCAATTCTAATATATGAAGAATGACAAATAAGGGTTCTGGGTTTCTAAAACCTGAGAAATATGAAATGTAGTTTTTCATTAATATATTATTTTGGTTGGAATTTAGTGATTTCTATGACACTATATTGGTAGAGTGTTAATATGTCAAATTTGTAATTACTCCAAAACCCTCCAAAATTTATAAGAATTTCAAGAGTTAATATAAATTTTATATCCTAAAACAATAAAATTGTGGAAAATTAACTCAAAATTGTAATTCCACTAACTAAAAAGCTTTTAAACTTAAAGAGTTTAAGCTTCTGAACTAAAAGAATTTATCATTATTTGAGTATGTGTACCACACGATTTCATACATTAAAAATTTATATTAACTTTTATTATAATTTAAGCTGTTTGTATCGCAATAGTGAGATCTATTAAAAAGTTAGATTATACATCAGACATATTACCGTTATTAGTCTTTTCCTAGACTATAGCGATCGATAGATCGTTGAATTTCAATTAATTGTTGCTTTGACTGAATTTTTGCGCGGGCTAACTTTGTTTATCCAAAATTTAGGAATATTTATTTTCAACAATCAATTTTATGCTAAAGTTCTTGATGGGACCTCTTATTGCACCTCTTATTGCAATGGTTTAATTTTTATCCAAAGTTAATATATCTTGGCAGTGGTTGCAATTGGTTAAGTTTTTATGCAAAGTTTCTAACTTTTGGTTTATGGAGAAACTTTTGGTTTATGCAGCTGTTGCCTCTTTATGCAGGTGTTCAACATCCTTATTTAATTTACCTTTACCTTTCAATGTGTCAACAGATGCCATAAGGCGATACAGGGTTTTTCCTTGGACGATGTAATCTGCCTCACTAGGATTTATTTCACTTTCTTTTCTCCATACCTCTGCGCATGGCTAGGAATGGAAGTTTATGTGGCTTGTGAATGTGAAGGTAAAGCTCTGAAGCCAGTGAATGTGTCACACTAGACTATGAAGGTGAAGCTCTGAGGTCGACCTGCGAATAGGAATCCTCATTTGTATTTTTCCTTTGTATTTTCTGTATTTTATGAAGATCGATTATGAGCCTGTTTGTGGTTTTTTAGCCTGCCTCGTTCTGATATAAGCCTCAAGCCCCAAACATCAGCATTGCAACAAATTCTAATATAACTTTTGGCTAGAACTGCTAATATTTTAGTAGTGAACCCAGGTATTTTGACAGATTCTGGGGGAACATGCACTGTTGCCGACTGTAACCTTAATTTCCATGGTACATTCAAGGGTTCGAAGGGTGGCTATAAGTTTCTTTGAGGAACATATGCAACAGACAGTGGCTAGACGAACTGTTATAAGTCTTCAACTCAACCTCAAGGAGGGACGATATAGAGCCTTCAGGGAGAGGTAGGGGCTAGAGCCTAGAGCCAATAGGGAGGAAAGGGACAATTCTTAGAATGTATAGCAATCATTATAACATACAAAATTGACTCCATCATGAACTAGTCAATCACTTGGTAAGCTCAGAAAGACGTGAAATCTATCGACAGGTTGAAACCATTAGGAACATATCAATAGTGAATCCAAGAAAAAAATAATCGAGATGTATCAACTTCTTGAGATTTAGAGATATTGGCATTTAAGATACCCTACTTTCAGAGATATTGGCATTTAAGATACCCTACTGACCGCAATCGTGCATTGGGATTAGACTGCTAGTTCAGTCTCCTCATCTCTACATTCACAATCGGAGAAGGGAAGGGCATGCCTCAACCTCACTGATAAGAAGCAAGAGAGTTGTTTTTTTCTTTCCAATAGCTAGTCCGACTAGCATTTGACCTCAAAAAAACCCTTGACTAGCATTCGACCTCGCTTCCGCTGTTCGATTTATAGTTGTAGTTGTAACAGGCTATGGAACACATGGATCATCTGCTACTGAAACCTTCTTAAATTCATTGTTCCATCGGGAGTTAGCCCTAAACGATTGGATGAAGCCAGTAGTTACGTGATTGACACCACATAATTAGGCATTGAGTTGTCGCAAAGAGGAATAAGAGGTAAGGTTATGGACCCATAGGGGCAGAAAAATGGAATAAGAGGTAAGGTTATGGACCCATAGGGGCAGAAAAATGGAATAAGAGGTATGATTATGGACCAATAGGGGCAGACAAATGGAATAAGAGGTAAGATTGTGGGCCCATAGGAACAGAAAAATGGTAGAAAATGGTAGAATGCTAGGCCACATATGAACTGTATTTTGCATGTCTTACACGCGTATTTACACAACTATGTTATTTTGTTTACATGAGTGTCTTATAAGTATTTTGTTTACATGAGTATTAAGGTCTTCTCTTCCTTGTCATCCGCATACCAAGAAGCTATATGCCTGCTTGAAGGAATTGTCAGTGGTACGTAAACTTTTGCTTTGTTTTTTGTTGTTGTTATGCTATGATGCTTTTGTCTTTTTAGTTTTTGGCTGGATAATAGTAAAATCTGGGACCTGTGTTTTTGTTGTTATGCTATGCTACTTTTACTTCTCTAGCTTCAATTACTTCTGTAACCCCCTAAATTCAGTATAGATGTAAGAGGCTATTGTTTTAACAACCAGTAGATTTGCTATGGGAAGTGCAGATTCACCACAATGAACAGTTATATTTTTTTGGCTAGCTACTCATAACTCATCATAGATTGCATCGTGTAACATAATTATGGTATATCTCATTCCCATCCAATCTGTTTTCTATGAGATTTTCTTTCCGTTTTGTAAACTAGTTTGCAAATCGAATTTTACTCTCTTTTTTACCCAAGCCCTAGCCATGCAAGGCTTTTCTGCCCTCTATCTTTTGCAAATCATTTCTAGAACTTTAGGCATGGGGCACAATCAAGAATTGTTGCTAGAAATTTTGGTTATTGTGTGAAGGTTGTGAAGGACATCAAGTGGCATACAAACTCTGAATGGTTTTTTTCCAGAAATGGTTAAAATCATGCAGGAGATACATTTCCAACCTTCCGATGCATAGTTCTACCCATTTATATGCAACATTTATTACAAATCTGCATGGTGAATAATGTTTGCTAACCAATAACACCAGCTACTGTGATATCTGAAACACTTGATGAGCTAGCTAAGCCAAATTTCCTAACCTAGGCTTTAGGACTATCTGGTTTGAGTCTATCTATCAATTATAGCTTTATTATCAAATTTTATATCCTTTGTTAACAATTTTGTTACTCTTGCCCACTTTTCTAAGTCAATATCTTTTGGTCTTGTCTGGTTTACTGGATAAAGTACTTCTACAGTTTGTGCATATATAATTCTGAAAATGAAATTTGTTCAAAATTACAACAGACTGTTGGATTTGATTTATTTGAGTAAAATGTAATACCTTGCATTTTAATGTGTGTGATTCATGCCATTGTTGTCCGGGTACACTTTACTCCACTTCTTATGTGTTTCTTATTTCATTTATACAGATCTTATAACTCTAAATTAAGGGATATGCAAAACCAAACAGTTATGTTTCATTTATACAACTCTTATAAATCTAAATTAAGGGATATGAAAAACCAAACAGTTATACTTCATTTATACAACTCTTATAACTCTTGTTCACTCTAGTTCGACACAATCAAGAATCGTTGCTAGAACTTTAGGCGTGGTGCACAATCAAGAATCGTTGCTAGAACTTTTGGTTATTGTGTGAAGGTTGTGAAGGACATTTAGAAGATGGAAAAAAAATAACAAGAATAGAATACCATGAATCAAGCAGCATACAAACTCTGAATGGTTGTTTCCCACAAATGGTTAAAATCATGCAGAGGTTACATTTCCAACCTTCTGGTGCATAGTTATACCCATCTATAGGCATCATTTATTACAAATATCCATGGTGAATAATGTTTTCTAACCAAGAACAAAAGCTACTGTGGTATCTGAAACTAAGTACAATTCAATTTTATAACACTAACAATTCGGTGCAAGAATAATGCAATCATCTTCTACTGAGATAACATATTTGATTTAGTTCTAGAGGGCTATATTGTTATTGGCATTCAATGATGGATGACAACAAGGATACCCTCATTTAACTTAGCCAAACTATCAGAACTTTGTCAGTTCGTAGTCACCATTGTCATCCCAAGTATCTACTCATGTTGGTATTTTCTTCTCTCACAAGGAATAATGTAATAGATGAGTAGTTTCACAACCAAGCTGGAGGTTTTTCTTATAAATTTTAAGTGTCAATCTCAATTAGTTCTCTTAAAATATGTATTCATGTGACATTTACTCCAACCTAAAGATCAGTGAGAAAACAAGCCACAGTAAGAGCTTTTGACAGTGGGGACGAACAACTTCTCCAAATAGCAAGCTCTGGAACCAGCAGAAGCATGGCTTGAATTTTCCAGTCAAACCTATTTTCAAGCCTAGTAGGTTGTGTTAGTAAGGTATATATGACATAAATTTATCAAAATAATAATTCTAGGAATCTTTCAGGCCTGTGAAAATTAATCAATTGCTAAAAAACTAGTTATAACTAATAAACTATGTTGCACAGGTTCGAATCCTACTTGTGACATGTTTTTTGTTCATGGACCAATTAGGGTTGGAAAGGCATATAAGTCTACATGGAAGATGGATTACCTGCATAATCTATCATAGAATATACATTCTGTGATAGAATGTAGCTAAAAAGCTAGTTATAACTTATAAACTAACAATTCAATTTTATAACAGTAACAATTTGGTCCAAGCATAATGCAACCATCTTCTACTGAGATAAGATATTTGATTTAGTTCCAGAGATCTAGATTTTTGTTGGCATTACAGGTCAATATTGACCTAGGGTTTAGGACTATCTCGTTTATGGCTATCTTTCATGAATCAGAAGTTTATTTATAGTGCTAAAATGGCTTTGGCACCTCTAATAATTTAAAATGGCTTCACCCTGTGTTGTTTGGTTTACTTCTACAATCAAAATTTTGATTTTTTATACCATTGCATGCTAAGAAAAAAATTGTTAGTGTGTAGTCACTGTCGTCATCCCAAGTATCTAGTTGTGTTGGTATTTTCTTCTCTCACAAGGAATAATGCAATAAATGAGTAGTTTCACAGCCAAGCTAGAGGTTTTCCTTATAACTATTAAGTGTCAATCTCAATTAGTTCTCTTAAAATATTTATTCATATGAAATTTACTCCAACTTGAATATCAGTGAGAAAACAAGCCACAAAAAGAGCTTTTGATAGACTTGGGGATGACCAACTTCTCCAAATAGCAAGCTTTGGAACTAGCCCAAGCATGGCTTGAATTTTTCTATTCAAATCTATTTTCAAGCCCAGTAGGCTTTGGTAGTAAGGTATATATGACATAAATTTATCAAAATAATAATTCTAGGAATCTCTCAGGGCTGTGAAAATTTATCAATTGCTAAAAAAATAATTATAACTTATAAAGTATGTTGCACAGGTTCGAATCCTGATTGTGACATGTTTTCTGTTCATGGACCAATTAGGGCTAGCAAGGCATAGAAGTATACATGGAAAATGGGATACCTGCCTACTGTGTGATAGAATGTAACTAAAAAACTAGTTATAACTTATAAACTAACAATTAAATTTTATAACACTAATAATTCGGTGCAAGCATAATCGATACCCTCATCTAATTTACCTTTTCCTTGCTTTATATAACTTGCATGCAAACTAAGCCAAAGTATCAAAATAGGTCAATTTCAATTTGAATCTATAGTTCATGAGCTAACTAAGCCAAATTCCCTGACCTAGAGTTTAGGACTATCTGGTTTATGGCTATGTGTTCTGTTAAAACAAGATTGTTTTGTACGAGATTTATTGCTAAAACTTCTTCAATAACATTCTTAAGAAAAGAAGTGGGTTTTCCTAGCTGGGCTCACAGGAAAAATTGCATTGTGTTCTAGTGTGATTGTTTTCTTTATCTCTGCATATTCTTTTATTTCAGCTACTTATCTATGGTAGAGAAATTATGTGTCTTAATGAAAATAAGTTAGTGTTTAGATTGTTCATTATAGCAGCTGCAAAATTTCAAGGATCTTCTAGAAATAATCTTTTGAGGGAAGTATAAAGGATTAAATTATATGTTGAAATTGGCTGGTGGTTTCGTAACGTTCCTAGCCTTCTTGTTGGCCAATGCCACTCACAAAAATACCAAAATTTTTAAGCATAACAATAAAAATGTGTATAATTTAACCAAAAAAGAATCCATGGGCATGATAAAGCCAAAAAATAACCAAAAACGAAATAAAAACTCAAAGAAATACATGATAAATATCCATGAAATAAACACATGGAAGGTTTTTTCCATTCACTTGATAAATTTTGTCGGCTGATTGCGAACCTTAGACGTTCCTCCCAGCCATAGATCGTGCTACACTAGTTCTCTCAGTAGTTGATCACTCATGAGATGGGGCCATGATTCCACTTGGCATTGGCTTCTTGAATTGGGTATGCGCTTCATACTAAACATAACAAGGCCAAGGCCAAACCTGATAGCCTCCAACCAGTAGGCTCACATCCCCCATCAAACCTTGTCTTGATTGAGCAGGGATGTTCGAAATTCCTATGGCCCCAGAAGTTTCGCTGCCGCCAAGGGTCTTCCAGGTGCCCTTCTAGGCCCTTACACAAAAAAGGTACCTAACTTGATAGTCTCCAACCAACAGGCTCACATCCTCCATTAGCCCTTATCTCAATTGGCCAAGGATGTTCAAGAGTCTTGCAGCTCCAAGAGTTCCACTTCCCTCACGAGTCTTCGAAGTACTCTTACAAGCTCTTATCTAAGGACTCTTGTCCCTCTCTTTTAAGTGTGCAACTGAATAAGGGAAACACCTTTTTATAGACTTGGTGTCCCCTTTATATTATAATATACTTTTATATTATGATGCCTTTTCGTCGTGGAGTCTCAGTCCTCCATACTCTTTTTGTACTTTAGTCTGCAGCAAAATGACAAGTCTGCTAGGACATTGTCATGATCATCACACAGACGCTTTTGCCCTAAAATCATACGAATGCTTTCTCACTAGCTTAATACATTATACATGCATACACATGCTTGCAAGCCTCCATGTAGCTCAAGTCACCAGTCTAATACTATCAATCCTATAAATTAAGCACTACTCAGGCCTATAAAATTATTGTTGTTTCACTAATTTCTAGCCCTAAATTCGAGTTGCATTCCTTCTCTATCAACTGTTTACCCAATCCTCAATCCTGAAATTTTTGAATACTCTCTCTGAAGCACTAGGAAAAGGCTTCCTTTTGGAAAAAACTATTATTTAGGCATTGAAAGTGGAGCTGGTTGTTTGAAAACATCTCTACAGCTTTTCTAACTTACGGATATTTGTGTATAACTTGTTTTAACTTAAACATATATAAGCAAACTGCTGAGCTAAGAGGTCAATTATCTTAAGGAAACGCTAATTAACTATGATCAATATCCCACCACAGTCAACAACAAAAAGGTGTTGATCAATAAACAACATACGGAAAAATATCTCTGATGTCACACAAATAATCTATGGGAGAGCCTTGACCTCTTTCCTCCAATCATGTTCTTCATTAAGGGCATAAAATTTCAACCTAATAAAACCTAAACCTGTACTCAAAAGTGAATAAGAATATGTCCACTGGCTAGACTATTTCTCCACAAGCACATCAACTAAATAACTTGAGAGTTAATTGACAAAAATGTTGTCTGGGATAGATTCAACATCCTCTCCCACTGTTCTTGTGCCTTTAAAGTAGTTGAATTTTTACTGTACCTAAAAAATTATTTACCATTCACATTTTTCCTCCCTGAAGTGATATGGCTAAGCAATATTAACATTTCTTTCACTAGACTGTTTACTTCTTGCATATTTATCATTTGTGCTGAGTGAACTAATGAGAACACTATAAGTCTTAAAGTTTCTACTTTACCATTTCGAGGAGCTCATGCAAATCCGCATGCAAAAGGATCCACCTACAAAACTGAAGAAGGTGCTCTCCTTATTGAAAATTGACAACACGCAGGTTATTTTGCAGTGGTTAATATAACGCATGAAGTAATGTTGAATTATTTCTTACTGCCATTTCTAACTCATAGGTCAAAACCTATTTGACCAAGATTTATTCATATTTATGCCATTTTTCTTGCTATGCCTTGGAGCAGGCCTATCTAATATTGAAAAGTGTATAATGTGCTCCCTTTGTTTATATCTCTTGAAAATAATTACTAAGTAGAAGTAACACCAACGCTCCCTTTATTGTCTTAATCATTTTAACTGACATATATGTTCTCTTGATGACTGGATACATGAGTCATAAGGGACCTCACAAGTACTATATATAAATTTCCAATTTCCAGCTGATTCTATTAACACCATCATTCTAAATGTTTCACACACAAAGAATGGATGTTTCAAATATTATTCTTCCATGTGATAAACACTACATCGATACTAAAGTTAAAACAAAATCAATAGCCGCATGTTACTGTCCTCTCAATTGGAAATGAGGCCAAATATGCTGAAGACTTAGCGGGGTCTATATAAATTATAATCTGATGTAGGAGAATGGAATAGATCAATAGATGTGTGTTATCATCCTCTCAATTGGAAATGAGACCAAATGTGCTGAAGACTTAGTGGGGTCTGATAATAAGGTCATATTCATGGTATTTAGGATATTTATTGTATTCAACAGAAGAAGACGTTGAGTGCAACTAATTTCTATAGAAATCCAAATCGATTACTATTTTGTTTTACTATTTTGTGCATCTCCACTTCAATTTGACCCCAGTTGTCCAATATGAACCTCCTCTCTTCATAATCCATAGAATTCAACCATCCAAATTCATGAGTGTTGACATGTTTAGAGTTGAAGTAGTCCAACATACTGGCTCTAATAAGGATGATAATGTAATTAGTAAGAAATATGGTTTCCATTCTTGCTAGCTAGCTTTGAAGGGGCAGTGCCTCTGCCTAAATATTTAGCTAGTTCCATTTCACATCAATGATTAAGAACATAGCCTCTAAATGAAAAATATAGATCGAAACTTCAAAATAGTTCCAAGACCTGAGAATTTACAGACAATCACTCAACCTGTAAGATTAATGCATTTATTCCAATGAGATTGTCTTTCCAATCATGATCACACTGAATCAATGTTTACTGAGTAAACTTTGGAAAGCTTGAAAGATATACCTCTGTTCATCAACAATTTTCAAAAAACATTTTCTCTTTTGTTGCATCATGAATCATTTAACTCTTTGGATGCATCATGAATCATTTAAACTGCTTTCTATATATTGATATCTACTTCATGACTTAACATGTAGCTGATATAATAATATTGAAAACGCTTCTTCATGCTCTACTTCTTCGAATGAATCAAACCCATGGGATTACTTATATTGATAATTATGGGACAATGTAAAAATTAAACTACATATCTATGCATGAGAATATCTATATTGTTTTGTGAAATGTAAAAGTTAAACTACATATCTATGCATGAGAATATTTGTATTGTTTTTGTGAAATGGTGCTATTCACTAGTTTTTTCCTTGCAAACTTCACGTTTACTATGTACCATAAATTTATTCCCTTTACATTTTTAGCCTTTATCCTTTGTCTAGAATCTTGGCATCAAAAAGATGTGATCTTTTTATGCATTTATTTAGTTTCAAACAATAATCTTTATTGTTTCCTGATTTCATCAATCTTCTATGGAAATCTGTAGATACGAGCAATAGAAGAATTTGCTAAGGTAATTCAGTTTCTGCAAAGACAATTTCATAGATAAACTCTGATAAGTACCTGGAAATAATGGAAGAAGTAATAGATGTTCACAGTTACAAATTGAAATTACAATGCATTGTATCTGATAACATTGATTGTGTATTAAACAACAATGGTTTGCTTAGATTAGATGAATTTTCATATAATATGGGAGATTGCTTGTTTAATTCATTTGAAGTGCTTGTACATTTTCGTTATACTTCAAATCAATTGCGAAATGGATTAATAGAACATTTTCTTTTTTTCTTAAAAAACAACTATGTTGAAGCAATAAAGTCATGTCAATATGAACTAGCATCTGATTTTTTGTATGAGTTACATGGAATTACTGATATTGATACATATCTTCGTAAAATGCATTGTTTTGCATCGACAAATATAAAGGAATATGAACAAGGGCTATGGGGGGATACATTTTGCATACGTTGGTTAGCTAAATGGCTAAATATATCAATTGGAATTTGGTCATTCACAAGAAAGACACGATATTTTATTTTTAATCAACATCAAAATACAATTCCATATTGCATTCTCTTCGATGATGCAAACCCTATTAGTGGTCATTATGAACCATTGCTTTACCAAAAGTTCCCAGTATTCATTTATGAACAATCTAGTGTCTATTTTTCATCTATTTGCAAAGATATTCAAAACCATTGGATGCATATTGCATCTAAAATGATTTTATATGAATTAAGATGAATTAATGATGGAAAATCAAACAAAATCTAATTGCGGAGATAGCCTCTTTAGTGCAATTTGCTATTTAGTAACAACAGAATTCGATGCACAATGTTTATGACTTTACATTGTCCAATCCTTTTGCAATTCACTTATTGATAGCAATCAATAAGCATTGCATTGTTTAGAACATTACCTGATATTTGATGTGATACAATATACAATGAATAGGAACTGGCAATAGTATCTCATAAATATGGCAATGCCATATGAAAAGGGGCGAATCGAGGGTGGACCATTTTGTTTCCAATGGATATCTATCATATTCAAAGTGAACATCCACTTGTGGTCCTCTGTAACTAGTAACTTTTTCAGTTATATTTTTGTTCATTCGAGATGCAATCGTGTTGTTAATATCATGTCATTCAAAAAAGATACATTACACATCCATTATGGGCCAATGATACAAAAACAATATGATCACCATAAAATTTTGTAATATGTTGTAGTAACAAAATCTACAAATGCTAATGAAAAATTTGACATGCATTCTCAAGTACATTTAAACAGTGATTTTGAATTTGAGATATCATCTCATTTACAACAATTATGTCCACCTAAGTGCTATAAGCTTAATTATCACAGAATGAAGCAATTCATACGTACAAGAGGAAAATGTAGTGATATGAAGACATTTATATATACAAGAGTAAAATGCAATGACATATGCAATAATGATAACATATTTCCTCAAAAGTGTCTACTAGAAACAAAACAATCTATTTCTCAGATAGGAATTGATTCACAAGACATCAGTCCAACTAAGTGTCCTAGACTTAGTTATTACAAATTAAAACAATTCATACGTACAAGAGGCAAATGCAATGACATATGCAACAATAAAAATATATTTCTTCGTAAGCGTCTATTAGAAACAAAGCAAACTATTTATGAGATACTATCCAACTCACAATATTGTAGTCCAACTAAGTGTCATAGGCTTAGTTATCACAAAAGAAAACAATACATGCGTACAAGAAGTAGATGTAATGAAATATCCATTACTATTTCTGAAGCTAATTTACATGATGAAACTAAGAAGATTACATATAAAAAAACATTTTCTAATGACAAAACAGGAATGACATTTCTTGCATTAAAACAAAGAATTCGCAATGTCGGAAACGATAAAAAAGGTATAATAAGCAAACAAATTCGTCAAAGAAAAAAAGATGCAAAATACATCTTTATGAAACAAGTCCAAGATACACCTAGAAATACATGTGCAATTTGCACCAGATTGCATTTTGCAAAAAATATGACATGCTTCACTACATATTTGCAAGAAATTCATATGAATTTGTCATTGAATAATAGGACCTTTATAAGTGAAAACATATGTGTTTCTTGCAAAAGAGCACTTCAAAATGGAAAGCTTCCACAATTTGCAGCAGTTGAACAAATAGGACCTAACACTCCATTACCAAATGTAAAAGTGCTTTCAGATTTAGGGGAAAGACTTGTGTCACTGAGAATTTTTTTTGCACAAATCAGACAATGGGGATATAAGAGATCACAAATTGGCTTAACATGATCAATTATCAATGTACCAGTTCATATGGACATTGTGCAAAAAGCATTGCCACGATATCTAAGTGATACAATGACAATTTCAGTTGCATTGAAATGATGATTGCAGTACAAAAATTCATATCAAATAGGTAAGGTGGGTCCAATTATTGCCATGAAAGAATTGAATGAATTATGTTCTAGAAGTTTGTATAAGGCTGAGAACATTTGTGTAAATGAGATTTGGACTCATATTTTACAAGAAATTAATGAAACCATTATACAAAATGCAAATAGTGGCAGTGGAAGTGATACAAATAGTGATACAAATAATGAACCACCTACTGAGACATTGATACATGGATTAATAGAGTCACAACACATATATGATTTGCAAGACAAGATTATTGAACTTGGACCTGCTGAAGGACAACGACCACTTGGGATTTTCAAGGACAAAAATGGAGAAGAAATGAACTTTCCAACATTATTCTATGGTGATGCACGTGATGATGACATTAAAAATAGATTTAGCTACCAGAAAATAGTACAATGGTAATTGTTATGAGCAAGTGGTGACTTCTCATATCACACAACAAATTTTTTTTTGAAGACAATGTGAATAATTATTGATAAAGTAATCTCTTACATATGGGTGCTCATAAGGAAAGGAAAACTAAGAGGAAGAAAAATATTAGCAAAATATGTCAAGTATGAAGCAAATTTGGAAAATTTATTGAAATATGATATTGGATACATAGATTTTAGAAACATTCGCATCTCTCTTGATTATTTGGAACAAATTAAAAAAAAAAAAACATATTTGCAATGATATGACAATCGAGACCTCCAACTTTATTTGTGAAATTTACAAGTGCAGAACATTCATGGAAAGCATTAGTAGATACATTGGTCACATTATTTAAAAATAAAGCAAGTAAAAATAATATTGATACATTAGAAGATGATGATATTGACTATCTTATAAGAAAATATCCAATCACATATAGTCAGTACTATAGACATATAATTAATGTTGTACAACGAATGATATGTCACTATAGTACATTCTTCGAGAAAATATCTGACTACTATTTCATAACAGAGTTTCAAAATCAAGGTACTCAACATGAACATGGACTGTTATGGATAGAAAACGCTCCAATATATGGAAAGCAAAGAAATTAAAATATTGAAAACTTTCTTGATAATTACATAACTTGTGATATAGGCCATTTCGAGCTAGTTATTGCTAAATTCCATAAACATCACCATACAAGAAGTTGTAAAAAGAAAAAAAAAATAGAATTGTAGATACAACTTCCCTATGCCACCAATGAAATCAACAATGGTCATTGAACCGATTACTGTAAACAATAAAAACCTCACAAACATAGCATTATTACTTTTGGCATTCTTGGAACAAACAAATTGCAATGATTCAATAACCCATGACAACTTCTTGATAGAAATAGGAGTAATAGAAGATGAGTACATACAATTATTACAATGTACAGTAAAACAACCAACAATTTTTTTGAAACGAAAACCTTCTCATATTTGGAACAACACTTTTGCAAAGGATATGCCTACTATATGGAATGAAAATATAGATGCACAATTTGTGCTAAATGCATATGCTACAGCATCATATTGTAGTTCATATATGACCAAAATTGACAAGTCCATGACAAATGAATTTAGAGGGATACGCAAAGAGCATGAAAGATATTGAATTGATGCTATGAAAATGATATGTAAACTTGGAAATACATTACTTAATCTGCAAAAAATGTCAGCTCAATAAGCAGTGCATATAGCACTTTCATTTCCATTGAGTTGTAGTTCAAGATAATGTATATTCATAAATACATCTCCAATTGATGAACGCACATTTATGCTTAAGCCGCTTATTCTATTGAAACAAGAACCTGATGATTCAGAAGATGTGATGTGTCATTCCATTATTGACTATTACATCAAACGCCCATGCTCCATTAGAAAAATTTTCCTTGCAGAATTTGTATCAAATTACAAGAAAGATGGCACACACATATCAAAGAGGAAAAAACCAAATGTTATACGATTTGTCAAATATAAAAAATACAAAGATATTGAAAACTTTTGTAGAGAGAAACTATTTTTATATCTTCCACTTGAAAAATGTGAAAAAACATTAAAATGAGACTTCCCTACATGGAAAGCTGCATATACATTACATGAAAAATCAATTTGCACCAATGAAGTTAATTCTACATATAACATCAATCCAACATGGGGTGATTTAGAGACTGCAAAAAATGAGCTAAATAGTTCTATGAATACCAATCAGATAAATATGTGAAACAAAGAAAATAGTTCCCATTGTGAGGAATATGATTTACAATCACACTTGCAATTTCCAAAACAATTTGAGATGAAAAAAAAGAATTAATCTTGGATTTCAAATAACTTCTCATCCATTTTTAATGGAAAATAATGAGTATTACAAACTCAAAAGAATGTTTAACAAAGAGCAACAAGAAATTGTAAAATATGTTGGAATAAAAAATAAAAAAAAAACGTCAATGAACCAACTTACCTATTTATTACATGTGGAGTAGGGGTAGGAAAAACACTGACAGCAAAAGAAATTTTCCAAATGCTTATATTAATATATGAGTCATAGAACACAATTGATCCTATGAAACCAAAGGGTATAATACTGGCATATAGAAGAAAAGTTGCATATAATGCAGGGGGAACAACAATAAATTCTGCACTGTTAATGCCCTTTAACAAGTCTGAATTCTCGCCACTCAACAAAGAAGTATTAGAAAAGTTATCAAAGCTATGTCAAGAACTAAAACTAGCTTTCATAGATGAAGCCTCTATGATTAGTAGTCGGTTCTTATATTCTATTGATAATAGACTCAGAAACATAAAACATGTCCAAACCAAATACTTTGGAACCATTGACATGATATTTTGTGGTGATTTCTACCAAGCGCAACCTATTCAAGACTCGCTAATTTTTCAACAACAAAGAATAAAAAATCAAACAATCACACATGATTTCTGGAAGGATTATATCAAGTGCTTCCAATTTCATATGACTATGCGACAAACAGATGAAAAATTTATATCAATTTTAAATAGAATGCGAACAAATAGTCAAAAATGTGATGATCTAACATATATTAATACAACTTGCATGCACCCTCTACCAAATGATCCAACATTTCCCTACTTATTTTACAAAAACAAAGACGTTGCAATGCATAACAAGAAAATGTTAACACTCATGCCTGGTAATGAAATTTTAATCAATGCAATTGACAAAGATGAAGAGAATAGTGGTAATGTTCCAAGGCATCAACATACAGTGAATTTTCCTTCACAACTTGTGATAAAGTTGAACATGCTAATTGAAATGTATGCTTGCAATTATGATGCACAAGATGGACTAGTAAATGGTGCAGATGGAATAGTCAAATCATATACTCATACAGATAAACTTGATGTTCTATGGATTAAGTTTCATGACCCTAATATTGGTCATCAACAATCTAGAAAAATAGCTCATTTGTATACTTTAGACATAACACATGATTGGATACCAATATTACGAATATCAAAAGCAATGTCTATGTCACCAAACATGGCTCATATGAAGATACGGAAACAATTCCTAATTCAACTTTCATGTGCACGCACAATACATAGGTCACAGGGTTTAACCTTGGATAGACTTGCATTTGATCCTACTGGAATACAAGTGCATGGATTAGTGTACACAGCTCTATCATGTGTAAGAAACATAGAGTCATTGTATTTGCTAAATGCTCTGACAAACAACAATTTCAAGGTTAAGAAAAAAGTAAATTGTGAAATGCAACATTTGCAAAGCACTGCCAAATGGAAATTAGAATATGACTATTCATCAATACAATCATTGTGATCCATCTCCATTATTTCACTGAACACCTATAATCTTCGTGCACATCTTAATGACATATGCCGTGATTATAACACAATGCAATTTGACATCTTATGCTTACAAGAAACATATCTGTCCTTCTCTATGCAATATGAGTACTTCGTAAATTTCAATTGCATCTCAAGTTGCATTAAGCATGGACTAATGATACTGATAAAAAAACATATAATTGTCCTTGAACACATCCACTTTGAAGAGAATCTTGTAGAAGCATTGTTGGAAATAATAATAGTTCATGGATCACAAATTGCAATACTCAATATATATGCATCACCACATGCAAATTTGAACAATATTTTGAATTTCATTGCAAAAGCTTTATGTCATCTAGATTTAAAGGATATCAAAATTATATTGGGGGACTTCAATATTGATATGTTACAATGAAATTACAAAACAAAAGAGCTGGAAAGCTACAGGAACAATTACAATCTCCATTTTCTTATCAAAAAAACTAATAGCATGTATAAATCATTCATTGACCATGTGTGGTCAAATGTAAATAATATACAATATAGAATTTTCATATTAGATACATATTGGTTTGATCATGATACAATATCTCTTGTCCTTCAGCTATGATGTACATATGAAACATGTTGCAAAATTGCAAATTTTGAATGCAGATTCTACCAATAAAACCCTTTTCAATTGAATAAAAAATAATGAGAAAAAATATCAACAACATGGAACATGAAAGAAGAAAGTATGTACTTGTTGCTTTTTCTTTTATATGGTTTTTATATTCTTGTTCAATTTTTCCTTCTATATGGTTTTTGAAATTCAACTAAATATATGTTACTATTTTATAATAATAGGGGAACAGATGAAAAATAAAAAGAACAAACAAGTCAAAAACGTCAAGAACAGGAAAAAGTCAAAAAAGCCAAGAACAATGAAAATTGATTGACCACACCAAAGAGCAAATTGAACAAGAAGCTACCAAAGAGTATTCCCACAATCATCTCCATCATTTTTCCTATTTCAATTTTCTAGTTACAAATTACTTACATTCTTGCAATTAAAAGATTTTGTATAGCTATTTAGAATAGTAATTGCGTAATTGCAATAGGATAACTACTCAGGATATAGAAAACATGAGTCAAGTAGAGGATGCGACCCAATCACAGAGTTTAAAGAGGTATGTTTATGATAACTATACAAATATGCCCAGATTCTGAATTTACAATGTTAATTCTCACTATATATCCATTGTCTTTTTAAAATTAACTAATATACATATGTACAACTAAATCTATATAAATTAGAAAATGTTGGACAAGTAAAAAAAGCACTAGTAGCCAGTCCCTACAGGAAACCGAACAACAATATATGTATAGGTTAGTTATCATAAAATCTTCATTTACTGCTTATGCAAAATACATATGATAATATTACAATATATGTATAGTTTACTGATCATAAACTCTTCATTTATTGCTTATGCAAAATATAAATGATAATATTCAAATTGTATTGAAATATGCAATTACTATTTTTAGTACAAGTCAAATAGAATCAACAAGAGGAGAATCAAGCATCTTACGAAATGATGAAGTAAAAAGGTATGTGTATGCATATGAAATCTTATACTGTAATTTATTTATAGCTCTACAATTTATAAAAAACTATAGAATTATAGAAATGTTTATACAAGTATCTAAATAATCAATTTATACAGGCAAAAACAACTACCTCCAGTTAAAGTATCAATTGAATAATTGAACAGTCGTATTATTGGACAATTATTTATCGGAGACATAATGGTCGTATATAGCACATTTCTTGACAGAACAAACAAATCCTGTCAAATATTATGGGCTGATTTGACAGATGAGAAAGGAAATATGACTATAACATTAAGTTTACCTACTCATTTAATTGAACAATATGAGCAAAAAATTATACAAGGCAGGAGTACATCTATTACAAATTTCAGAACACTGCCTAAAACCATTTATGATCATGGAAATTGTGATAAAATAATTTTTCTAAATGAATCAAGAATTATAGACACTGTGCCTGAAGTCTGCAAAGAATATTGTTTCATTCCATATACAACTATTAAGCAATTTGCAGAAAGAACAGAAATGTACCCAGTTGGTACAATTGGTGCGGCTGTTACACTTGCCAAAAGAATTGGATTGTACTACATATTGCATATCAAATATGGATATTCTGAAAATGATTGTGGAACAGTATGTATTTGCATGCCACTTATACTTAAATTTTAATAAATAATATGTATTAACTCAATATATAACTATTCTAATTTTTCTTTTGTAGTTGCAATTGTTTGATACATATGAACAATACTTTAGCTCAATTGAACAACAATTGCAAAAAGGAAAATTTCCCCTATTCCTTTTAAAAAACATAACATAAAGGATAGATGCAAAAGATAAAATATTTCGAACAACCCAGTCAACTTTCATAACTGAACTTAACACAGATGCAGTTAAGAATCTTGGAAAACTAACGACATCTAACCATGCCGTAAGTATAGAAATAATGATCTTTTTGCTAATTTTGAATTTCACATGTAATATTGTACATTAACATTTGAATATTTTATAAACAGGTTGAAGGTATGCTAAAAGCATCAAATTCTTATTCAACTCCATTTGTAATTGTGCAATATGAAATTCTCTAATCAGTTCATCCATACTGATCAACAATGGAACAATTTATTGTTCAAAATGCAATTATAATTTCCCTTTCCTATACAAACATTGTATAAATGCTACAATAAAATATATCACAAAAAACATTGTTCATTTCACTATCAGGGAACCTTTAGTCCATGATTTACTTCGTCATTTAAAACCCATGTCATATGAATAATATTTGCAAGAAAAGGAAACCATTGTCCATATGCTACGTGATCTCAGAATTCACAGCAAGTTCCTATTGAATGAAGATAGTGAACTGTTACATGTCGGTTGACAAATGAAAGGTACATTAACATCTTGACTCAACATCTTTTCTTTTGAAAATGTCCTTTTCTCAATTTAAAATGTTATGATTTTCTTTGTAACTAATTATTTGTTACACAAATGACAAAGACCAACGACATCGCAACTATTGGAATCCAATTTGTTTCTTTATATTATGCTATTATTCCAATAGAACTATTTAATTTTCAATTTCTGTACATTTATCAGGAAAATGTACTTAGTACACAATACTACACAATAGTCTTGTAAAATATTTTTTTATTACTGTATTGTTGCATAATTTCTGCTCATTATCATTATGTTCAATGAACTGGATTAAAGAGAATTTTCCAATTTTCATGTCTAAACTCAACCCAATTTTCAATTTCTGTACATTTATCAGGAAAATGTCTTTAGTACACAATACTACACAATACTCTTGTACAATATTTTTTTATTATTGTATTGTTGCATAATTTCTTTTCATTATCATTATGTTCAATGAACTAGATTAAGGAGAAATTTCCAATTTTATTGTGTAAACTCAACTCAATTATTGTTTCCTCCTTTTCTTTAATATTTGAAAATTTCATTTAATTATGAACTAGGTACTTTATCGGTATTACTTAATTATTTACATATGAATTTGATCTCTAACAATTCTTTGAAAGCTTGACAGTTTTTGCCACCTGTAAATGGAATTGTTCTATCTTTGTTCTATTTTCACTCATAATTTTTAAAAATGTTACTCTGAAAGTGAAATTTTCATTATTATGATTTTCAGCATTCAGTCCTCTTTTATTAGTATGCAATAAGTCAATATCCTATACATTATGAATACTTCTCTTTTATATCCAATAGTAGCAAAGTATCCCACTCATGGTACAATATCACTGGCTTTTGATAATAATATGCCTGCTAGCATGAACACATGAGAAATAAGACATAGGCAATTGCTATATCTATGCATAGAAAAAGCCTTATAGCATCTCTAGATATGGCATATTCTTTTGCCTCAATTGAAACATCTATAAGAATACGTGGTATGACTACACTCCTAAACTGGTTGATTCAAAATGATTTACAAATACAGCTCACTACAATATGCATTTACTAATGCTTATTCCATTTTTCCATTGTTTTAGGAGCATAAAATATAAAAGACATACTAGAATATGTCCTAGCTTGTCAAGTAATAGAGCTATAAAGATACATGGTATGAATACAAGTAAAAGAGCTATACATATACATGGTATGAATACATTCCTGAACTGGTTGATTCAAAATGGTTTACAAATAAGCTATTCTATTTTTCCATTGTTTTAGAAACAGAAAATGAAAAAGACATACTAGAACTTGTCAAGTGGTTGATTCAAAATTCTTTAGAATATGTCCTACCTTGTCAAGTGGTTGATTCAAAATGGTTTACAAATAGGCTATTCCATTTTTCCATTGTTTTAGGAACAAAAAATGGAAAAGGCATACTGGAATATGTCCTACCTTGTCAAGTAAGTAGAAATATTGATACTCTTATCTTATTTTCAGAAATTATTGGATCTACTCATAGCTGTTTCTACTAGGATTTTTACTGCTTAACATTACTATGGAATTCCTTGAATAGTTGCGAAACAAGCAGATGTTATAAGGCAAAATACAGGTGGAGTTGAAGGTGAGATTGAAGAAGCAGATCAATAGGAGAAGACAGGTGGGATTGAAGATGAGATTGAAGAAGTAGAGGATAGGGCTTATATGGACACTCTTTACGGTTAGCAAAGTGAAATCCTTGCAGTTGAAGGTGAAATCCTTGTAGTTGATTTCTTGAGAAAAGAACGAGCTCTTGCAAGACAGAAAACCAGTAGAATCAAATTTTACAAAATGCAAGCACAGATTGTAAATTCAAGGATAGTTTGTAAACTTATACTTTTGTTGATAATGAGTGACAGAAAGTAACTAACGGAAATGAAATCTATTTGAATCCTACCATTCAAATTATTTTGAACATGGAATGAGAACAGTTAAAATTCTATGAAAATACATATTTTCTTAGACACTTGGACATCCAAATGGATTCCAAAAGAATATTTGATAGATCTTTATTGCTGTAGGTTTGTAGAATGAACAAATTTCTAGATAGATGGGGAACAATTAAAATGTTACAGAAATATATAATTTCTTATGCATTTGTACATGGAGTTTGTTACCAAAATCATATTTGTTAGATCTTTATTGCTAAAGATTGTAGAATGAACAAATCATCCTTAAAGCATTCAATGACTTAATCAATAAAATAAAATAGGAGATGAAATCTAATAAAATCTACTTAGAAGTAATGATATTCTCCCCAAGCCAATCTAGATCAAAGATCACGTCTTGTTGAAAAATTAAAAGCTTTATCTGTTCTTAGTATGGCGTTTTTGCTAGAGATTTTATACTTGATTTGTAACATCTTCTTACCAAAATATTATTATGCATAATTGTTCAACGGTTAATTCTATCATTGAGAAATCTATTTCATGAAATATCCAGGGTTGATCAACAATTCCATATTTCATCAATTTCCTTGCATTTAAGAAGCATCAAGATAGTCCAACATAGCTAGCTTTGCATCAATTTTGGGGTCTTTTCAGCAATTTCTGACTGATTCCAACTTGTTGTCTCACTAATTTAATGTGCAGCAGTAGCAATCAGGTTGTCTAATTATGAAATTTGTCATAATTACCTTTTTTACAGTGGTTAATATCTGTATTATTCCTGTATATACTCATGGAACAAATCCTGCAAGTGCTGCTAATAAAATCTGATAAAATCTACATAGAAGTAATGATATTCTCTGCAAGCCAATCTAGAGCAAAGATCATGTCTTGTGAAGAATTGAAGGCTTTATCTATTCTTAGTATGGTTTTTTTTCTACAGATTTTATACTTGATTTGTAACATCTTCTTACTAAAATATTATTATGCATAATTGTTCAACGGTTAATTCTATCATTGAGAAATCTGTTTCATGAAATTTCTAGGGCTGATCGGAAATTCCATATCTCATCAATTTCCTTGCATTTAAGAAGCATGAAGATAGTCCAACATAGCTAGCTTTGCATCAATTTTGGGGTCTTTCCAGCAATTTTTGACTGATTTAAGCTTTTTTTCTCACTAATTTAGTGTGTAGCAGTAGCAATTAGGTTGTCTAATTATGAAAGTGTTCATAATTACCATTTTTGCAGTGGTTTGTGTGCTAATTTATATATTTGGTGCATCAATTTTAGGCTCTTTCTGACTGATTTCAACTTGTTGTCCCACACCAATTTAGTCTAAAACAACACAAAATTATCATCCATTTTAGGATATACCTCACTAATTTAGTGTGCAACAACAACAATTTAGTGTCTCGAAGGATAAAATCAACCAAATAAACTTGCTATCCAGCACTGTTTTTTACGCAGGAATAGTTGTCATAATTACCCTTTTTGCAGTGATTTGTGTGCCAATTTATACCGAGTATTTGGTGCATCAATTTTAGGCTCTTTCTGACTAATTTCAACTTTCTATCTGAAACTAATTTAATGTAAAACAACACAAAATTATCATCCATTTTAGGATATATTAAAATCTATGGATCTATATTGCACACATATGCAATGAAACCCAATTTTCAACATCTCTCATTTCCATTTGCTAAATAAATTCTAGATTTGGGTGATCTTGCTAAAGTGACATGTTGACTGCATTTTACACCATTTAGCACCAAACCATTCTTTCAACACAATATACCACTCCTATGACAAATTCTCTAATTGTGCATTCTTTCACCCATATTGCCCATGTTTCATGTTATTATCTGAATTTGTTCAAATGGATGATATATGGCATCCCTGGTAAGAGCTGATAGTGGATTTGAAACACAAAAAATGATAGTTACGTAGTGACTAGCCAATGGAAGGAATCTGATCTCTCTTCAAATGATTTTTTATCTTTGAACCTACTCTTGTAACTGCAAGTATGTCTAGCATATTGACCACTGCTCGTAGTTTACATTGTAAGAGCTTCATTTGCAAGCAACGCGCACCAGCAAATAGTCACAAGTACTAATTTTATTGATCTTTCAAATGAAACTAGTGAGCGTATAGTGGTCTTGGGGATGCAAGTACTGGTTGTTTATGATCTTTTGAAATATGTGTTGTTTTCATTCACAAACTGTGTCAATGCAATATCCATCGGAATGAAGTGCTAGTCTGTGGGATTTTTGGGGCATTATGGTCCCAAACTGGTGTGGGGAGGTTATTCTGGTAGGGATATTGGCTATAATAGCGAGAATCATTCTTGCTGCCTTTTTTAGGACACACAGTGAGGATATTTACAGGCGCTCAAATGAAAAATCATGGAAATAAGCTCCTGATACATGAAACAACCAAGCTTCCTGATTCACAGTATTCCTCAATTCGGTCCAGATGGACAACCTTGTGGCATAAGTGGATCGATTCCTTCATTATTTCACATCCCTTTAAATACTTTGGTTTCCAGTTCTATTTCTGGTGGTGGAATTACATAGGATGTTGTTGTTGTTGTTGTTTTCATGTGTAGTATGAATTGGTAATGGTCATTAGTTTCATTGAGTCAGTAAATACTTCACTGTAAAGACTTTGGTATCCAGTTCTATTTTCAATGGTCGCATTGCACATGATGTTGTTGCTCCTATTATTGTCATATGTAGTATGGATTGGTGATGTTCATTAGTTTCACTGATCAGCAAAGTTCCAAGTTAACTATAGAGGGATATCTGTCTACTAGTTTTTTCGTCAACTTTCTTCACCATCCTATTTATTCCGTCAATTTTTTTCTCGATAGTACGGAACTGCTTCCAATACAATCATCTCTGACATGATATGCTAGTGATGTCTTTATCAATCTGAATAGTTATTACAATTGGATAAGACGTGAGTTCTAAGTCTCATATTCTCAAAACGTTTATATGTCACCACATAGTATCCAGGTTGTTTATATCATCAGGTGGCGACAACTCTTTATGTCATAAGAATAACTATCTGACAATCATCTGTACAATCCATTTTTAGCAAAAACCCAGCTTCTAGGACTTTCCATAAGCTGCAAAATTAAGTGTGGTGGTTGTAGAATTTATTGTTGAGAGTTTTTCTATTAAAGTTGATAGATTTAGGGATCTCTGTAGCATGGAAAAGGTATGTAGAATCCTGTAACATCTGACACCTCCGGCCATGAAACACTTATTACTGCTACATTGCCAGTGGAAATGGCCCCTATGAATGACCCACATACTGAGATGCACTTGCACTATGCTTGCTAGCCCAGAAGCAACTAAATTCTACCACACACATCTCGGGAAGTTGGTCCTCTCTTTTCATTCAACAATACTTTTCAACAAATGAAAAAAATTATATCAAAATATTCACTGCAAAAAAAAAACTGAATCCAATTTATTTTATCTTTGAATGGCATATGTTGTGATATAGAAAAATGATTTGGGTTGAACAGAGTGACTTGAAGCAACAACAGGAATAGAGAATCAAAGCAACTACTGCCATCCAACAACAAGAACAGGAGCAGGGAATCAAAGCAACTAATAATTAGTAACAACCCTAATATATACCTCTGAATTAAAGTAGTTTACTTGCTTTATATGTATTATTTGAAATAACCTTCATACTTACTGACTTTATTTATACCTTTTGAGCTTTTTCTTCATATTAATAATTGGTCAGATGCATTTTTTTCAGTGGTTTTCATTTCTTGATTAGTATAATTAATATCATTTTTTTCCTGTATAGGTACATGGCTGAGGATCTATTTACAGAAGGAGAGAGTTTTCCTTAAACTTATAATATACAATGCATATGAAATGATTGTATTGATTTCAAGGTTAAATAATAATAAAATTTATTTTTCTTGCATCTGTTATCTGGAATGCTTCATTTCAGTTAAATGCATGACTCAAACTAATATGTATAGCATTGAACGTTTTAGGAGTTAAGCAGTTGCAATGCAATATGTCTAGTGAATCCGATATACCATTTAAGCGGTAACATTTATGCATTTTTGTCAGATAATGTTAAATTTAGTCTAAGAAATTTTTTGCTGTTTTTGATAATTTCTCTGTCAGTTTCGAACATGGAACCTGGGTGTTTTGTCTTGAATTATTTAAATTATGTCTTGAATTACATAAATTATGTAGAATGAATATGAAGTGATTATATTGATTTCAAAGTTAAGTAATAATAAAATTATTTACGTTTCTCTTATGCCATATTTGCATAAAACGTTTCAACATAGAGATCAAGAAAATGTCTTAGAGAGTAATCTTCATTATTTTAATTATGGGATTGGTTGCACTTAATTTTTCCTTCCTTGATTTGGAACAATGCAATCTGTTTATGCATATTCTCTTTTTTGGTTTTTGACATGTAATTGATATGTTAACAAAACTCTTGGATGCTGGCTAGAAAGTTTGACTCCTTCCTTTTCTGTAGTTGGTGAATCTACTGGAATTGCTAGAGATATATGACAATCAGGTATTTATAAATACTTTTTCCTCACTTGATTTGGAGCAGTGCAACCTGTTTACACATATTTTTTTTATGCAACATGTTATTTTTGGTTGCAGAATTAAATGGTATATTTATCATTTATCAATTCATATTTCAAGCAATCTTCACTCTGAAATGTGTATATTTATGATTTCTGATCTTTTTATTTCTGCCTCTTATTTACAGAAAATGATACATACCTTATTGCAGTCTGTCAAAGATATATTTAATGTGGTTATAAGAAATGCAACAATAACAGCTCCATTACCTGGAATGAAATCTTGAATGTAATCAATAACTGAGTTTTTGACAACATTGTCTCAAGAATGTAATCAATGAACTTATTTATGTTTTAGTGATAACAAAATTTGACAAAGTAACAATTCTATTTACATAATGTTTTGCTAATGGTTATGATGTGTTTATTTACTCTTGTTAATTTACATTAAATCACCATGCTAAATAGGCACTACTGCATTTGTCCAATTTATAATCGATTTACTAGGAGATTTATTATGCCAATTTTGAAATGAAACTTATAAACTAACAATTCAATTTTATAACACTAACAATTCGGTGCAAGCATAATGCAACCATCTTCTACTATTAAGTTCACATTCAATGATGGATGTAGTGAAACTATTAAGTTCATTTCTAGCCAGAAAGGATACCGTCATTTAATTTACCTTTATCTTGCTTTATAGAACTTGCATCCAAACTAAGCCAATCTATCAATACAGGTCAATATCAATTTGAATCTCTAGTTCATGAGCTAGCTTCACCCCATTTCCTTTGGTTTTCTTAACTATGTATCTGCAAATGGATACAAAATTGCAAATAAATACTGAAAAGTGAGTTCTCGATCCGCAAATGATAATCTACTTCTACAATCACAATTTTGAATTTTGTCAGTGCGTAGTCACTGTCGTCATCCCAAGTATCTACTTGTGTTGGAATTTTCTTCTCTCACAAGGAATAATGGAATAAATGAGTACAATTATGAACATTTAATGAGTCACCTAATTGTCTAAATTTTCCAATTTCAGTGGATTAGTAGTTGCATCTCAACTGTGCCAAATTTATTCTTTCATATACACATGTATGGAGAAATGTGCATACAAATGTAGTTACACCATGCTTCTGCAAAGTCTTAATATTCTGGCATCATGAAGACATAACTATTTCTTTACATGCATTGAAATGAATAGGAGTTGAATCTTGAACCACTGAAAATACTATAACAGTCTAGGGCATGTGCAAGATATAGGTAAGTAGGAGTAGGATCGAAGGTGGAAGGAACAAAGACCATTCAACCATGTTGCAGGCCTTTCCCAATCAAATATAACTGTTTTGATTAGTGGCCTTCACCCATTCTATATAGTAATAGGTTTGCCACTTGAGCTAGACTTTACCTCAGTGCTTCTTGATAAACTCCTAAAAGGTCCTGTGTTGCTTTATAGAACTTGCATGGAAAATCTTCTGACCTCAAATTTCAATGATATATCATCTGTGGTAAGTTTAGTCTTTGAAAGCTTATGATAAAGCAGTGCTTGATCACTAGAAAATTTGGTTGGAACTACGTCTTGACACATTTACATGCCCCTTTTTGTCTTTACACTTATTTGTCATTTTGTCACTAATAAGACATGGGCATTAACTAAAGCAAAGTAGCATTAACTAAAGAAAAATAGTAGACATTAACTAAAGCAAATTCAGTTATCATTTTATCTTTATGCTTCTTCCCTCTACCGACAAGGACTACAGCTAGTTGCTCCCTTGTTGTTAATACGGTTGGTAACATGTCTAAGAGATAGTCATTAAAACCTAGAAGAATCCAAGCGAGTTTAAGTTTCACGTTGTTGGAAATGGTAACAGCATGGTAGCTTTAATTTCAAAAGAACTCAGTTAAACTACTGTTATTGTTGGAAAATAAATCTTATTCGTAATTTTACATTGGGCTAAACGTTTGAAAAATATATAACTTGAAAATTGAAACTAACTTTTGGTTAAAATTGTAGCAAGAAGGTAGCTTTAATTTGAAAAGAGTCTTATTCGTAATTTTACATCTGGTTTAAACATTTGAAGTATACACTTGAAAATTGAAACTAATTTTGGTTAAGTTTTTACATAAATTCAACTTTACCTCGGATATTATGTTAACAGGATTTAAGAAAATTAGCTTATGGATGGAAAGTTATGTATATAATTTTTTAGCCAAAACATTGTTTATCTCAGCTAGAAGACGATGATGTAAAAGGGAAAAAAGGAAAATTGCATTATACTAAAAAAATATCTGTTAATTAATTTTTTGAACGTTGTCATGTTCGTTTAGTTTATTAGTTTATTATGGGTTGAATTTCGCCTCCCATTTGTAGTAAATTGGTTTCGCTAAAGTTAGGAGACGATGATGTAAAAGGGCAAAGGAAAATGACATTATACTAAAAATATATGTTGGTTTGCTTTATTATGCGTTGAATTTAGGCTTGCCTCCCATTTGTACTATATTGGTTTTTTTTAATATTTTAGTTGTATATATAAAATATTATATATAAAATTATAATTATAGAAGAAGATGAAAATAATACTTTCGAGAGAATCAATAACCACTTAAGGAGAATCAAAGAGGATTAAATGGGTAAATTTTTTGCTAAAGTATATAGTAGTGACAAGGATAGGATGTTTATAACAATTAGGGATTTGGGGAGCTCATTGCTAAGATTAATGAACATGTCAATGTTGACATTGATATGATTACCAGACTAAAAAAATTAAAATTTTGAATTTATCCGTTTAGATTTTATTTTTCAAGTTATATATATATATATATATATATATATATATATAATCAATGGATAGGTGTCTCATTCAGGTTGGTGTTGGTAAAATCAAGAGATGGGTATTTCCTTATGGTTACTACTAGAAAATTCATGTAATGATAGGTTGGTTCCTAAAAAGTTATTAATACAAATAAGATTTGTGGTTTTCTCTCTTTAAGGGCTCCCACATTGTTCTTTTATGTTAATTAATTTATTGATTCTTATATGGTTTGGGTTGTTTTATTTGTTAAAATTGTAATTATACTCATTCACCATGTGTAAGTATAATTATAATCCCAACAAAGAATTAGTAAGAGGCTCAGTAAAAAAATATAAATGAACTAAAATACAATGTTTGTATTAGTTATGTGAAATATTGACTAGCTAAATTTTATATGCCCAAAATGTTTCAAGATTAGATGAGTCTTTGTTATGGAATATTAGATATGGTCATTTACTCTTTTATAGTCTCGATATTTTACAAAATAAATTTATAATTAGAGGTATTTCTGTGATATTTTTTTTATGATAGCTATGGCGAGAGTTGAATCCTAGCTAAACACCATAAATATAGTTTTATAGTAGGTAATTTATACAAGGCCAAGGAACCACTTGAATTAGTACAAATATGTTTTTTTCATTTGATGCAAAGAAAGTAAAGAGGAGGTAAGTTTTATTTCCTAATATTTATGAATGATTCTAGCCAAACGACCTTTGTACATTGTGTTAAAAAGTAACTAGAAAATTTTGTAAAATTTAAAGAACTTAATGTCATGGTAGGAAAAAAAAGTGGCAATTAAATTAATGTATTCATATTACTTGGATGTGGTGATTATGGTTGCAAATAATTTGCAAAATTTTATCATAACATAAGTAATTGCAAGGAAAATTACTACAAGGTCCACTCCACAACATAATGGAGTAGTTGAGAGGAAGAACATGACCATAATGAAATACACAAAAAATATACATAATACTAAGAATCTATCAAATGCGCATCCATTACAAGTTGTTACTTGCTTAATTTATATTATAAATTGATTTCCAACAAACAATATGAAGGAAAAATTATTCAAGAAGCTTGGAGTGGCATGCAATCTATTGTCACAATTTGAAATATTTGGTTGTGTAGCTTATGCACATGTTGTAGAAGAATTAAGTCTAGAATAATTGAAAAACAAACTTGATGAAAATTTTGAAAAATATGTATTTATTATAGTGAGCACTTTAAATCATATATACTATAGATTCTTATTAGCAAAAAGTGTATAATAAGAAGGGATATTAAGAATCTTCCAAGACAGGAAGGATATGCAATTAACAATCCTTCTTCCATCATTGATTAAGAGAGAATATTGTGAGAAATTTATGCATGACATGATGATGTGGATTTGGAAGAATACTTTTCTTTATTAACATTTCATCTAATGTCCTTTCAAGAAGTAGTTAAGAAGTAATGGTGGGTTGAAGCCACGAAGGAAGATATTTATGTTATTGAAAATAATATGACAAGAAAAGAAAGCATTGGAGTAAAATGGTTTTACAAAAGAAATGTTAATAGAAAGGGAAAACTAAAATAGCATAAACACATTGAAAAATGGTTAATGAACCACCACATATCAACTATGGAGATACCATTGGTCCAATAATAGGGTTAGACATAGTTTAAGTAGTTTTGGAAATTGTACGTGAAAGTAGTTATATGTTAAATAAACTATGTTAAATTGTATTTTAAAAGAGGAAGTATATGAAAATGAACTATCAATATTTTAATTCAAGGGTATAGATTTCAAATTTTATAAGATAAATAAAGCATTGTATGATCTCAAGAAAACTCAAAAATCTTGGAACAATAACATTCATTCATATTTATTCACTAAGAAGTCTAATAGAAGCAATTATGGACCCACACTCTATATAAAAATATAAGTACACTAATATGTCTTTTAATATACACTTGAACTTTTATTATATATTAATTGATTTAAAGAAGCATGAATACATATTTTGAAATGATTTTAAAATTGATGTTGTGAAATCTACTCATGGTTTTTTAATCTGTTAGCAAAAGTATGTCAATCATACTTCGAAAAGGTTCAAAATAGATCAAATAATTTGAACAAATGCAACAATTGAAATAGGTATAAAGTAAAATAAATTATATAAAAGATAAATAGTTTATCCGACTTTGTAGGAGAGACTTGTTGGTAGTCTCATGCATCTTATAGAAAGTAGGCTAGTTTCCATGTATGGAGTAAGTTTAATTTCCATATTCATGGAGTCTTGAAATAATCTTAAATACAATACAGGTGCAATAGGTTATGAATTTTTTTTCCCACTTCCAAAGGTAATATTTTTGTTGGATACATAGGCCGAACACTTTTTTTTACACATTAATTTTAGCTACATGTTTAATATCATATGCATATAATAATTAGCTTGTTACCTCCCGAGATGTACCAGGAAGTACTTGCAGTGAGCCACCAATGTTGAACGAGAAACTTATTCAAATTCAAGTTCAGAAGTCTTATAGGATAATTTTTCCCTTTTGGTTTTCTTCTCTACACAAATTTTGTAACCCCATGTATGAATTATAATTAATTATTTTAGAATGATAAAATTATTTGAAACACTTAAATCCCTACGACTTAGTTATTAGGAAAGTTAGTATACACAATTATTTTTACATGTTTATTTATTATTTTTTTTAACAATATTTATTTCCTTTTTTTCACTCATAGCTCTAGAGCTAGTGTATGTTGTAATGGATAGGCCTTAGTGGTGTTTTCTAAGTCTAGAATCCATTTCTATTACCATTCTACTCATTAATTAGAGTACTATGGAATTATATATAATATTTTCTAGACTTGTTTTTTTTACATATAATTTAAAACGGTACTTGGAGGTGTCATATGATTTGTGGTACTATTTTTCTAACTCAGAATACTCACTTTACCTTAGCATTTTCTATTTGAGAGAAAATAATAATTTTTCTTCATGAAAATTAATTATTCACTAAAAAAGGGTAAATAAATTAACTGTTTATTTAGTTAAAATGTTTTTTTTTTTAACTAAAGAGTTTTTTCTTTTTCTAATTTAAAGAGTTTCCTCCTTTTTAGTAAAAAAAAATTATTTTTTAAGTAAAAGAGTTTCCTTTTTTTCTAGATGAAAAAATTTCCTCTTTGCCATTTAGAGGATTTCTTTCAAAACTCCTCCGTCTTAGTCTATAAAATTGATAATTCTCGTTCATTTCAAAAAGAGTTAGTGGTGGGTTGGAAGTTTTTTTTTTTTTTTTTTTTTTTTTCAGTTGTATTCTATTGATCATTGAAATAGAAAAAGGAATTCGGGGCAAATAATGGTGTATAAGTTTTCTGTGGATGCTTATTTTAATGCATGGGATTGCTTTGTTTAGAGGCTTTGAAATGGGTATTTTTACCCATTTAAGAGTAAATTTCTCAATTTAATTGTCGTAAAATCTATTGGAAATCAATGATTATATGTACTTTTCGGTGAATGGGATATTTTCAGCTTTCTTAGGTAAGAAACACCTATATTTAACAAAATTTCATCAAAATAATTTTATAGATTTCTAGCAACCCTCGTTTGAATATATTAATCACCAGGAGTAATGCTTAAAAAATTTCAAACCATACGAAGAAAAATATCATCGGGATCGCGCAAATATTCCATTGCCCAACGATTCCATTTACAAGAAGTCTTCCTTATTTCCTAAAAACGATATTTTTTTTAATATTTCCTCTTACTATTCTAAGTTATAAATTGATTTATTTTACATATCTAAATCTCATTTATTTGTAACATAAACAATAGATAAAAGAGAGTAAAGAAAATATAATATTCGTTAACTCTTTCTTTCTGGTTTAGACTAGCTTTTCAATAAGTTTCTTTTTAAGATTATAGAGTAACATTATGTATCTTCTTAAATTCATTTGGAAAATATTTTAACATTAATAATTTATTGATTTTTGGTGGTTTATTGTACAAACAAAGGAATTTCTACCCAAATTTTGGTGATTCGGAGAACTTGGGACCCCGAAAGGCACCAATATTCTTTCCTTTTGTTGAAAAAGGGGAAACCAACCTTTCCCTTTATTTCAAGGGCTGTAAAGTTCCTAATTAGTAAACATTTTAACCTTAAGAGATATAGTGGGAGTCATCTAGGCATCCCGTATTCCAAGCATATTTGTGTGCAATCTCATTTTGTGGTTTACTAGTTTAGTTTTTACTTCATTTGGTTAAAAACAATTTAAAAAAAAAACCAACCACTCTAAAATATTTTTTTTCTTAGTATGTATTACATTAAATTTATATATTATATTTTATTTTTTAGATAGATAGTATGTATTATATTAAATTTATATATTTTATTTTAGTTTTTAGATAAATTTATATTTTGTAAATAAAGTAACAAAATTTCTCTACACAAGTTTCAATTATTTTTTCGATCATTACAAGCGAAAGCTTGAGTTTTTGGCATGATTCAAAGAAGAACTTGCATTTTGTTGGATAGTTTAATAATGGAAGAGCTTTCAAATTTTATCATTTTTTGGAACACTTCTTGTTGGCTTGTGAAATAAGGGGAATGTCATGGAAGCAAGTTTCTTCCCACCAGATCACTAATAGGAAGCATAAAAGCCATAAAGGAAGAAAACCATAGATTAACTTACTTTTATTGCAATTAGATGCAAATCAACATATTTGCCTCACCATTTTACATTCACATTAATAATCCAAAGTGAAGTCAATCAAAATAAGGATTAAAAGGAGCATTTCTCCAAATAATTTGATAGGATATTTAAGTGGGACATGATTATATTTTCCTCTGTTCCTTTATCAACAACATAAGCATTTACTTTAGGTATACTTTTATTATCTACCTGTTAATAATATAAATTATATACTAATCGTTATTTTGTTTTTGTTTAAATCAAATTAACTGACCAAGGAAAATATTAGGGGCTAATATTAGTAGGTCGGCTAATTTTCTATGCTCTTTTAAAAAAAATAAAAAATCTTTAATTTCCATTTTGTTTAGAAAATATTCGCCCAAATTTTATGGTATAAAACTATTTTACCTTAAAAATTTCCAAACTTTTTTTATAGAAACTATATTATATTCTACGGAAATATCGCCAAACATTATATAGATTTCATATCATGGACTAGTGAGATTCACCAATGTTTATAAACTTTAAAATTTTCCCTCATTAACTCCTAGAAAATTGCTTGTTTTTCTATCTCTTAATCAACATCAATTACTTTTTACGGAATACCCTAACTTTTATAGAATTTACCCTAGAGGGAGCACTAGATATATAGTGACAGTAAACTCAACTGGAGACTTGTGCTAAAGGCCACACCTACCGGATTCAAGGTTTATTCCATGTGAAACAAGGTGTGGGTTAGACAAAAATAACATTTTAAAGTGGTTGTCAAGGATAAATCTTTTTATAAGACAAATACAATTATTTTTCGATTCTTTTTTTCTTTGTTTGATATATGATTTTGGTTATTAGAGCTTGATTCAAATCATTTGACATCTCCACTATTAAAAATTCTACAAGGTACTCTACACATAGGAACTCGTAGGGTTTGATCAATTTGATTCCTAAACCCAAAAAGTATTATTCGAATGAGATTTAACAAACTTGCTTCTTGTAAATTCTTTGGTAAAATTTGAGACAAATCAATCTTTCATATCCATTTTCATTTTTGTTTAGATAATTTTCAATTATAAATTGATAATATTTATGGCCCTATTAATTTTTCTTCTGTTAATGGTTATCCTCATGCTCTACTTCAAATAGCCTTAGAGAAATGACCATCCTTTTAGGGGAATAATTAAAAAAGTGCAAAAATGCATGTATGAAATTTTAATCTCTATTTTATCAAATGGTGTAGTGTGCATAACATTGTTTTTGAGGAATATGTTTTAGATTGGTCCACAGAATAATATGACCATAAGTTCAGAGTTGTCGAAAAAGACACAAATTCCTTCAATGATAGATGAGAGATAAGAAAGAACATTAACAATTGTTTGCTTCACTTAACATAATAAAAAAGAATGAAAATGAGATAATGAATGAATTTAATAGAATATTCAATTATCTAATCAGATGTCTTGACATATACATTAAGCCTCTGAATGTCTCTATTCTCATTTTGTATATTAATGCCTTCAGTTCTAACATGATATATCGGCTAAGATATTGGGATCCAACAAGTGGTAACGTTTCCAAAACAATCACTGTGAAAATTGTTAAAAACATGCAATCCTTAGATAAATTGAACCTGTCAAGTCTCACAAGGGGAACTCCTTCAAAGCCTCAAGAAACTAAGAACAAAGTAGTAAGTTCAGAAAATAAAGAATCATATACTGACCCTTTAAAAGGATTAATTTAACTAATTAAGGAAATGGAATGCCACGATGCTAGTCAGATGAGTGCCATGCACAATATATTAATTTCCATTGAAAGATCGCAAAAAAATAAATTTCATCCCAAAAAAAGTGATAGGTGACAAAAGAGAGGGACCCCCAAAGATCAAAGGCCACATAAGTAGTTGGAAACTACAAATCTTGTTGAGCACCAACCTCCCCCTTTTTGTAGACCTTGCAGTGAATTTCATGAAGAATCAAATTCTCATGTTTTCTACCAAATCATTGATGATGAGACTACAAGAATAAGAAGCATTAATGACTATGAAAATGGATAAATATGTTGAGTATAAAGCATACAATTTCTATTGATTATTGGATAGAAACTATGGAGAGGAGTCAAATAACAAATAATATGATTACTACTTATGACATTGTTACTATAATTTATTGTGAGAAACCCACACCTTAACAAATCCTTGAGATTGTAAGGCATAATGGAGTGAATTATTAAAGAAAAGGGAAAAATAATCAAATTAAATTGTCATATGCATATTCCAAAAACATTCCCTTGTCCAACATTATATTTAATCATTAATGTTGGTTGTTAGATAAATAATGCTAAAGTATTAGTCTGAGTGGCAGAACTCCTCAAGATACCCTTCGAGAAATAAAAGTTTATATAATCCATGGAGGGTCCTTAAGGAAAAAGTAATAAAAAATATTTAGAGGTGACATGTAGAAATTCCTTGTAGATTGAAATTTCTAATGTAATTTTCTAAAACAACAGACTTGAATCTTCTCTACTCATCCATGGAAATCACTTCATGATTAAGAAGAAATATCAATAACATGAGACACCAATAAATTAACACACATAACACAAGGATATATCTAGAGGAAATCTACTGCTCAAAACCCATTCCTATATGTGTTGCATGAATCAGAAAATAAAGAATAAATATAATGCTTGTTGAAGCCTAAACAATCTCTGCACAAGTATATTATATCTCACTACTTCACAAGTTGACCCTTACTAATACTTAACGAATTTTACTACCTGTAAAGCCCCTATTTCATTTCATTGTTTTCTTGGGAATTAGTTTGCTATTAATTAGCATATTCTCCATAGAGAATTGTACAATCCCTATAGGTCCTTCTATGAGACCATGCATCACTTGTACAACTTGGATAATTATCCAATTCATAGTACACTTCCCTTAGTCTGCAATCTCAACTGGGTAAATTGAAAATCACACATAAATGATTTAATTATGGTTTATTTATCACTTAACTGGTTGATCACTGAGTACACACCCCACTACTTGACCTCCCACTAGTTTCTCCAATAGTTTGAACTAGTTTAACCGACTTTAACTCAATTTAACTGAACTAAATTATTAAAACTCAAATTAAAATAAACCCAGGGTCCTAAAAAGTAGGACACACTCTGTATGACTCAATTTAGGCCCTAAAATTGAATTAAATGAGCCAACTAAGATAAAATAACTTGTTTAACACATTAGTATTGTCTTGTGATGTGGAATTACAATTTTCTCATAATTTAATTCAAGGGAAAATTAAATCAAGAATTTCTTGTTGTCATTTTCAACAATCACTCTCAACAAGAAAGGTATTATCAGATACCCAAATCCTTCCTCTATGAAAATTCAAATTTTCCTCCTGACATTGCCTATGTTAAAAGATAGGAATCATGTTCTTCTGTAGGAATGTATTCCAAAAACATAATCCACCTCTACACACAATATCGTAGATGGTGATATCGGATTTAGATATACTTGGATCGATCATGAAAAACTAGATTTCCAAAGAGTTTTATGCAACTCTGATTATCACAATAAATCACATTGGGATCCATAATCTAACCAAATAACCTAACAAGAATGCTCCTGATCGAGATAGCTTCCCAAGCGCCTTGACTAGCACCCATGTACTCTTCTTCTGCTTAATTGAGTGAAATGAATATCTCCTTCCTCTTGTAAAAATAAATTGTTGTTGACCCAATATTAAAGACTCCCCCTGAAGTGCTCTTACAATATGACGCACTGCCCACCCAATCTTGATATGTTATGCCTTAAAGCTTCACTCCATATATATCTCTCTATGTACCAAATACCATACTAAATAGTCCCTTTGAGCTATCTCAACACATGTTTGGCCACCTTACAATATAGTTTGGTTGGATTTACCATTTATTGACTAAGCTATTTAACTGCATAACACATGTCCGGATGAGTGTTCACCAAATACATGAGTGAACTCACAAGCTTCCTATAAATAGTGGCCTCCACCTCCTCACTTGAAGTGTCATATTCTTTCCTCCAACTACCTGCTAGAGGAGTGCCCATGGGTCTGCTACTCGCCGTGCGAAACTTCTTTACTATCTCATTGGAATACTTGACCTGTGAGACAAAAAATTCCCCATGTCCGTTATATATGAGAAAATAATGCATCAGTCCCATGTCCTTCATCTTGAGTTATCTTGCAAGATCCTGTTTACAAGATTTGATAAACTTGTCATCATCGGTTAAAATAAAATCATCGAAATATAATACTATAATAAACAATTTACCTTCAACAACAATATGGTAAAGGTTTGCATCTTCTTCACTTTTGGTGAAGCCCAACGTGGTGAAATAGTTGTTGATCCTTGTGTACCAAGCACGAGGTGCTTGTTTAAATCCATACAATTCTTGCTTGAGTCTTCACAAATGTGACTCTCTGTTGAAGGTATCAAATCCTTCTGGTTATTCAATGTACACCTCCTCATTAATCAATCCATTTAGGAATGTTGTCCTCACATCCATTTGATGAATATTCTATACCATTTGTGCTACAAGTGCTATAGTTGATATGATTAAAGAATACATTTCTATTGGAGAAAAGGTCTCGTCGTAATCAATTCCCTTTGCCTGAGAGAAACCCTCGGCCACAAATCTAGCCTTATGTTTCTTGATGCTTCCTTCACCTTGTAAATCCACCTTGAACCTACCGTTGACTTCTTCTTTGGTATTGGGACCACTTCCCAAACACTTTTTTTGAATATGGAATCATATTCCTCTACCATGGCATCAACCCATACTAGCTTCTACACTTATTCCTCGAATGAGGATGGTTTTGTCTCAATTAGCCCACTCCTTAGAGCCATGTACCTAGTGTACTAATCTAGTGGCCTCCTATACCTACGTTGTGATGAGAATACTCCCACATTCTCTCTAGCAGCATGTAATAATCTTCCATCTCCCCTGGTGCACTTCCTACATGAGTGGGTTCTTCAATTCTTTGCTCCTCTGCTTGTCTTTACTCTAAAACATCCTAAGGTTCTTCCTTTGGAGACAAAATCTCCTCATCTACATGAAATTGAAGTTCCCTCTCAAGGGAAAATCTCATGGAATTATCTTCATAAAACTTCACATATTTACAAACAATTGTCATCCTCTCAGATGGTAGGTACACATGGTGGTTGTGTGGTGTATCATTTTACCCAAAAAATATTCCCAACTCTTTTGAGGGTTCTATCTTTTTTCTTGCATCTTTTGAAACATGAAAGTAAACCAATGAACCAAATATCTTGAAGTGTGACACATTTGTTTTCTTCCATGAAAAATCCTCTTCTAGTGTACTCATCCTGAGAATATGATGAGGATTCTTGTTCTGCACATGTACCAATGCATTTAATGTTTCAACCCACAAGTGCAATGATAGGTCCTAATCATGCAACATCGCCTATGCACCTACCACAATACTTTTGTTCTTCCTTTCAGAAACCCCAATTTGTTGTGCATTATGTGGTGTTGTTAACTCCCATCGAATTCCTTCTTTTTCACAAAATTTATTGATGTCATTCAACACATATTCACCACCGTTATCACTCCATTGCGCCTTCACTTTCTTTCCATTTTATTTCTCAACAAGTTCTTTAAATTCATAAAATTTTGATAATTTTTGGCCTTTCTTCTGCATGAAGAATATCCAACACTTACGTGAGAAATCATCTACAAATATAACATAATACCTATTCTTGGTCATGGAGGTTGTCGAGAAAGGTCCACACTAATCTAAGTGGACTCTTTCAAGGATTGTTTGTGCTCTAATGCCATTATCATTAAATGTGGTTTTGGTGTACTTCGCTAGTGTACATTGTTTGCGTGTATTTCACTACTCTAGTGCACCCTTGGGAAGTCCTGTAGAAATATGTTGTATGATATTTAAAGCTCCGTGGTGAAATGGCTAAGTTCATATGCCATAATTCACCAATTTCTTGTCTTTGCAACTTCAATGCTTTCAAGCTCAAAGCAACACAATCTTTTACATCCATTAGTAGAGGTTTTTCACCCGAACCCAGATCTGATTCACTTTCCTCGTGCTGTTGTGATGAAGGAAATTATTTCCTTTGCTAAATATCAAATCATAGCCATGGTCTTCCAACATGGAAACTGAAACTAAATTCTTCTTCAGACCTGGAACATACATGTCATCTTTAAATGTGAGAGGAAAACCTAACTCCTTATGAAAAGTAAATGTACTGATATCGGTCACCTTATACTTTCCATCATCTCCCATCTTTATGTACATCTAAAGGTCCTACCCTCCAAGTCCCTAAAATATTCTTTGTTGTCCATCATATAGAATGAGGCTCCACTATCTATATATTGCACACTACCCATCATTGATTTCACCATGCATGCAATGAGGGTGAAATATAACTCAAATTGTGAAGTTATAGATTCACCCACTTCTCCTCCTAAGGGCTTATTTTTGCCCTTATTGTGTGGAAACTTCATGGAATAGTTTTCCAACTCATGACAGTGAAAAAATTTAATCTTCGACAAGTCATTATTCTTTCCTTCTTGACCATAATCTCTTTTGGATTGGGATTTATTCCCTTTCCCTTTAATTTCCTTCCTAGGAAAGGGACAATTGTCCTAATCTTCAACCTTGGATGAGGTGTCGTCTCTACTATTCCGCCTAAACTCTTAGTGTACCAAATCTCACCATAATCTTTCCTAGTTTGGAAGATTCTCCCTCCCATTGATGAAATCCTGGTAGTTGTGCCAACTATTAGGAAGGCCTTACCATATAATATTCAATAAGAGTAACACCAACACTCCAAATTTCATCATGGTATTGTGTGAACATGCCGAGGTACTGTGGTATTGTGTCACACTTCCGCATTTTGATATTCTGAAGCTTATCTTTTTGTTACAACTTCCTATTATCACTACTACTCTCGACTAGTTCTGTCAATTTCTGCCACATCATATATGGAGTTTCCCTCTCATGTATAATAGAGACAATATGGTGTCATACTCCCTCCAACATGATCCTCCTTTCCTTTTCTACACTCTTCCTCGAATATGCTAGATCTTGGGCATCATTTGGTTCTATTTTTGGGGCATCATTATAAATTAATTACTTCAGCCCATTGGATTCCATGAGTGCTTCCATATAGTCCTTCCAAGAAATTTAATTTGAGCTACCCTGAAAGGCATACTCAAACCTTATACCATAGAATGACATCTCGATCTAGTTTCTAGCTCTCAAGAATAGATCTACAAAGACTTTTTTCCTCCTGCAAAGATAACATCGAATTATATTATATATTGTGATTCTATCACTCATACCATGTAGAAATTACTTGTAGATTAAAACTTCTAATGTATTTTTCTAGAACAATAGACTTGAATCTACTCTACTCATCTGCAGAAAGCAATTCATGATTAATAAGCAATATGAATAACATGTGACATGAAACCATTAACACACCAAACACAAGGGTGTATCTAGGGGAAATCCACTACTCAAAACCCCTTTCTATATGTATTTTATTAATAAAAGAATAGAAAATAAATACAATGCTTTCTCAATCCTGAATAATCTTTGCACAAGTATATTGTATCTCACTACTTCACAAGGTAACCCTAACCAATACTTAGCCAAGTTTCCTTCCTGAAAATACCTTATTTCCTTGCATTTTTTCCTTGGGAATTAACCCCTAATTATTTTGAAATTATACATCCAGAATTGCACAATCCATATGGTTCCTTCTCTGACTGGATGCACCACATGTACAACTTGGATAATTATACAACTAATAGTACAGTGCCCTTGACTTGCAATACTAGCTAGTTAACTCGTAGATCACACATGCATGATTTAATTATGGTTGATTTATCAGTTATCTGGTTGATTACTAAGTACACACCCCACTACTTGACCTCCCACTAGTTCCTCCAATGATTGGAACTAGTTTAAGAGAATTTAACACAATTTGACTTAATTAAATTATTACAACTCAAATTAAACTAAACCTCAGTTCCTAAAAAGTAGGAGAAACTCTACATGTCTCAATTTAGACCCTAAACTTGAATTAAAGGGGCCAACTAAGTCATATTAACATAGTTAACACATCCATGTTGTCTTGTGATGTGGAATTATAATTTTCCCGTAATTTAATTCAAGGGAAAATTACATCGGGATTTTTGTGTTGCCATCTTCAACATGACAAATGAAGATGCACCTGTAACTTCGCAAAGAATGTATTATCATAAGGGGAATGCAAAGCATCAAACTTTCTTCATATCTTTTCTTGTGAATTATTATCCTCTAAATAATTTCATGCTAGACTTACGGCCTCTTCCAATGTCATGATTAAGAAAGTCATGGAAAAATTGAATTTAGGGACTTCAAAACCTTACCATAACATTTCTCCCATGGACTTAAAGAAAATCGAAGCATGTGGATTAGTAAAGGATCTTCAAGTCCACCTTGAAATATACCTATATATTATATTTTTAATGTAAATTTTAGTCATCACTGTGCCAAAGGCGTTGGGTATTATTTTCTCTAGAAAATGGGCTTCAAATTTGGTTAGTATCGAAATTGATCTACCATATGCTACCATCCCAACCATTGACAACAATTTTTTAATGAGATTTGGAAAATAAATATCATATTGAAAATCCCAAGAAACTAAAGAAGGGATTGATATATGAAATAGTGGAGATTCAAAGTTATGTTATTTTATACAAATTCCCAGCACCTATAAAAGATAATGTTAATGAAGAAAAGAATGATGAAGTCTAGAATATGAATTTTTATGGGGTCCATTCAAAGTTAATCAATGGTGTTGGGATTTCCATCACTTGTCCTTCGAGGAAAGCCTTCAAATTTTCTTATAGGTTAGAGTTTGAAACAACTAATAATGTGCCAAAATATGAAGCACCCTTTTTTGGATTAGCCTTGCCATTTCTGTATAGCTTTTATGAGATGGGTTTCTCATACTTTGGTTGATATGGATTTCTGGATGGATTTGAAGTTGAGTTGGGTGGATCTATAAAATGAAAAACACATGGCCTAGTGGTACTTGAACTGTATTTTCGATCACAGTAAAGCCACTGCCCTAGTAACCCTTGAGCCAAAATGTGGGTTGTGATAAATCCATATTGTTTTCATCGGTGGGCCTAGGAATCCTTGCGACTAGATGGTGGGATATACAGTAAATATAGGAGGTGGATTTCTCTCCATTGGGCCTAGTAGTCCTAGGATGGGATGGATGCTAAAACTTATAGATTGGGTCTCGGTGTAGATTGATCGGACTGTGGATTACGGTAAAGCCTGAGAGACTGTGAGGAACTGAAATTCCTCACAGTGTAGGCAGAGAAATCTGGTAGAATTCATGGTTGTTGGAATATTTTTGGTTGGTTATGAGTCCCACATTCATGCTTGGAATATGGCATAGGGGTGGCTGGCTAAAGAGATATTCAGCACAGTCAATATATGGTCAGGTGGAACGTGGAAGTCCCATCTCTAGTTGGTTTTTTCATTCAATACAGAAGAGCTTATTTATTTGGTATTTTGTACACAAATGTACTGATCTCTATGTGGATTGTATCCATTTTATCCATTGTATTCATATTTTTATTCTATTGGTTATAAGCATATTTGATCAGTAATGATGTATGGTTCTATCCATGTTTTCACTTGTAAATGAATGTGGAATGTATCTATGGAAAAACAGATTGTGTTGTAGCTAGTGATGTAAGGGAGAAATGCTTCTTTGTGATTCTCAGATAATTATGAGAGCCCTATTATTAAATATGTTTTTTACACCTATAGATTCAATGCTTGTGACATGTTTGAAAAAATCCATGTCATGGCCAAGAGGGGTCCACATCAGTTCTTGTTGATGTGAATTCTTGTGTATTGTTGTCCTATTGTTATTTATCATCCCTTAAGTTTTCATGAAGTTATGGGCACTGAACTCAGTTTTGAGCCTGAAAAGTTCGCTCAAATCCTTGATCTGTAGGCACAAAACTGAGGTTTTCAAGCCCTAGCTGAAAACATGAAGTGTTATACCTGGGGATATAGTCTCTTGGCCATAGGGATGCAGTGTTATGCCTGAGGATATGGATCAAAGAGGTATAATTTCAGTGTGACCAAGGGGTAAGAGGCCTGAATGGTTTAGTTAGCTCATGGGGTGTTTTGGTTTTTGTACAAGATCTATAGATTGTGTTTTCCGTTGGTTCCACTTCCTTAAGGGAACATAGGAGGTTGAATCTCATTTTAGTGGCCTCTCATCACATCATTACGCCAGTTGGCTGATTACTTGGGTAGATGTGGGAACGGGGTGTTACAAAGTGGTATGAGAGAATGGTTCAACCCTTGGACTAGATGGGTACTTTTTTTATCATGCATTTATGTTGATTGCATATGTGTTTATTATGCTTGTGGCCCATGTGTTATTGTTGCATTGCATATGTGTTTAGAATGCTTCTGGCCTGTGTGTTATTGTTTCATTCCATGGTAGTGATGTCGCCATGAGAAGGTTGATGGTGTTGTTTTAAGCATGTTTTCATGAGTGTATCGTTGGTTATGTGTTGCTCATGCTTGTGTATTGTTCGTGCACACTTTCTTGCATATTGCTACATATTATACAAAAATTTCTTTCTTATGCTAGGGTTACATATTGATCATGCTTTGGTGTTATCTTTGTATGCTTGCTTGTCTGATGTCATATGTTGAACATGCATTGGTAAGTCATGATTGGCTATACATTTAAAGTTGGTGTATATGGTAAATTTTGCATTGGTTTGGTGATGGTTGTTGTGCATAAGGTTATTGTATTCAATTAGGTCCTCATGATAATTGTATGTTATGATGCTAATTTCTTGGCTAACATAGAGTATGAGACGCATATAATTAGAGTGGATTTGCAGCAATGGATTGTGGGGAAAGAGAAGATCGTCATACAAATTTGTATGTTTTGAATGAAGGTATGAGGTTTATGGTTGTTGTAAGCACTAGGGTTACTTATATGTTTTTCATTCTATTATTATGGTTACATATGTGATGAAAGTTAGTTGATCAGTGTTGTCATATGCATTATGCTTATGTGTATGCCTTTCATTGTATTGATTTTATGGTTACATACATGATAGATGTTAGTTAATTAGTGTGATCATATATGCATGTATGTGTTAGTCAAGCATGGCATTAACTTGATGACTTTGTTATATGTTGTTGATGAATATGTCATATGTTAAATTGTAATTACCTTGATGATTATGTTATATGTTGTTCATGAGAATGTTATATTTTAACTTATTGTTGTTAGAGGTTAGTTAACTTGATGATTAAGGCTATAAAATTCAGTTATGAGTCAAAATATTTGTGATATTATGTCATACTAATCTAGGTATATTGTGCATATGTGATTTTTATGCGTGAATGACATTTGTTTATGTGTCTATGATGTGAACATGTTAGATAGTTATTGTTATGGATATCAAGACCTTATTTAGGTGGAGTTGACGTGTTGTGCAGTTATATTATGATAATCTAGATTGATTATGCAGATAAGATATCCTCCCCTGAGATGCATTAAGGTATTAGTTTTATTATTTTGTGTACTTGGTACTTAACTATTGGATTAGGTCAATATGGTGTTGAGTTATTGGTGTCTATTATGTCATCTTGTTGATTTATCTAACATGGTACATTTATAGTTGTTTCAGTTTTTGATTAACTACATGATATGAGTATATGTGTCTGTAATATTCCATGAAGGAATGATCTTGATTTAAGATGGTTTTGTTAACACATATGTGCTGAGATATCTGGTATATACTTGAGTGTAAGTAGGTGATATTTGTAGCATTATATATTATGGTTGATGAATGTGAGTTTATTTTTTATTATGACATGGTTTTTAGTCTTGGTAAAATTTGATTTCGAATTGATAGATATGTTGCCTTGATGTTTGGTACATATGGTCGACATGTGTGTTCGACTACAGGTCAACATGCTTGGTACAATAAGGTAATGTAATTTTTATATTGTTATATTTATTTATGCATGGAAATTTGTGTGTTTATGGTAGTATGATGCAGGGATTGCAAGGAAAAAGAGACTTCCATGAAAACTTGGAAAAGGATCAGGTTGAGATTTCCTTCAGAAGAACTAGGGACCCTTGGGGATTGAGTAATTGTGTTTGTTGATAGTATTGTGCTTTTGGCATTTTGTGATTTCTTATGCTTGATTTGCGGTCTTGATTGCATCTAGTGTATGGCCATACCACTTTGTTGTGGTTTGAGATTGTTATTGGTTTTCATGGTTTTCTTTATCTTCTTGGATTTTGTTTGAGAGTGTTGGGAATTGGTTTGGGAAATAGGAAACTAATAGAGATCGAGGATAGTTGTGTGGCACCCAATAGGTAATGAAAAACACAAATCAAACTCAGTGCATGAGTATGCGCATCAGAAGGTAAGAATATGACATTTGGTTGGATTGGTTGGGTCCATTGAGGTAAATGGAAGGTAGAAGAACAATCGTGAGGAAAGTTAACATACAAGGTAAAGAAAATGGATCTGATGTGTTAGATACCTTGTCTATGTCATGAACTGTTGTTATCAATGTTTTACACTTTCTACACAGATAAAGGAAGTTTTATTCACCTATATCTTATCATAGCTAGAAATTATATTATGATCATGATTATTTTAATGGCTATATATGTATATATATATGCATGTATGTATGTCTCTATTTGATGAGATCATGATTGCTTTATGTTGATGTTTATATGTGTATACATGTATGTATGTAAGTATGTCATATCTGACAGGGTCGTCATGGATCGTGATTGTTTTATGCTAATGTTGTATATATATATATATATATATATATATATATATATATATATATGTTTGTATGTATATTGTTGTCTCACGGGAGCATGATTGATTTATGACTATATATATATATATATATATATATATATATATATATATATATATATATGTATAAATGTATCTATGTCACTACATGACAAGGTTTTCAAGGACCATTCTTATCAAAGAAAAATTTCTTGTGTAGGTGAATGGCATGAAAGAGGTTCCTGGCCTTATGAGGAATCAAGTGGGCACAGTAATTTTGAAAGATATATGAGGTCAGTATCACGTGGACATGAATTGATATTATATTCTTGTATTATGCCGATGTTTATGTAATGGGTAGGTTATGATGAGGGGTACATCGACAAAGTGAAAGTACTATGATCTACGACATGCTAGGATAAAAATTGATAGTGGAAAGACACTAGAAGCAAGGTTGTTTTGTGGCATCAGTGTGTGCTCTATGGATGTGCAGTACTATTGTTGTGTATATGTTGCACATGTTTTATATACAGTGATTGCACCTATCGTGATGTGCACATGTAACATATGTAGTATTGTGTACATATGATGTTGTATGCATGTTGTATATATGGTGTTGTGTGTATATCCCATATGTAGTGCTAGGTATATATGGTGCTATGAACATGTTGTAGATGCAGTGCTATGTACATACCATACTGTGTGCATGTTGAATGTGTGGTGTTGTGTGGATATGGTGTTGCGTGCATGTTGGATATTTGGTGTTTTGTACATATGTTGTTATGTACATGTTTTATATGTAGCGATATGTACATATGGCGGTGCTTGCATGTTGTACATATGGTGTTGTGTGCATGATTGTAGATGTGGTGATGTGTCCATGTGGTGTCATGTACATGTTGTGTCATGTGTAGGTGGTGTCGTGTACATGTCGTGCATGTGATCCAGATTTATGCAGGAACGAAAAAAAATACACATATAACCATAAACACAGAGATGCAGCGGAAATAATGCTTCATTTTATTAATAACAAATGACTGAAATATGCTTACAGACATAATAGAAGTAAACATCTAGGGCACTGGTAGGATTACCTCTGAGAAGAGATGTGGCAGCTACAAGCCTTTGAAATGTGTTACAGTGAGACAGATTGGAAATGAACGAACTAGGACACTGGTAGCATATCCTTGAGAAGCGATCTGATGGCTACAAGCCCCTGAACTGTTAAACTGCAGACATGATGGAAATAAACGAGCTAGGGCACTAGTCGCATATCTCCGAGAAGATATGTGACAGCTACAAGCCCCTGAACTGTGTTACAATGTTTCTTGAAGACCTATTTATTATTGAGAAACAATGGAAAATGCTCAACATCCAAAAACCTAACCTTAGGAGATGAAGCGCCAAAAATGTGGGTCTCGTTTAGGTAAATTGGTGTTTCAACTTCCCATGGTTGTAACATTGGCATCCAATCTCCATTTTACATGCTCAATACCTCGTTAGAAATATCTATCTGAGAAATAAAACTTTTGAGTGAGAAACATCAATCTATAGGCCCATGTTTCTCCCGATTTTCCCAAAAAACGTCGTTTAGGGCCTCAAAACGGCTCCAGAAGTTCACAACCCGAAAAACTGCTAAAAATAGTAAATTGTGTTGAAACTTAAAAACTGAAAGAATTGGTGGTGGGGGTTCAAATGAAATAGGTGGGTGGCCACCAATATCCACCTGGATCATTAAGACCCCAAAAGCACTTCAAGAGTGCAGGACCCGAAAACCTGCTAAATGTAAGCTGTGTTGGAAGTGAATCACTAAAAGAATTGATGATCTGGGTCTAAATGGAATAGGTGGGTGTCCACCGATATCTAGCTAGATCATTCCTCCCTCCTTAGGAAGCAATAGTCCCCATTGAGTTAAGTTCCTACATGAGAGGCAAATTCTGCTGGACTTAGTATTGGATTTTTCCAGGATGTCGTGGACCTATTGGCATACATGCTAGTTGTAGATGTGTCGATTGTGGGAAACCATTGGAGGATCTATGAAAATTTTGTCCATCAATATCGAGTTCCTCTGTTTCTCGGGGGCCTTCTCGAGGGATATTTTGATAGGATCTCTTGCTCCCTTGTTTTTATTTACTTCCGCCATGGGGGGTTATCGGGGTTTGCAAGGATGATTTGGCAACGGTTCAACTAGATTGAGCTCTAACTCCTTATAACCTGACTGCGTTGGGAACATCAAATAAAAATAGAGAAAGAGAAGACCGCTCTCATACCAGTGATCCAGATTTATGCAGGAACGCAATAGAATACACATATAACCATAAACACAGAGATGCATCGGAAATAATGCTTCATTTTATTAATAAAAAATGACTAAAATATGCTTACAGATATAATAGAAATAAACAGCTAGGGCACTGGAAGGCTTATTTCTGAGAAGAGATGTTGTGGCTATAAGCCTCTGAATTGTGTTACAATGAGAGATAATGGAAATGAACGAGCTAGGGCACTGGTAACGTATCTCTGAGAAGAGATGTGATGACTGCAAGCCCCTAAACTATTACAATATAGACATGATGGAAATAGATAAGCTAGGGCACTGGTAGAACATCTCTGAGAAGAGATGTGATGTCTACAAGCCCCTGAACTATGTTACAATGAGGCTCGGAGGCCTATTTATTATCTAAAAACAATGGAAAGCCATAAACTTCCAAAAACCTAACCTTAGGAGGCAAAGCGCCAAAACTGTGGGCCCCTTTTCAATAAATTGGTGTTTCAACTTCCCGGGGATATAACTTTGGCATCCAATCTCTATTTGATGCACTCAATACCTCGTTAAAAATATATATCTAAGGAATACAACTTTTGAGTGAGAAAAAACAATATATAGGTCCATGTTGCTCTCGATTTTCCAAAAAAACATCGTTTAGGACCTCAAAATGGCTCTGAAAGTTCAGGACTCGAAAAATTGCTAAAAATAGTAAGTTATGCTCAAAATTAAAAAATAAAAGAACTGATGGTGGGGGTTCAAATTGAATAGGTGGGTGGCCACCAATATCCACTTGGATCATTAAGTCATTAAAATGGCTTCAGGAGTGCAGGACCCAAAAACCTGCTAAAAATAGTAAGCTATGCTAGAAGTGAAACATTGAAAGAATTGATGGTGCGGGTCCAAATGGAATAGGTCGGTGGCCACCGTTATCCACCTATATCAGCATGTGGCATTGTGTACATGTTGTTTTCCTGTACATGTCATGCATGTGGTGTTGTGTACGTGTGATATCATTTACACATTGTACAGGTGGTGCGATGTACATTTGGCATTGTGTACACATTGTGCAAGTGGTGCCATGTATATGTGGTGGTGCGCACATGTTGTGCAGTTAGTGATGTGTACATGTGGTACTATATAAATGTGGTATTGTGTTCATGTCATACATGATATGTTGCAGCCATGCGGTACTATGTATGTGCATGGTGTATTCATGGTATCATGACATGCGTATTCGTTGTGTTGTACTTTGTATATCTATATGTATTGTGTTGTGTTGTACACTAGTTGTAGGTGCATGTGTTGTGTTGTATTATAAAATAGGTTTAGTTTTATGTGTTGTATGATAGTGTAGGCGTATGTATTCTGTTATATTGTAAAATTAGTGTATGTGTATGTGCTGCATGCCGGTGTGGATGTATTCATTGGGCGGTGTTGTACATTGTATGTAGATGTATGTATTGTAATGTGCACCATGTGTATGTGTACGTAATTGAAGACAAGGCATTGGTGATTGTTGAGTGTGGAAACTGATCCAGTGTGTATATAGAAACAGTTAAATGATAAGTATTAGAATTTGATTTCAATTTTATTATGCATGGGATTTATGATCTTAACTTATGATGGCTACATGTGAATTATGATTATGGTCTATGATGATTTCACGTTATTCATGATTTTAACTTATGATGGTTGTGTTTTGAGTTAACCAGATTTGATATGTTTATACATGATGATTTCATCAAACATCTAGTTTGACTTGTTGTGACAGGAAGTGAACATAATTGCAAGTGTACCTTATTGATGAGATACCAATGAGGTAAGATGTGAATTTATTTCAATTTATTTTGAATCTAATGGCAGTTATGTGTTTGGTACAAGAAGCATATAAATGCCCAGTTTGGGATGGTTGAAATTGACTGCAACAACCAGCAGTGTTAGCAAAAGGAATTGGAACACATAATACTATGTTGGTAAAGCACATCAGGAGGAGGACCATTATGGGACACTGATACTCAATAGTATCCATTGATTTGAATGAGCATGCTATGATTGGTATCATGGTTTTGAGGCAAGTATATTCCTTGGTTTTTTGAACCTCCAATGCAAAGAATCCTTGCCAAGGGATGAATCACCTAGGATAGGGGATGTCAAGGAACTTGGAAGGTGAGTGACTACATGGCAGGTGACTACCAGATTGCCCGAGGGACTCAGTAGTAGAGAAGGGAAGGGCGGGGATGGATTTGGTTTTGTCATTAAAATTTCTAGATTGAATCAGATGCACATTGGGGGTGTGCCCTGGAACAATGAGATGGGAATTGTTCACTAAATGTAGAGAAACGCATGATTTTACTAATGGAAATTGGATGAAAACTTTGACTATGACAGTGGATTATAGTCTTCCTTGGAAGGAAGTGAATCCCGATACTAATTTGAGGGTGGAGATGTGAGCCTCTAGATTCCCTTATCGATTGATATGAGAATCATATCTTTTCATTTCTTGGTTGAGAAAATGTGTATATGTGTATAATATTATAAATACCATGATACGCTATGTAATAGAAATTCATTACATGGTATGATTTTCATGATAATTTTTTTTCTTTCGAGCAGACCATTCATTATAAATATTGCAACGTGCTATGTAATAAATCTCCATAGGAATTATGTTCTATTTTCAGTGGTTTTCTGGTTTTTAGATGGCATTGAACACTGAGGATGATACTCCCCTAAGGGGTAGGGTTTTGTAACGGCCTTGGTGAAAATTCCATGTAATAAAAGTTAAAAATTATAACCACGGTTTATGGGACACTTATTCCAAGCTGAATGTTTGGAAACACATCAAAGTGGGTGATCATTTTGTTTATTACGGCTAAAGGAAATTGGAAAAAGAACGGGGAAAGGCTTTGGAAAGGCAAGGGAGATTATTTTTCATTTATTTATGAAAATAATGAAAATTATGAGAAAAAGGAGATGAGAGGTCACACTTTTCATCTGAGGAGGAGAATGAAGGAAAATTATGGAAAATGAAGAAAATAGAGGCGTCATTGTTAAAAAGGATTTTGAGGATTAGTTGGAAAGCTTTTGGCTAGCTTTTGTCACTTCCATTTTGGAGCTCTCTCATTATCTCCCTCTCTCTCTCTCTCTCTCTCTCTCATGGACACTTAGATTTTCCTGGATAATTTTGGCATTGGACCAATAAAGAAAAGAAACCAAGAAGAAGGAGGAAACAAAAAAGAAGTCGCAGGAATCAAGCAACTATAATAGGATTCTTTGTAGGTATCAATTTGCATGTGTATTTTCCTTGCTAGATCTCACATGCATGGTATTGCATGTGGTTCTCTTCTGTCATGGAATTGGTTTTGCTAGGTGTGACAATTTTTTTCATCCTAGCTTTGCCATTTCTGTATAGCTTTTATGAGATGGGTTTCCCATACTTCAGTTGAGATGGATTATTGGATGGATTCGAATTTTAGTGGGGTGTATGTTTGAAATGACAAACACATTTCCTAGTTGTCCCTAAACCAAACTGTGGATCACAATAAACCACCGGCCTAGTAACTCCTAAACTAGACTGTGGATTACGCTAAAGCCATATTGTGTTCCTCAATGGACCTAGGAAGCATTTTTGGTGAATGGTGGTATAAATAGTAAATCGAAGAAGTGGATTTATCTATGTTGGGCCTAGCAGTCCCAGGATGGGATGTACTATAAATCTTGGGGAGTGGGTCTCGGTGTAGGGAATAGTGATTCTTGGATAAGAATGTGGATTATGGTAAAGCTTGAGAGACAAGCTAACAATAAAATTCCTCATGGTGTAGGCGGGGAACTCCTATAGAATTCATACTTGTTTCGTTCTTTTTGGTTGGCTATGAGTCCAAAATTCATGCTTGGAATATGGCATGAGGGTGATTGGCTGAAGGGATATTTGGCTCAGCGAATTTATGGTCAGGTGGAACATGGAAGTCCCATCTCTCATTGATTTTTAAATTCAATAATGAAGAGCTCATTCCTTTGGTATTTGGTATGCAAAATTACTGGTTTCTATGTGGATTCTATTGTTGTTTTATCCATTACATTTATGAGGTTATTGTGGTGGTTATAGGGATTTATTTCATGAATGATGATGTATGGTTCTATCCACATTTTTACTTGTATAGGAATGCACAATGTATCTATAACCAAATAGATTGTATTGTAGCTAATGATGTAAAATATTAAAGATTCTTAGCGATTATGAGATAAGTATGACACCACTATGCTTAAATATGTTGTTTACACCTATAGATTCAATTTTTTCGGAATGTTTGAAAAACTTCCTATCATGGCTAGGAGGGGTTCAGATGAGTTCTTGTTAGTGTCATTTCTTTTTTATCCTTTTCCAATTGAAATTTATCATCCCTTAAGTTTTCATGAAGTTCTGGGCAGTGACCTTGGCTATGGTCTTGAAAACCTAGCTCAAATCTCGGATTCATAGGCACAAAGCTCATATTTTGGGGTCCTTGCCATGGGCATGCAATGTTATGTCTCAAGATATAGCCTCCTAGCCGCCGACAGACAGTGTTATGCCTGTGGATGGCTCAAGGAGGTCAAAATGTCAGTATGACCCAGGGGTAAGAAGCTTGATTGGTAGGGTTACCTCCTGCTTGTTTTGGTTGTTTTATAAGGTCTGAAGGTTCTTTTTTCTATTGGTTCCACTTCCTGAAGGTCACCTACGAGGTTGAATCTCAGTATAGTAGCCTCTCTTTGCATGTTTACCCCAGTTGGATGGTTACATGAGTAGATGTGGGAAGGGGGTGTTACAACCCCCATGGGTGAATTGTAATCATTGATGTTAGCATGCTAGAATTATATTGAAAACTTAGTTCCCTATCACTCAATTATTAATGAAAAATCGCTAGAGCTTTTTTTTCAATTATTTAATTATTCTTATTTCTTTTTAGTGATTAATGATTTCCTAATTTTTTTCATTCATTTGTCCAAATCGAGAGTACATCTTAATTACTATTGTTTAGTGGTGTTGTCAAAGCCTAGAGTCAATGTATATTACCATACTACTCATTATCCATAGTAGTAAAAAATGAATTTAATTTTTCTAGGGATGAAATGTGTGAAAATTGTGAATCATTTCGCGGCAATTTATATTGCTGTGAAATGTGTTTTAGTAGGGGCTCCGCAAAAATTTCCGGCCGATGGAAAGTTATACAATAGTTCGGCCGAAATTTTTATTAAAAGTTTGGCCGAACTATTAAGACGTTAGATTTAACGAGCCTACGGCGGAAAACATAATTCGGCCGAACTTAGATTAAAATTTCGTCCGAACTAACGCGTCACCAATTACGCAAAAACCAGGTTCTGAATACGGTTCTGCAACTTTTCACTGATTAAAATCCATGAAAGGTTGTTAATTAACTGTCGGAACCAAAACAAGAATTTTCAGAATTGAATCTACTTTCAGGAAATATAATTTTTATGGAATTTCATAAACGTTTATTAATTTTAATTAGTTTTCTAATAAAATGGTTGCAAACAATTTCCGAGGGTCATTGTGATTCAGTGAAATCAAAATTTTGTATCTCCCAAAATACATTGTAAAAAAAATTGAAAAAATTATGGGGCATTACATTGGTCCGTCATCTCTAATGGGTAGCTTTTATATTTTTAGTTTATAACTTATATGAACAAGAAATTTTCATAATGCCAAATATAGATTGTATCTAAAATACGGTTTTTGTATTGGACCAATTTAAAAATTTACACTATGTATGCATCCATTGGCTTTCAGAAATATGACTAAAACAAAGTAGACTCTGCCTAGATTGTTGTAACACATTTTTTTTTTTCAAAACACAAATTTTCAATGAATACAACATTGCGTCATAACATGACTTATGAATCCTTTGATTGTTAAGAAACACACACTCAAAGAAACGCTAAGTTGACATATCAAATCTGCATAAAAAAATTTCAAAAAATAAGTAATAGAAAGCTAACAAAATTTCTCACAACTTTTATTTTTATCTCAAAATGAAATTCTACACAGAAAAATTGTTATAGTTTGCAGAAAGTTGAAGAACCGAAAAAAATGAAATTTTTTTCTCAAAAAAGGGCAAAAAGTGTAACCCAGCTTCACATTTTCATATATCATTAAAAATTTCCAGCAAACATGAACTTTATTTGTAAAAATATGTAATAATTAAAATAATGGTACTAGGAGGTGTCATATGTATTGGAGGTATGCATTTTATAACTCAAATAACCCACATTATCTTATTAACACCTTTTTGAGACAAAATATTAATTTTTCCGCATGACAATTAATTATTCTATAAAAAGGAAAATATATCAACTTTTGATTTAGTTAAAGTGTTCTCTCTATTTCTAATGGAGTAGTCTAACCAGCGAGAGGAATTTCCCGGTTTCCGTTACCGGTCGGAAAAATTTCCGATTCCTTCCAGCTCCGGCTGGCAATTCCTCCGCCCTCTGACACAAATTCTCAGAAACCCGATCCCAGAAAATTGGAAACATCATCCAACCCTGGATTTGACTCTCTCCATCAGATATGATTCCAATTTTGCGGATATGCCAGAACTGATTCAAATTTTCAATCCAATTCTTCGCGCCCGCTCCTATTCGGCTCATAGCTCCCCTGCTGTTCCTGTTCGAAACCTGCAACCTGCAGAACCAGAGCCGGAAGTTACCACGCGAAGACTGCAAAACTGCGCTCAGCCCCGGTAAGTAACGCCTGATATTCAATGAGATTACAAATTTTGCTGTTTTTTTCTGGTTGTGATAAGAAATTAAATAGTATGAATGATTAGCGATGCTCGCAGTTTGGGTTTCTTTTCTGAACAATTCAACAAACCGGTTATCTTTTAATGGGTCTCTTTTTCTTCCCAGCTGGTTAAACTTCTCCCATCGAGCATTTTCCAGCACGAAAATTGGCCTCTCGTCTGCATAATCAACGTGCCCAGTGACATTGCCCCCATCGCTATTGTTATAATAACACATCAAAATGTTCAAAACATAGAGCCACCTTTGCAAACCTTAGTTTCAATATCATTTGCAATGTGGCCACCTTACTATTTTATTTAATTGAAATAATTACATTGGGCTACCGTTCTCAGTTATGACTTTCAACAATGAGGGTTTGGCTCTGCAAGGTTTTGTGTTGCAATGTCTTTGGTTTGATGAGAATAAATGCCTGCTAGCCTTCCAGATACAGGATTAAAATGGTAAGTAAATTTCCCTGTGCATTCTACTTCTATTTCTCTTATTAACCTCCATGAACTTTATAATTATTGTAATTGGGGTTAACATCTTGCAGGTGTTGCTTTGTGAACATATGGTACGACCTCCATTTTTAGTAGTCGGAAGTGTTATACTGCTTGTTGATTCCAAGGGTAAATAGGTTTTATGTTGAGTTATTCTTCCTCTACATTTTGTTATTCCAATTTATGTTTTCGTTGTCTGAAATCAATTTTTGTTGACGTTCCATACTTGGGAACGAGAGTTGGAAGAGGTTTTTAATAGGTAAATTCCTTTAGTTTTAATTCACAAATATTTGTTCTTGTAATCCCTTTTACCTTTCAACTGTGTAATTATTATTCTTTTTTCCTTACTTGGGTTTTTTTTCTCCCTTCCAAGTTTGGTCCCGAAACTTTGCTCAAGGATCCTTGCGGTTTTTTCTTCTCGAGACTACTAGGTTCCGACTAATCACTTATGTTAATTCTGCATTTACAAGTTCTGGGAAATTTTTGATTCAGATATGGTCCAGGCCATTAGCTACAATTACAATTTTATTTTCTTATTGGCTCCTTAGGTTTTGTTATCGGATCAGGCTTATTACCCCTTTGTAATTTAAGGAAAACACATCCTTAAGTGTTAAGTTTCGCTAAAAAATGAAAACCCCTAGGTTTATTCTGGAATTTGTTTGATATGATTGGTTCCAACTACAGCCTAAAACAAATTCATACACCTGTTACACAGTTCCTATAACTATCAATTTGCTCTTTCTTATGAAGCGAATTATATTTGTAGTTGCTGTTCGAAAAATTCTTCCCAAAAATGAAGCGAATTATATTTGTACTTGCTGTGACCATAATTCTTCCCAAAAATTTCATTTACTGTCTCCGATATTATAACGATTAGTTCTTGGAATAGTCCTTTCTTCGGCATTTCGATTCGGGGTTACCTTATTTCAAATGTATAAACCCTTAGTTTAAAATTTTTACTATTGGATATTCTCATTTTACAGTGAAGTCGTTTTGATTAAGAGATGCTTTATTTTAAACTGAAGGTTTCATAAGTTTTCTCATTGTATTGGTAATCGGTTCTTCGCTCAATATTTGTATGCACATGCAAATACCCCTTTTTTTTTTAGATGTAAACATTACTTCTGTAATGTGACCTATTGACCACATTTCCTGAATTGTTTAGAAAATGGTCTTATGGTTGTTTAGTCTTTCTTTCTTTCTTTTTTTCTTTCTTTTATAATTAATTTCAGTAGAAATATAAATATACAAGTGATTTTATGTACATTAGCATGATAACCTTATACCTAGGGTTTGTTTTATTTTTATTTTCAATCATGATGTCACTATATTTTATCTCTCAAATTAAAAAAAAATATCATAAAGACTATTTCCTTTAGTTATTCATTTACCCTTTATTTGAAGGGGTTTAATATCTTATTTATTGATATTTCTATTTACACTATGAGTCTAACTCTCTCTCTCACACTCAAGACATTGTTTGATTTCCTCATGGTTAACTTATTTATTAACACGAGTGTAGTTTACCTCTCACCTAGGTACATTTGTACACCAAACTCCACCAATTTAAAAAAATACCTATAGTATATAATGTAGTTTTGCAAAATGTATACACCTGGAATTGTAATAACTAGGTTCAAGCATATTTGAACGCATATTTGTAATTTGTAGACCATTTTTATAATTTGTCGTCAGATGTTAGATCTCAGGTTATAATATTTTTAAGTTGTTTTTCTTTATCCCGATAGGCATAAATAAAAGATGAATGAAATGGTTTATGATGTATTCAATTTAATTAGTGTTAGTGGGACTCATGGGAATATATAACCGATTTTTTTAGTTATATATCACAGAATAACATGTTGAGTATTAAGAAATACATAATACCTATTTGTCTAATATGAATTTAATTTATTTTTTTATTTTTTTCAGATCTTATAAGTGTAAACAATGGTGCAAAAGTGGTGTTTATGTATTGAAGTTTCATGCTTTCCAAATCCAGGTCGAGGAGTTGTGAAATGTTTCCTTCACAACATGGCAACAAATCATGTGGTCTACGGAAAAAAAGAAGTGCATGGAAGAACAACAAACAATAAAGCATACCAAAGCATACTACATTGCCCTTGTTGAAGGGCTAACAGTGGAAAAAAGACATGATGTCAATGATTTCAAGTATTCACCAACTCATAGTTGATATGTAATCAGATGAAAGGAATCTATCAGATTCGAGCAGAAAATTTAAAACTCCTTTATAGGGAAGCAATAAATTGGAGTCGTCAATTTCAAACTTTTACCATCAATTACTCCGCAGTGATTCAAAGGATGTCTACTGATATAATGTCCAGGGCATTGTTAAGCGCAAAAGTAGATGTCAAAAATGAGATAGGATCACCATCCACTGCAACAAACATCATTGATCAGCATCCAAACACGTCTCCAGTATGTGAATGGGTTTTTGTTATCATTTTTCTTGCCTATATCATGGCATGGTTCTTTCACTAAAGAACCTGCTAATGTATTATTTTTCCCCAACTTGTAACTAGTACGGTTTTTTATAAGGGTACAGATATATGGGCAAATATAATATATTCCATGTATATTGACAAATGTATTTGGAGAAAAGTAACTGGGTCATGGTCTTGCGTTTGCTATTAAAACATTATGGCGTCGTCTAATTGAGTTTTATGTTTTAGAGTTTTGGCTAAAATCTTGAGAAATGTTTTTTTAAGTGGATATAATTATTTATTTTTGTATCATCATTTGCTACTGCTTATGTTTGTGTTGGAAACAAATGTTGTAAATGTATAATTGTGTAACCACAAGAGTTAAAGAATATCGACGTGATCATGACAGACATGTACAGTTGTTTCTCTAGGAGTGACATGGCATCTATCAGTTTGGCTAAGCTTGTTGGTTTTTATATATTTATATAAAAGTGAGTAGCATAATCTAAGCTTGTAGTTTTTTTATATTTACAGCAAAAATATACACCCTACTCAATTTGTGTCCATAGAACATTAATAGCACCCACATTAATGACTAATGGGTCATGATTTGCGTTTCGGAAAAACCTGAACATGTATAGTTAAAAGATGCAGAAGAAAACAGGCTCAAAACAAGTGTGCACGTGATCATAGACTTTATTACACAACCAATATTATCATAAAAAATGTGGAGAGATTGGAAAGTTGTACCAACTTATTTGAAGCTGGGAAAATATATTTGAACTTCATATTTTATCTATATAGTTAAAGTTTAGTTGTCCAAAATGGTCTTCTAGCAGATTTTTTTTTCATCTATCGTTGTTTTCATGGTTTGGTAATTTACAACAATTGTTTGCTTTGTTCATTTGAGATAAGTTCAGGCTGGAATTGTTGACAATAACTTTGATATTGAAGAGAATAGGGAATAATCCATTGCTTTAATTATTGTTGTCATTAATATAGTCGATTTTCAACCATTAAATAACCCACTTGGTATTTGTTCAAAGTTTGCATGAATTTGGAAGATATCAGAACAATTGTATTGTACAAAGCTTAATTAAATGGCGAGCTCACATTTGTGCAAATAGGCTTGAAAAAACATTGTAAACAAACTGGATTGTTAAGTCTGAAATACCTTTTGGAAATAAAAACATTAAAGAATGTTGAATGTTAATATCAGAACCTAAACAGTTGACTTGGCAACCATCTACAAGAATATAACCAGTAAGGAATGTGTCATCATCTCTAACATGTTCAGCCTATTCTCACCTCTAAAACAGAAGTCAAGGAAACCACTGTTCAATATATTTTGAGATCTGCCTCAAGCATATTTTAATGAAAAATGATATTGTTGTGGATCAACAGAAAAGAAAGGCATTTTTTAAAGATTTTCACATGTTTCATGTATTTATGGAAGCAGACTAGGAATGGCAAGTTGATGATTATGTACATTATATAAACAATAAAAAAATGTCATGAAAAATAATATGTATAGAGTTGGAAATAGCCTTCTATTGTCCTTAAAAGTTCCTTGTTTCTTTCCTTACTTTGGGGATATTTTGTCATTAAAGAAAATTCTACGTTGGAATGTATCATAAGGGCAAGCAACCTACCCTTTAATTGGCAACTATAATGAGAGATTGGTTCAACCTAGAAATTCTCGAAGGAAACTAGAGGAGAGGGATAAACAGCAAAAAGGAAGCACCAACACCTTCCCAAGGGCTTCCTTCAGCCCTCCTACAACACCAGCAATAGCAACATTCTTGTCCTATCCATTAGCTATGTAAAAATAAACAGTATTTAGTGTCCACAACATAAGAAACTGCGTGATCAATATTTCATAGAAAGAGAGAATTCCTTAGTGGGTTTAACCGTGATAACCATTTCAAGCTCCACCTCAACATCTAAGTGGGTTATCAAGGATGATTCAGCTGATTTTAGAGAGCCTATTGTGCCAATCAACTACTAGCTGAAAAATCTACTAGAAATCTTGCCAAAGAAATGTATATATAAATATTGCTTCAAGCAGAGTGAGAGATTGACATGAAGAATATTGGCATGTGAGCTTTATTTGATCTCTGCTGTATATTTATGAAAGATTTCTAAACGTTATATGATTCAGATGGATATGAAAGAAATTGTTCTCAATTTTTTTTAAAACCAGTAAAATATATGAAAGCAAAATTCGAATCTTAACATTATCACTCATCGATTTGCGATTTTCTTCTGCATCTTTTAACTATACATGTTCAGGTTTTTCCGAAACGCAAATCATGACCCATTATTCATTAATGTGGGTGCTATTAATGTTCTATGCACACAAATTGAGTAGGGTGTATATTTCTGCTGTAAATATAAAAAAAACTACAAGCTTAGATTATGCTACTCACTTTTATATAAATATATAAAAACCAACAAGCTTAGCCAAACTGACAGATGCCATGTCACTCCTAGAGAAACAACTGTACATGTCTGTCATGATCACGTCGATATTCTTTAACTCTTGTGGTTACACAATTATACATTTACAACATTTGTTTCCGACACAAACATAAGCAGTAGCAAATGATGATACAAAAATAAATAATTATTTCCACTTAAAAAAACATTTCTCAAGATTTTAGCCAAAACTCTAAAACATAAAACTCAATTAGACGACGCCATAATGTTTTAATAGCAAACACAAGACCATGACCCAGTTACTTTTCTCCAAATACATTTGTCAATATACATGGAATATATTATATTAGCCCATATATATGTACCCTTATAAAAAACCATACTAGTTACAAGTTGGGGAAAAATAATACATTAGCAGGTTCTTTAGTGAAAGAACCATGCCATGATATAGGCAAGAAAAATGATAACAAAAACCCATTCACATACTGGAGACGTGTTTAGATGCTGATCAATGATGTCTGTTGCAGTGGATGGTGATCCTATCTCATTTTTGACATCTACTTTTGCGCTTAACAATGCCCTAGACATTATATCAGTAGACATCCTTTGAATCACTGCGGAGTAATTGATGGTAAAAGTTTGAAATTGACGACTCCAATTTATTGCTTCCCTATAAAGGGGTTTTAAATTGTCTGCTCGAATCTGATAGATTCCTTTCATCTGATTACATATCAACTATGAGTTGGTGAATACTTGAAATCATTGACATCATGTCTTTTTCCACCGTTAGCCCTTCAACAAGGGAAATGTAGTATGCTTTGGTATGCTTTATTGTTTTTTGTTCTTCCATGGACTTCTTCTTTTCCGTAGACCACATGATTTGTTGCCATGTCATGGAAGGAAAAATTTCACAACCTCGAATTGACTGGAAAGCATGAAGAAACTTCAGCCATAAACACCCACTGCACCATTGTTTATACTTATAAGATCTCAAAAAATAAAAAAATAAATTAAATTCATATTAGACAAGTAGGCAGTTATCTATTTCTTAATACTCAACATGTTATTCAGTGATATATAACTAAATAAATTAGTTATCTATTCCTAATCTATTCCACTAACTGCTAATTAATTGAACATCCATAAACCATTTCATTCTTCTTTTATTTTATACCTTTCAATATCAAGATAAGGAAAAACAACTTAAAAATATCATAACGCACAACTAACGTCACGACGACAAATTATAAAAATGGTCTACAAATTACCATCCGCGCTCAAATATGCTTGAACCTAGTTATTACCAAAATTCTTGGAATTAATATCTGTTTGCAAAACTACATTATATATTATAGGTATTTTTTTTTTAAATTGGTGGAGTTTGGTGTACAAATGTACCTAGGGCCGAGAGGTAAACTACACTCGTGTTAATAAATAAGTTAACCATGAGGAAATCAAACAATGTCTTGAGTGTGAGAGAGAGAGTTAGACTCATAGTGTAAATAGAAATATCAATAAATAAGATATTAAACCCCTTCAAATAAAGGGTAAATGAATAACTAAAGGAAATAGTCTTTATGATATTTTTTTTAATTTGAGAGATAAAATATAGTGACATCATGATTGAAAATAAAAATAAAACAAACCTTGGGTATAAGGTTATCATGCTAATGTACATAAAATCACTTGTATTTATATTTCTACTGAAATTAATTATAAAAGAAAGAAAAAAAGAAAGAAAGAAAGACTAAACAACCATAAGACCATTTTCTAAATGATTCAGGAAATGTGGTCAATAGGTCACATTACAGAAGTAATGTTTACATCTAAAAAAAAGGGGTATTTGCATGTGCATACAACTATTGAGCGAAGAACTGATTACCAATACAATGAGAAAACTTATGAAACCTTCAGTTTAAAATAAAGCATCTCTTAGTCAAAACGACTTCACTGTAAAATGGGAATATCCAATAGTAAAAATTTTAAACTAAGGGTTTATACATTTGAAATAAGGTAACCCCGAATCGAAATGCCTAAGAAAGGACTATTCCAAGAACTAATCGTAATAATATCGGAGACAGTAAATGAAATTTTTGGGAATAATTATGGTCACAGCAAGTACAAATATAATTCGCTTCATTTTTGGGAAGAATTTTCCGAACAGCAACTACAAATATAATTCGCTTCATAAGAAAGAGCAAATTGATAGTTACAGGAACTGTGTAACAAGTGTATGTTTTGTGGGACCCGAGGTCGTAATATGAAATAACCAGGATTGCTCTTATCCCTCACAGTCGAAGAAGCTCTAAGTGATTTCTCATCGAATTCAAACAATATAATTATTTCAATTAAATAAAATAGTAAGGTGGCCACATTGCAAATGATATTGAAACTAAGGTTTGCAAAGGTGGCTCTATGTTTTGAACATTTTGATGTGTTATTATAACAATAGCGATGCGGGCAATGTCACTGGGCACGTTGATTATGCAGACGAGAGGCCAGTTTTCGTGCTGGAAAATGCTCGACGGGAGAAGTTTAACCAGCCAGGAAGAAAAAGAGACCCATTATCTTGCAAGAGTCTCTTTTCCAGCACGAAAACTGGCACGTTGATTATGCAGACGAGAGGCCAGTTTTAATGTGGGTGCTAAGTCATTAATGTGGGTGCTATTAATGTTCTATGGACACAAATTGAGTAGGGTGTATATTTCTGCTGTAAATATAAAAAAACTACAAGCTTAGATTATGCTACTCACTTTTATATAAATATATAAAAAACAACAAGCTTAGCCAAACTGATAGATGCCATGTCACTCCTAGAGAAACAACTGTACATGTCTGTCATGATCATGTCGATATTCTTTAACTCTTGTGGTTACACAATTATACATTTACAACATTTGTTTCCAACACAAACATAAGCAGTAGCAAATGATGATACAAAAATAAATAATTATTTCCACTTAAAAAAACATTTGTCAAGATTTTAGCCAAAACTCTAAAACATAAAACTCAATTAGACGACACCATAATGTTTTAATAGCAAACACAAGACCATGACCCAGTTACTTTTCTCCAAATACATTTGTCAATATACATGGAATATATTATATTTTCCCATATATCTGTACCCTTATAAAAAACCGTACTAGTTACAAGTTGGGGAAAAATAATACATTAGCAGGTTCTTTAGTGAAAGAACCATGCCATGATATAGGCAAGAAAAATGATAACAAAAACCCACTCACATACTGGAGACGTGTTTAGATGTTGATCAATGATGTCTGTTGCAGTGGATGGTGATCCTATCTCATTTTTGACATCTACTTTTGCGCTTAACAATGCCCTGGACATTATATCAGTAGACATCCTTTGAATCACTGCGGAGTAATTGATGGTAAAAGTTTGAAATTGACGACTCCAATTTATTGCTTCCCTATAAAGGAGTTTTAAATTTTCTGCTCGAATCTGATAGATTCCTTTCATCTGATTACATATCAACTATGAGTTGGTGAATACTTGAAATCATTGACATCATGTCTTTTTTCCACTGTTAGCCCTTCAACAAGGGCAATGTAGTATGCTTTGGTATGCTTTATTGTTTGTTGTTCTTCCATGCACTTCTTTTTTTCCGTAGACCACATGATTTGTTGCCATGTTGTGAAGGAAACATTTCACAACTCCTCGACCTGGATTTGGAAAGCATGAAACTTCAATACATAAACACCACTTTTGCACCATTGTTTACACTTATAAGATCTGAAAAAAATAAAAAAATAAATTAAATTCATATTAGACAAATAGGTATTATGTATTTCTTAATACTCAACATGTTATTCTGTGATATATAACTAAAAAAATCAGTTATATATTCCTAATCTATTCCACTAACTACTAATTAATTGAACATCCATAAACCATTTCATTCATCTTTTATTTTATGCCTATCAGGATAAAGAAAAACAACTTAAAAATATTATAACACAGATCTAACATCACAACGACAAATTATAAAAATGGTCTACAAATTACCATCCGCGTTCAAATATGCTTGAACCTAGTTATTACCAAAATTCTTGGAATTAATATCTGTTTGCAAAACTACATTATATACTATAGGTATTTTTTTTTTAAATTGGTGGAGTTTGGTGTACAAATGTACCTAGGGCTGAGAGGTAAACTACACTCGTGTTAATAAATAAGTTAACCATGAGGAAATCAAACAATGTCTTGAGTGTGAGAGAGAGAGTTAGACTCATAGTGTAAATAGAAATATCAATAACTAAGATATTAAACCCCTTCAAATAAAGGGTAAATGAATAACTAAAGGAAATAGTCTTTATGATATTTTTTTAATTTGAGAGATAAAATATAGTGACATCATGATTGAAAATAAAAATAAAACAAACCCTAGGTATAAGGTTATCATGCTAATGTACATAAAATCACTTGTATTTATATTTTTACTGAAATTAATTATAAAAGAAAGAAAAAAAGAAAGAAAGAAAGACTAAACAACCATAAGACCATTTTCTAAACGATTCAGGAAATGTGGTCAATAGGTCACATTACAGAAGTAATGTTTACATCTAAAAAAAAAGGGGTATTTGCATGTGCATACAACTATTGAGCGAAGAACCGATTACCAATACAATGAGAAAACTTATGAAACCTTCAGTTTAAAATAAAGCATCTCTTAATCAAAACGACTTCACTGTAAAATGAGAATATCCAATAGTAAAAATTTTAAACTAAGGGTTTATACATTTGAAATAAGGTAACCCCGAATCGAAATGCCGAAGAAAGGACTATTCCAAGAACTAATCGTTATAATATCGGAGACAGTAAATGAAATTTTTGGGAAGAATTATGGTCACAGCAAGTACAAATATAATTCTCTTCATTTTTGGGAAGAATTTTTCGAACAACAACTACAAATATAATTCGCTTCATAAGAAAGAGAAAATTGATAGTTACAGGAACTATGTAACAGGTGTATGAATTTGTTTTAGGCTGTAGTTGGAACCAGTCATATCAAACAAATTCCAGAATAAACCTAGGGGTTTTCATTTTTTAGCGAAACTTAACACTTAAGGATGTGTTTTCCTTAAATTACAAAGGGGTAATAAGCCTGATCCGATAACAAAACCTAAGGAGCCAACAAGAAAATAAAATTGTAATTGTAGCTAATGGCCTGGACCATATCTGAATAAAAAATTTCCCAGAACTTGTAAATGCAGAATTAACATAAGTGATTAGTCGGAACCTAGTAGTCTCGAGAAGAAAAAACCGCAAGGATCCTTGAGCAAAGTTTCGGGACCAAACTTGGAAGGGAGAACAAAAACCCAAGTAAGGAAAAAAGAATAATAATTACACAGTTGAAAGGTAAAAGGGATTACAAGAACAAATATTTGTGAATTAAAACTAAAGGAATTTACCTATTAAAAACCTCTTCCAACTCTCGTTCCCAAGTATGGAACGTCAACAAAAATTGATTTCAGACAACGAAAAACATAAATTGGAATAACAAAATGTAGAGGCAATAATAAATTAACATAAAACCTATTTACCCTCGGGAATCAACAAGCAACATAACACTGGTCACCTACTAAAAATGGAGGTCGTACCATATGTTCACAAAGCAACACCTGCAAGATGTTAACCCCAATTACAATAATTATAAAGTTCATGGAGGTTAATAAGAGAAATAGAAGTAGAATGCACAGGGAAATTTACTTACCATTTTAATCCTGTATCTGGAAGGCTAGCAGGCATTTATTCTCATCAAACCAAAGACATTGCAACACAAAACCTTGCAGAGCCAAACCCTCATTGTTGAAAGTCATAACTGAGAACGGTAGCCCAATGTAATTATTTCAATTAAATAAAATAGTAAGGTGGCCACATTGCAAATGATATTGAAACTAAGGTTTGCAAAGGTGGCTCTATGTTTTGAACATTTTGATGTGTTATAATAACAATAGCGATGGGGGCAATGTCACTGGGCACGTTGATTATGCAGACGAGAGGCCAGTTTTCGTGCTGGAAAATGCTCGACGGGAGAAGTTTAACCAGCCGGGAAGAAAAAGAGACCCATTAAAAGATAACCGGTTTGTTGAATTGTTCAGAAAAGAAACCCAAACTGCGAGCATCGCTAAACATTCATACTATTTAATTTCTTATCACAACCAGAAAAAAAACAGCAAAATTTGTAATCTCATTGAATATCAGGCGTTACTTACCGGGGCTGAGCGCAGTTTTGCAGTATTCGCGTGGTAACTTCCGGCTCTGGTTCTGCAGGTTGCAGGTTTCGAACAGGAACAACAGGGTAGCTATGAGCCGAATAGGAGCGGGCGCGAAGAATTGGATTGAAAATTTGAATCAGTTCTGGCATATCCGCAAAATTGGAATCATATCTGACGGAGAGAGTCAAATCCGGGGTTGGATGATGTTTCCAATTTTCTGGGATCAGGTTTCTGAGAATTTGTGTCAGAGGGCGGAGGAATTGCCAGCCGGAGCCGGAAGGAATCGGAAATTTTTCCGACCGGTAACGGAAACCGGGCAATTCCTCTGGCTGGTTAGACTACTCCATTTCTAATTGAAAGAGTTTCTTTTGTTTTTAGTTAATTTTTTTGTTTTTTGAAGTGGAAGAGTTTCCTCTTTTTCAAAGTGAAAAAGCTTTATATTTTTTCACTTGAAGAGCTTCTTTGGAAACTCATGCATCTTGGTCTATAAAAAAAATCACTCTCCTTGATTTCAAAATGAGTTAGTGGTGAATTGGAAAAGATCATTTCTTGCATTTGTGTAGTACTCATCATTGAAATGAAAAAGGGGATTGTAGTGTTGGGAAAAATACTGAGAGGGGGGGGTGAATCAGTATTTACTGCATATTCAAAACTTTTCACTTTTGCACTCTTTAAAACCCATACGCTACTTTGATGAAACCAAGTAGCGTATACACGCGGATATCCTTCATAAAACTCGCGTATACACAGAGATCTAATTATGCCATTAGTTCTTCACTTATATCATTCCATCATTCATTCATTAGATGTTCTATAAACAGTAAACATGTGCAGTAAGAACATAATAAACCATCAAAATATTTTAAGCAGAATATTGTAACTGCTGCGCGCGCTGCTCCCCCCTGTGCTCTGAGTAGCTAGGGTTCTTGGAGCTCCTCTGTGCCGCCCTGGCTGCTGCGCCCCTGCGCACAGCCCTAACCCTTCTCTCTGCAGCTCGATGGGGTCGCCTGGGGGCTCTGCCCCCCCTCCTGTTCCGCCTGAAGTCTCAGCATTTCGTACTCTGATTGCTGCCGGTTCAAAACGCCCCCCTACTGCTATTCAACAGAAGTTCATTAAAAAAATGGATTTGATCCCTGCTGTTGCTTTGCCCGAGGAGGATACTTGTAAAGCGGCGCTAAACCTGGCAGAAAGGGGCCTCATTGGCCAGTTTACGGGCCTTTGGCCGTCCCCCAAATCTGTGGAGGAGTGGTCACAAAGAAACTGGAAACCACTGATAAAAGATGACGTCAAGAGCTACTTCGTGGGCAAAGGGTTCTTCGTTTTCGTCTTGGAAAATCCGGAAGACAGAAGCTTAATCTTTAGAAACGGCCCCTACTTCATGGGGCCGCAAGGCTTGTACTTAAACAAATGGACACCGGATTTCGATCCCACTCAAGACGTTCCTTCAGCTGTGCCGGTGTGGGTAAGACTCCCCCATCTGCCTCTTCACTGCTGGAACCATAAATCGCTTCAAGTCATCGGGAATGCGCTAGGCAAATACATTGATCAAGCAGTCAGAAAAGACCAGTACCCTTGTGCCCGAATCTGTGTTGAAGTCGACCTCGAAGAAGGACTACCTGAAGCGATCAAGCTCACGGTAGCAGGATGGACGCACGTCCAAGAGCTCGACTACGAGCAACTTCCCTTTAAATGTCGACATTTCCATGGACATGGTCACTTTGCAAAGCACTGCAAGAAGCGCGCAGAGGAGCAATCGGATAAACAAAGCACGGACCAATGGACTCTAGTCCAGAGAGCTGGCCATGCAAAAAAGGATGCAGGAAAAAGCGCCGCATCAGGAGCTAGGAACATTCCTACTCCCACCCAGGAGATGGAAGAAATCTTAAAAGAAGCCGAGGGTGCACAGATTGATCCATCGAACACTGCTCAAGAAAATGAGAACCAAATAGAAGTCCCTCCTCCAAGCAACGAGGGAGGTGCAGCCATCCAATCTGAAGTTCCCCAAGGCAACCCCCCCAACCCTACCTATGCAGAAGTCACAAAGAAAAAGGAAGCTAAAAGCTCAGATTCCTCAGAAGAAGAAATCTATGAACGCCCATCAAAAAGAGCTGGAAGGAAATCCCGCAAGGAGCAGAGAGAAGAAGAAGCTGAAAGGCTCAAAACACAAGGAAGCCAGTCCACGATCGAAATGTCGATCGGAAGAAACAGCAGGTCCAGGCCACACAAGGGTGGCACCACTCCACTCTCAGGTAAATAATGAAGCTAGTCTCTTAGAATTGCAGAGGTCTGGGGAACCATGCAAAAATAGAAGCAGTAAAGGATTTATTGAAAATGGAACCTGCAGACATCCTTTTGCTCCAAGAGACAAAGATAGCAGGACAAGCTCTGCTTGAAATCAGTAAGTCAAAATGGAATAAAAGTGCAGGCAAAGCGGTCAGTGCAAGGGGCTCATCGGGAGGTCTGGCAACACTTTGGTCCGAAGAAAAACACCAGCTGATCAAGTCTCATGAGACCCAACACTGGATCTACACGGAAATCTGCCATCTTGCAAGTAAGTTGAAAATATCTCTTGTCAATCTTTATGTCCCTGTCATTTATTCAGAAAAAAGAGACTGTTGGAACACTCTGGCAGCCTTTTTAGAGCAAGAATCCCCCAACAATATCATTCTCGCTGGGGATCTCAACATTGTACTGAAAGCCAAAGAGAAAAGAGGTGGTTCCAATTCCAAAGACCACATGGTTTCCATAGTTGAAGAGCTTGCTCAGCATTGGGATCTATTGGATCTTAATCCAACTCAAGGACTCTTCACTTGGTCAAATAATCGAACCGGGGCAGAGCACATTTCAGCTCGGCTAGATCGCTTTCTTGTGCAATCCTCTCTTCTCATGAATAAGAAGATCTTAACAACAAAAATCCTGCCCAAGCTCACCTCTGACCATAAGCCTATTCTGCTCTGTCTTGATGATGAAGAGGACCTTGGCCCCATCCCATTTCGCTTTTCCCCACTGTGGATTGAGAGAGCGGGTTTCTATGAAACGGTGACTGTTGCATGGGCCTCCTCCATCTCTGGTTCTCCCAGCTACGTTTGGGAGCAAAAATTGAAGTCCACCAAAAAAGCGTTGAAGGATTGGATCAAAAAACCAGCCCCCAATCCTACTACTAAAAGAGTTGATGCAGTTCTGACTCTGCACACCCTTCAAAACGAAATGGAAAGCAAAACCATAAACGAAGAACTGCTGGATAAGGAAACTAAAGCCCAGAGAGCTGCCTTTCAAACCTTTAGAAAAGAGGAAGAATACTGGAGATTAAAGTCCAGAAGCTTATGGTTAAAAGCTGGGGACCGTAATACTTCTTTTTTCCACAGACAGTATCGTGCTAGACTGTCAAGGAACCATATTGCAGAAATAAAGAATGCTGATGGCCATATCTGTAAAGGCTCCCAGCATGTCAAAGAAGCAGCAGAAATGCATTATAAAAATCTTTACAGTTTGGACATCCAATGTGAAGAAGAAGAAGAAGCAGACTTTCTCAGTAACATCCCTCCCCTCATCTCTCCGGAGGACAATTCTGATCTCTGCAAACCTGTCACTGAGGAAGAAATAATAAAAGTTATCTGGTCCATGGATTCAGATAAGGCCCCGGGGCCTGATGGTTTCACAATTCATTTCTACAAAGCATGCTGGAGCATAATCAAACATGACCTGCAAAAGATGATTTGGGGATTCATGAAAAAAGCGAAAGTAGGGGGCAGTACCAATTCAACCTATTTAGCCCTGATCCCCAAAGACACTAATCCGGAAACCTTCACAAGATTCAGACCAATCTCGTTATGTAATGCCTCCTACAAGATCTTGGCAAAACTCTTGGCTAGCAGATTAAAGCCCTTTCTCCCAAGACTGATCTCTAGCTCCCAAGGAGGATTTGTAGAAGGCAGGCATATATTGGATAATGTCATACAAGTGCAGGAGAGCATACACACAAGCAAGCAAAGAAAAGAGAAAGGCATGCTCATAAAGCTAGACATGGCGAATGCTTTTGACAGAGTCAACAGAACTTTCCTCAGCAAAGTTTTGCTCTCCTTTGGATTTTCTCCTCACTTTGTAAACCTCATCAAAGCCTGCACGGACAATCCATGGATTGCCCCTCTCATTAATGGCAGGTCAACCAACTTCTTCCAAGCTAGGAGAGGCATCAGGCAGGGATGCCCGCTCTCCCCCTTCTTATATATTTTAATGGCTGAAACACTAAGTAGAAAACTCGAAGCAGAAAGAAGGGCTGGTTCTCTTCCGGGCCTCAAACCTACCAGCAGAGTTACCTCCCTGAATCATGCTCTCTTTGCAGATGACTCGATACTGTTGGGAGGTGCTTCAACCAGAATAGCCAAGGCCTTCGATTCAGTCATCAGAAACTACTGCAAAGTCTCGGGAGCCCAAGTAAATGAAAGGAAAAGCGAAGTCTTTAGTTGGAACACCGGACAGCAGGAGCTCAACAATATAGCTAATATCCTAGGTTTCCAAGGGCACTCCCAATGGGACAAGGTCAAATATCTCGGGCTTCCTATAATCTCTGGAATGAATAGGAGGTCGCTCTGGAGTGACATCATCAGTAAAATCAAAACCAAAATTTCTTCATGGGGAGGTTTCTGGCTAACAAAAGGAGGAAAGGTCATCTTGATTAAAACACAACTGTCTGCCCTTCTAATCTATCAAGCTGCGTTCTTGCTTGCCCACAAGACTGTAATGGATCATATCTCCACTCTCATCAAAGACTTTCTCTGGCAAGGAGGGAGGGGAAACGAAAAAAAACTCCACCTGGTCAACTGGGATCTAGTTAAAAATCCAAGAGATGAGGGCGGCCTTCAAATCTGTGATCCCTCTCTGGTCAACTTGGCCCTCGGTTGCAAAATACTTTGGAAGATGCTCAAAGAGCCTCTGCATCCTGTCAGCGCTCTGTTGAGAGCTAAATACACAAATAGGGCAGCGTTCAGAGATATACAATTGGGGTACACAACAAACAGCACGCTGCTGTGGAAACTATGTATTAAGAGCAGTAAAATGTTTAAGCGCTCTACATACAGGATTCCAGGGAACGGGAAAGAAACAAATTTATGGCATGATCGTATAATGGGAAGAGAGCCACTGAAGGATAAAGAGGAAATCATAGAATTGAAAGACTGTTTAATCTCCGAAGACAAGAACAGAGTTTATGATATCTCGACATGGGACGCTTGTGGAGATTGGATCGGCTGGGCAATCGACTCCCCTGTTCTGTTGCATGCACAACGTACCAGATTGCTCGAAATGTTGGAAGACGCAGCACCAATTCACAGCACTTTGAAGGATCAATGGGGATGGGGAACTTCTGGAGAATACTCCACAGCAGCAGGTTACAAAGCTTTTCAAACATCTAGGAACAGCAAGCATAACGCAGAATTCTGGAAAAACGTGTGGGAGCCCCTGGCACTCCCAAAAGTCAATTTTTTTTTCTGGACACTGGTCCAAAATAAGATTCTAACAGGTGACAACATGGCAAAAAGGAATTTCGTTGGTCCTTACAGGTGCGCCCTCTGCAGGAGTAACAATGAAACCGCTCAGCATCTTTTTATTGACTGTCAATTCGCTAAGGCAGTTTGGGATCTCTTGTTGCAGGATTTTCACATGAATCCTCCCTCTCATTCCTCTGTCTCGGAGCTATTTGCAGATTGGAGACATCTTTACCCTCACAGTATCCCTCAAAAGTCCTTTTGGCGCAAAGTCTGGAATGCTCTACCTAAGTTTGCGTGTTGGCAGATTTGGATTGCACGTAATCAGAATATTTTCAATGAATTGTCTCAAACTCCATTGCAGGTTGTTGCAAAAGCCAGATCATTCCTTTTGGAAGCGGCCCAACAGCAGTACTTCAAAGAGGATCCTATGCTACTGCCGATCGAGAAGAGGTGGCTAGAACCTCTTGATCCCCATCGCAGAAAGTACCTCCTCCCTCCCCATACAGCTCCCCCTTCTTGGAGAAAGCGAGATCCAGATGAAGCTTTTCAGCAATGGTGGAGAGCACAAAAGACAAATTCCATCTTCTTTGACGGGGCGTCTAAAGGGAACCCTGGACCTTCTGGAGCAGGCGGGAACATTTACTCCCCATATGGCGCTTCCCGTGACTCTTTCTACTGGGCTCTCGGCCTGAAAACTAATAATCAAGAGGAGCTTTTAAGCCTACTCAAAGCCTGTCAAATTGCTAGGGAGAAAGGGATCAAAGACATACAGATTTTCGGTGATTCGGAGATCCTCATCAAGAATCTGAACACGGAAGAGAAATTTAGAAATGCAAGCCTAAACAGGCTCCTGGAAAGACTGAAAAGGGTTCTCACATCTTTCAATTCTTATAAATTCTATCACATTCTGAGAAGCTCAAACAGTGAAGCAGACTTGATGGCCAACAAGGGGAGCGCAACGCAGAAAGGTCTGCTCTTTATAAACGAAGCAAGAATGGTAGAAATGCCATGTTAACGACAAGCCTTAAAATCAACTGCTGCTGGAATTCTAAGATGTAATCTGGGTCGTTAAGGCACAGCCCTGCCCACTCTTTTCTTATAAATAAATATCTCATACCCGTTCAAGTTAAAAAAAAAAAGAACAGAATAAACCATCACAAAAAGCATCACACATGAACACCAGGATTTTTAGGTGGAAACCCAAGTCGGGAGAAAACCACCGCTGCAGTTGCTCAGCCTTCAATATTTTATTATAGAGAAAACATCTTACAACATATGTGGTGGCGCAGACTTGACCAGCACGCAGGCACCCACCTGCGCTCGTTTACCAGCCTCTCCTGGAAGGGAGCTCCAACCCCCTGACTCGTTTACCAGCCTCTCCTGGAAGGGAGCTATGACCCCCCGATCTCGTTTACCAGCCTCACCTGGAAGGGAGCTACGACCCCCCGATCTCGTTTACCAGCCTCACCTGGAAGGGAGCTACGACCCCCTGACTGAAGGCTACAACCCTCAGCACCACCTTGGACCACGTTTCATCAATTTTCACACTGGATCCAACAACTTCAATTGAACACCACTTGCAGGCCATATTTCATCATATTTTCATACTGGACCCTTTCCGTACTTTTAAGAACAGACATACATCACCAATAGATACTTATCAACACAGATCAGATAGCAGAAACACAGTAGAACAGATCAGATATTTCATACCCCTTGCTTCAGCAAACCCTAGTTTGCATACGCGCTTTCCCTTCACTGATGTCGCGTATATACGCGCTTCCGTCCATACAAACCAGCGTATACCTCAGTGTATATTTTATTGCGCATACGCGCTTTTACTTCAGAGAAGCCGCGTGTATACGCGCTTCCTCCGCGACGAAGTAGCGTATAGATCTTCAATGATTACAGAGCTGCATACTTCATCAGATCAGATGTTCAATTCAGATTTACCCTTTGCCTAGATGTTCGCCTTATCACAGATCTAAGCCTTCCATAATCAGATCTAGCAAATACAAGAGCAATTCAGATCTAGATCCCCTTCTTCATCATTGGTGCATCATACATTCAGATTTATCATTCAAGTGTAACCCTTTCCATTCAGATATACTTCAGAGAGAAGTATTCATTCAAGCTCAGACATCTTGCACCCACACACCTATTTTGCACAATGAATTTCTTCTCCTTATATAGGTTTATCCTTTTTCAATACCATGAGCCCCTTTTTCAATACCATGGACCAAAACAATACCATAAGCCCAAAACTACCTGGACGGGGTCAATTAGGCGGATCATTACTCAATACAATGGGTCAATACCATGGTGGTTACCCCTGGTTTTGCACCTTTTGAGCGCTTTTGCCCATACGCGACTTGGAACGTTCCTTTCCGCGTGCATACGCGACTTCCCCTAGGAAAATCTGCGTATACAAAGAGACATACTCTTTTCATCATATTTTGAGCACATTATGAATTGCCTTTTGTACACACTGTAGATACATTATATTTTCTTCATCAGGAACATATTCTCTCAAGCACAACTTCATCAAGTAAGTTGTCATCATCTTTATCAAGTGGGTTGCCTTTCAAGGACAACACTTAGCATCATATTGTCAACAAACATCATATCACATCAGATTTACATTATTTACCAAGTCCATCAAGTCAAGAATAACTTCATCACGTGGTTTGCCATCAAGGACAACACATGTCAACAGTCGCATGTCTTCATCTTCATTTAGTGGGTTGCCATCAAGGACAACACTCTGCATCATATTTCCAACAATCTCCCCCTTTGGACTTGATGGCAACGACGATGGTGTTTGGTTACCACAGCGGATAGATATCATGTCACTCTCCCAAATATGTCACATCATTATCTTCTCTTTATTCAAACACCATGTCACTCTCCCCCTTTGACATCAAGGGCAAAGAGCGGATCAAAAACCAACATTCTCCCCCTTTTCTCCTCATGTGGAAGAAACATTCTGCAGATCTGATATGTGCTGAAGTGGCCAAGCTCCCCCTGAGTTCATGCTGAATCTTCAAACATATTTTTCAATAAAGTACATGACTCTTCCTATCACCAAAGACTCATACTTACATCAAATATCCAACCAAGTGTATTTACATATGAGACTCAAGTACCCAACCAAGTGGGTTTACATATTTCAATTCAGCTACCCAACCAAGTGGGTTTACAAAAATTGACTCAGCTACCCAACCAAGTGGGTTTACAAATTTGACAAGTTCATACATGACTGAATATTACAGATTTTACATCATGGGTCTCAACATGACCTTTTCATCAAAAATACAAATATGACTTTTCATGACCAATACCAAGAAGACCTCAAGAGAGATCATATAACATAACCATCATAATGCCAACAATGCATTATACTCAGCAATGCTAATGCTCCCCCTGAATCTGTGCAACCAAGAAATCTTTCCAAATGACTAAAGCTCCCCCTTAGTTTGTGCATCCTGAAAACTTCCATCAACAAATCATCAAGGCATCTTCATCAACACATTAGAAACAGAATTATGAGAACTGGAACACTACCAGAGATACCAAACAGTATCAGAGATACCAAACAGCACTGCAGCTGTGCTGAAGAGAGCTGAACCAACCAAAATATGCCAGCAACCAAACATACGCGGTTTTATGTGCGGGAACTCGCGTATATACGCGACTGTGTTTCATGAAACCCGCGTATCCAATGCCATCTTCTAAATTTCAACCAGATCTGATTCTCTGTGAGGCCAAGACAGTGTTCAGCTTCTTTCTGAGATATTTGAATGCTTCCCTGGACTACAGATAGATAGAACAGTGTAGTGGTGTCTTCAAGCGTCATCCAATGGTTGTAGCATCAGCACAAAAGTAACCAAGCCTTCAGATTCTTTGCAGCATCAATACAATATTTCCAAGAGAGATTCTCATATCAGAACAACATCTTCACATAGGTGTCAAGCAATCATCCATGTGGTCCAACATCACCATGATCTTCAAGATTTAACATGAAGTAACATATGTAGGCAAAAGATCTCTCAACCATAGTAACACACTCTGCATGATTTATTTCTGAATCAAATGACATCCAACTCATCCATGTGTGAGTACAAAAGATATTTATCAGCAACCAGGTCTCAAAAACTCATCATAATAAACCATGTACCAAGTCATCATCATTTAAGCATGATTATCGCAAAAACCAAAGAATAAGCAGTCATATTGCCAACAATGCAATCATTACTATTCAACCTGCTGCTCCCCCTGAATCAGTGCTCCCTTTTAACTTTTCCAACCTGAAAACGTTCATCAGCAAGTCATCAGCAACAATCTCTGCAGGGGCTGTCCTTATCTCTGAATTATAGGACTTTCATCTCAACAATGAATACTCTTTATCAACAAGCAACCAGGCTTCATCCATAATCTTCAACACAAGAACCCATGTATCATTTCATTATCATGAGTGTAACCAGAATAATGCTAACAGTGCAATCATCAGCAGTCAGACTGATGCTCCCCATGGACCTCTGCTCCAGATCTTCAGCTATCAGACAAATTCTCTTATCATCAATGCATACGTGACTGTGTCTGATGAAACTCGCGTGTATACGCGACTTTTGTTAATATAACCCGCGTATGGAAAGTGAAGCATAGAAAATTTTCATCTTCCTTCATTTCCTCCTGAGTTTGTACCTCCTGTACCTGTCCTTTCCACATCAGATGCGCTGTCAGAAGTAAACATAACCAGAATAATCAAACCATGAGAGACATCATACATTGCTCCCCTTGTGACGATACATTACTAAATCTCATAATGTATCCCACATCATTCCTGCAGTCAATCAAAGAAGTAAGCTTCCAGAAGCGGATGACTGCAGTAGGGTCTGAATTCCCTACGTTTCTGATCGGTCCTCCTTCTTTTTCCAAATTTGCTTGAGCTTTCCAACCGTGTGCTGAAAATTGTCCACTTTCCCAGATCTGTTCATCCTGCATTCCTTTTCTACATGTCCATACTTGTTACAAGAATAACATCTCATGTGTCCAGAGAAATAAGCATAAGAATCATAATGAGTATTTATAATCTTACTCCTTTTTCAATCAACTGCTTTATGTCCATACATGTTACATGAGAAACAATATCCCCTGAAGAAACTAGAGTACCTTTCTGAGTAGAACCTGTTTGTTTGTGGCTGAAATGATCTGCTCCTGCAATTTGCTGCAACATGCCCATAGTTATGACATTTAAAACATTCAACGTTCTTGAATGAATTCCTTTGAGAATTCATGATTGTTGGTTGATCTTTTGTTTCTTTCAACACTTCAGGTTTGCATTGACTTCCTTTGAATTTGTAGCACTTCCTTGTGAGCTAGATTCTCCTTTAACAGTTTCATGAAAACCAAGACCAAGTTTGATAGAAGGAGACCTTTGATTACTAAGAATATTATCCAAGATATTAGTGCTATCTTGAAACCTCAAAAGTTTTACCTTTTCTTCTAATTTACCTTTGAGAATGTTTACCTCAACCTCCAAGGCTTGACATTGTTTTGTCATGCTTTATTCTTTCCTTCTTCCATCTTCTACTTGATCCTTAAGATTTAGAATCTCTTCTTTCAACCAATTTTCGTTTTCTTCACATGTTTGTTCCAGCTCTTCATTCTTCTTGTTTGATTTGTCCAGGTCTTCTTTAAGGGAAATGATTTCTGCTTCAAGTCCTTCCTTTTCAAATGATTGTAGAGGTTCCTCTTTTTTCTCACTTGATGCTTCTAGATCTGCTTGTAGAGAGATGATTGCAGCTTCAAGTCCTTCATTCTTCTTGCTTGATTTTTCAAGATCTGCTTCTAGTTCTTTAATTCGATTGGACGCATAAGTATGAAACCTTTGATACTTGTCCACCTGTCCATTCAACATTTCTATTTGATCTTTCATTTGAGAGGTCATCTCTTTGTAGATAGTTTCTTGTTTATTAGTTGAACTTTGTAGTTCTTCAACTTTAGTCTTGAGAGCTTCTTGTAGATCCACAACTTTACTTTCGCTATCTTCACTATTGTTTGCACAAAGAAGAGTATTACAAGTGACCTTCTTCTTTTCCTTCTTTGCCATGAGTATTTGTAGAGCTTCGTCAGAAACTTCTGGATCCATACTGTCACTTTCACTATCATAATCTTTGCACATGCAGTTAAGTAAGAGACAAGAACAACGATTAATACCTGGTTCATCTTCTTCAATTTTTTCTATACATGATTTCTGAGGTATCTTCTTGTTTCGAGTAGCCTTCTTCTTTTGCTTCTTAGCCATGAGCACTTTTAGATCTTGGTCAGAATCTTCTTCATCTTCACTAGATACTTCATCATCATCTTCTTTTGCATAATAACTCTTTCTCTTTTCAAATTGTTTCCCTTTACCATGTTTTTCTCTATTAGGACATTTAGCAGCATAGTGACCAACTTTTCCACACTCAAAACATTTGAAGGGAAGCTTACCTTTGAATCTTCCAGTACCTAGTTGGAGCTTTCTTACGAAATTCGCTTCTTCTTCATCGGATATATAGCTGGATTCTTTGACAACTTCCTTTTCTTTTCCTCTTGTAGATGCTTTAAAAGAAGCTTCTCTTATTTGAGAAGGACCTCCTTGTCTCATTTCAAAAGCAGTCAGAGTACCATGTAATTGAACAATAGTAAGAGTTTGCAGGTCTTGCCTTTCTTCAATAGCTGAAACTTTAGAGTCAAATTTTGAAGTCAAAGATCTTAATACCTTTTCCACCAGAGTTGTATCAGTTATGGTTTCACCCAAATTTCTCATCCGATTTACAATATCATCTAGACGAAGAAAGAAACTGGCAACACTTTCATCACTATGCATCTTCAAATTTTCATATTCAATTCTAAGTGTTTGGAGTTTTGCACTTTTTACCTTTGTGTCTCCTTCATAGCTTAGAATGATTTTGTCCCATATTGCTTTTGCTGAATGTAGCTGCATCACTTTAGCAAATTCTGATTTAGACATGCTTCCTAGCAAGACATTTACTGCTTTGGCATTGGTTTCATACTTCTTCCTTTCTGCTGCATCAGTAGGAATACTTGCCGGGTATTGATAACCTTCTTCCACGATTGCCCATACATCTGCACCAAGACTTTGCAAATATGCTTTTGTATGTACCTTCCAGAATATCAGATTGCTTCCATTGAATAGAGGTGGCTTTATAGACATTACTCCTTCTTGACTTCCCATTGCGACGGATCTCCTTTAAGCGATCAAGCTTCTGTACAAGGACCTGCTCTGATACCAATTGTTGGGAAAAATACTGAGAGGGGGGGGGTGAATCAATATTTACTGCATATTCAAAAATTTTCACTTTTGCACTCTTTAAAACCCATACGCTACTTTTCTGAAGCCAAGTAGCGTATACACGCGGATATCCTTCATAAAACTCGCGTATACACAGATATCTAATTATGCCATTAGTTCTTCACTTATATCATTCCATCATTCATTCATTAGATGTTCTATAAACAGTAAACATGTGCAGTAAGAACAGAATAAACCATCACAAAAAGCATCACACATGAACACCAGGATTTTTAGATGGAAACCCAAGTCGGGAGAAAACCACCGCTGCAGTTGCTCAGCCTTCAATATTTTATTATAGAGAAAACATCTTACAACATATGTGCTGGCGCAGACTTGACCAGCACGCAGGCACCCACCTGCGCTTGTTTACCAGCCTCTCCTCGAAGGGAGCTACGACCGACTGGTTTACTGTACTTTCTCCCCGGAAGGAGCCACGACCCCCCGATCTCGCTACTGTACTCACCGGAAGGAGCTACGACCCCCCGATCTCGTTTACCAGCCCTCACTGAAGGGAGCTACGACCCCCTGACTGAAGGCTACAACCCTCAGCACCACCTTGGACCACGTTTCATCAATTTTCACACTGGATCCAACAACTTCAATAGAACAACACTTGCAGGCCACATTTCATCAAATTTTCATACTGGACCCTTTCCATAATTTTAAGCTCAAACATACATCACCAATAGATACTTATCAACACAGATCAGATAGCAGAAACACAGCAGAATAGATCAGATATTTCATACCCCTTTCTTCAGCAAACCCTAGTTTGCATACGCGCTTTCCCTTCACTGATGTCGCGTATATACGCGCTTCCGTCCATACAAACCAGCGTATACCTCAGTGTATATTTTATTGCGCATACGCGCTTTCTCTTCGGCGAATCTGCGTATATACACGCTTCCTCCGCGGCGAAGTAGCGTATAGATCTTTAAACATTACAGAGCAGCATACTTCATCAGATCAGACATTCACCTCAGATTCAACCCTTTTCTTCAGACAGATGTTCGCCTAGATGTTCGCCTACCGCGCATCTAGGCCTTCCATGCTGCATCTGTGCGTTAGCAAGTGCATTTCAGACCAGAGTAATGATCTTCATCATTGGTGCATCATACCTTCACATTTGTCTTCAAGTGTAACCCTTCCATTCAGATCTACTTCAGAGCGAAGTATTCATTCAAGCTCAGACATCTTGCACCCACACTCCTATTTTGCACAATGAATTTCTTCTCCTTATATAGGTTTATCCTTTCAATACCATGAGCTCCCTTTTTCAATACCATGGGCCAAAGCAATACCATGAGCCCAAAACTACCTCGGGATCTGGGACACTAAAGTGATCATTACCTAATACAATGGGTCAATACCATGGTGGTTACCCTTGGTTTTGCACTTTTTGAGCGCTTTTGCCCATACGCGACTTGGCACGTTATTTTCCGCGTGCATACGCGACTTCCCCTAGGCCAATCCGCGTATACAAAGAGACATACTTTTTTCATCATATTTTGAGCACATTCTGAATTCCTTTCTTCATTGCCTTCTGTACACACTGTAGAAACATCATATTTTCTTCATCAAGAACATATTCTCTCAAGCACAACTTCATCAAGTAAGTTGTCATCGTCTTCATCAAGTGGGTTGCTTTTCAAGGACAACACTCAGCATCATATTGTCAACAAACATCAGATTTACATCATTTACCAAGTCCATCAAGTCAAGAATAACTTCATCAGTATTTTGCCATCAAGGACAACACATGTCAACAGTCGCATGTCTTCATCTTCATTTAGTGGGTTGCCATCAAGGACAACACTCTGCATCATATTTCCAACATGTAGACCAATAATTATATACAAGATTTGTGTGGATGCTTCATTTTAATGCATGGGGTAGCCTTGTTTTTTTTTTTTTTTTCAAGGTTTTTGTATAGGCCTTTGAAGGGGTATTCTTATCTAGTTGGAGTTTATTTATCAATTTTATTGTTGTGTAATCTATTTGTTTTGATGGAGTTAGAAATCAAAGGTTATATCTACTTCTTGGTGATTGGCATATTTTCAAATTTTCTTATGTAGAAAGCACTTATACTTAACTAAGTTTCTTGGAAATATTTTTTAAGCTTTGTATGGATTATTTTGGGTAGATGCTTCATGTACTTTAAACAATAAGAATCAAAATCCCACCATGCTCCAACAAATTCGAGGATTCCATTTACAAGCTCTCTTCTTCTGTTTCTTTAAACACAAATTAAATATTTTTTATAACTTTATTTTAAACTATTTTTTGATTTATTTATTTTCTACATAAAGAATAGACAAAAGACAATCAAGAAAATCTTCCTTTAGTTAGCTCTTTCTTGCTTGTTTGGACTAGCTTTCAATAACTTTTCACTTGGATTTTTTGTTTCGATTTTAGAGAAACATTTGGATGTTCCCAATGTCATTTGGGTCATATTTTACAATTAATAGCTAGTAATTTACATAAAAAGGGAAGTGTTTCCAAAATTTTGGTGATTCAAACTATCTAAGACCCTTAAAAGCACTGATACCCTTTCCTTTTGTTGAAAATTTGGCATCAAACATTTCCATTTATTTCAAATGAATCAAATTCTTCCGAAGAAAACATTGTAACCTTGAGCGAGCTAGTTAGCATCTCCTAGACATCTTGCCCCCCTTACTGCTAGGGGATTTGTTTCATGTTTCATTTCGTGGTTTGCTTGTTTACTTTTTCCCTAATTCAATTAAAATTAACTTTAAAAGAAAAAAGCTGAAGAACCAAAAAATAATTATTTTCATGTTTTATATTTCATTCACATAGTAGATTACATTTCAATTTTTAATATAGATTTCTTTACTGCAAATAAAGTATCATACTTTCCCCTCAATGTTCCTTTTTTGTTCTCGGCCATCACGATCGAAATAATTACCTTTGGCAGGATTTAGAGAGGAACATCTTCTTTTCTCAATCATTTAATTAGGGAAAAGATTACAACTTTCACTGTGACTTTGGAGGAACTTGTTGTCGATTTATGAATTTAGGGGGGATTTCATGAAACCAAGTTACTTCTCGTTGGATCACCAAGGGACTCATTTTTTTTCATTTGAATGATAAAAGACACAAAGGAAGTATACCATAGATTAAGTTACTTTTCTTTCAATAACATGTAGATCAACATATTTTCCTCTCTATTTTCCACTCACTTTATTAATCCCAAGTTAGCTCAACCATAAGAGAAATTATGAAGGCGATTTCCTTAAAACATTTGACACTGTACTTGACTACATTTTCTCTGTATCTTTTTCAATAACAGGGGAATTTCCTTTCGGCAGTGGTTATCTTCGTTAAAGTGCTTTGTTTTAATCAAATTAACTCCTAGGATAATTTATTGTTTTTCTACATCTTAATCAACCTTATTTTTTATGGACTACCCCAATTCGCTTCACTAAGAGTTAGCCTAGATGAAGGAGTAATGAGAGTAAACTTGAATCAAAACTTGCCCCCAAGGGCACATCTAGTGGATTATAGTCTTCCATGACCTGTGCATTATGTAGCAAAAATACAACCTATTGAGAAGATATCTTGAATTGAATTAGAGTATATAGTAGATACAATAAATACATGGTAGACTATATGGTTGATAAAACTCTTAAGTCATATAGCACATGAAGGGAAGCAAGCATCTCTAATACTTTGTGACAATAATTAAGCCATTGTACTATCCAAGAAACATCTATTTATTGTAGAAGTAAATACATTGAAACTCACTAGCATCTCATTTGTTAGATTGTTATCAATGGAAAAATAATTCTCTAATTATTTTTTACCTTACGACCAATTGGCATACATTTTCACAAAGTCATTGGCATGAAATAATTTTCAATTCTATGATGCTTTGGTAGTGTGTGTACTACTTTTTATAATATCAAAAATTAAGTAGAGCATTAAATAGAGTAATTTCTCCCATTAGTTAGTGTCAAATGAAAATCTATAGAAAAACATAGTTTTATAGAATAATTTGTTTGTTAATTTCAACAATACCAATTAGTTAAGCCCAAACTTCATCTCTAAGTATTTTAAGAGCATTATCCTAATTATATATATGTGCCTCTGTATAAATAGGTGAATAATTTTTTAAATTGATCATCTTATTAATTGCTTGTCTTAAAAATTATTTATGTTGTTACATAAAATTTGTATTGGTGTTAATGCATTCTAAGTTTTTAATTTGAAATAGTTATGTTATATGATCTATTCTAAAATATTTTAATTTTTGATATTATGACCTTTTATTTACCATTAAAAAAAATTGATTAATCCCATTCTTATTGAAATTATAAATTTTCATTAGTTAAATCATAATTTTTTTAAACTCTACAAACACTAACTTAGCCGCTTTCAAACAAAATTGAACCAAAAAAATCCTGAATAAATAAAATATAAAAGAGGTATACTATGTGTTTTCTTTCGACATCATAGATTCTTTTGTAAAGATTGTCGGCTAATTCATTTGCTTCTCTTTATAATCATAACGAAACCCTCCGTAAGTTAAGGTTGTAACACAGACTTTTTTATATTTATGTTGAGCCATCTTTTGGTGGGAGGCGGACTGTTAAGTTATGTTATTAATGTCTGTCTGTCTGCTAGTCTTAAACATGAAATTCTCTGAAAATGGATATCGAAAAATGGGATTTTTGTAAAGACAAATTCTTTCTGTCGTGATGTACGTGGAATAAGATCCAAAATTATTTTGTTTTGGGAATGAGGAGCATGCGTTCACGGGGGCATGCAATTATCTGTTTCCTTGCAATTTTAAGATTTGTATCAACTTCGTGATGTGGCAACTGTTTCCAAATTAAATTATAGAAATATGTACGTTGAATCATTACAGTTGATGTGCGCAAAACTTTGTAATCATGTGTATATATTTGTATTTCTATCCCATCATAGACCTGCCTATTTGGTTGACCCTTTGTATTTCTATCCCATCATAGTCGTGCCTATTCCATGCTCGAAGCAAGCATTTCTTTTGTCGTGGAAACATCGGGAATATGAAATGGAGATTTCTCATTAATATATTTTTTTGCAGTGTTTATTTGGAATTCGGTCAAACAAATTTTTAAAATGTTTTTCTTTATTATATATATGGATTGGATTTAGTCGTATAAGACAATAGAATTGTTGTGAGTTAATAACTCAATCTTGTAATTCCAATACACGAAACATGAGAAATATGAAATGAGGAATAGGTGTTTCTTTTGTCCTCGAAACACGAGAAATATCAAATGTAGTTTGGAAACCTGGGAAATATGAAATGTAGTTTTCTCATCAATATATTATATTGGTTTGAATTTAGTAAAATGTTTTTGGTTAAATGATAATTTTAGTTATTTAAAAGTTAGATACAGCAAATAAAATTATTATTTTGGTTTGAATTTAGTAAAATGTTTTTGGTTAAATGATAATTTTAGTTATTTAAAAGGTAGATACAGCAAATAAAATAATATTGTGGAGAGTTAATAATTCAAATTTATAATTTAATATATTTTTGAAAAGTTTTATAACACTTATACATAAAAAAAAATATTAATAATTCAGACTTGTAATTATTTAGAAAATCTCCAAAACTAATACAATCAAACATATAAAAAATGATATAAATACATTCTACAAGTAAAATATTAATAATTCAAACTTGTAATTATTAAAAAAAACTTCCAAAAATTTTAAAAATTAAACCTACCAAAATTAATATAAATTCAATAGATCAAATAATAAAATTACACCAAAAATTAATAACTTGAACTTGTAATTCCCACGTATCCCTATATACTTGCCGACAATGAATAAATCAAACCGGTAAAAAGCTCCTAAATTCCGGATATAAACGTTATCATAGTTTGAGGTGTTTCAACGAGTTAAACTACGCATATAAACTGTTACCATAATTTGAGGACGTGTTTGAATCCAAAGTCATTCGATATATTAAAAAGTTAGATGATACGTCCGACATATTGCAGTTATTGTTAGTACCATTGGTAACATGTCTAAGAGATAGTTATCAAACCCTGGAAGAGCCCAAGCGAGTTCAAGTTTCAAGTTGTTGGAAATGGTAACAGCCATGTAGTTTTAATTCCAAAAGAATTCAATTAAAATAATATTATGGTTGGAAAATAAATATTATTCGTAATTTTATATTGGGTTAAACGTTTGAAAACACGCTCTTGAAAACTGAAACTAACTTACTTTTGGTCAAGATTCAAAATAAATTGAACATTGCCTCAAAGACAGTTTCAAGTTAATAGTATTAAAAAAAAAAAGGTTTATCGATGGAAAATGATATGCAGACAGTTTCAAGTTAATAGTATTTAAGAAAAAAAGTTTATAGATGGAAAGTGATATGCAGACATTCTTGGCCAAAACATTGTTTATGTCAGTGACATTGGATAAAGGAGATGATGAAGTAAAAGGGCAAAAGGGAAAATGGCATTATACTAAAAATATCTGTTAATCAATTTTTTATCTTTTGCAGGTTGGTTTAGTTTTTTGCAGGTTGGTTTAGTTTATTATGTGCTTTCATTTATAATATATTTAAAAAATTTAATAATGACTTTTAATATTTTAATTTTTGAATGTAAAATTGAAAAAGGTATATATAATTAAGAAATATGAAGATAAAGAGAATAATAAAATTTATGCTCTAATACACAAGAAAGAGATATTTGAAATGATCACTTAAAAAATCCAAGAGGATTAGATAGGCAAGTTTTTTTGATAAAGTACATAGTAGTGAGAAGTGAGCACGAGGATTAGATGTGCAAGTTTTTCGATAAAGTACATAGTAGTGACAAGTGACCATCGCGATGAGATGTGCAAGCCTTTTGATAAAGTACATAACAGTTACAAGTGACCAGGATAAGAGGTTGACAACAATTGGGGAGCTTATTGCTAATATTAGTGAACATGTCAATGTTGATATTGATAGCATTAGTGAAGCTTGAATTTTAAAAATTTTGAATATATTAAATTAAATTTTATATATTTTGAAATTATATATATTTTGAAATTGTAATTTTTATTTTATGTTTATATTTATAAAATAGTGGATAATTTTTTTCTTTTAGGTTGGTGTTTGTAAAATTGGGACATGGGTGCTTTCATGTGGGTGTTTGTAAAATTGGGGCATGGGTGTTTTTATGTTGTTCTTGCAAGTAGATTGATCGTTATGGATCGTTGTGGTTAGTGCTAGTAAATTGATGTAAGAGCAGGTTAGTGTCTACAAGAATATTTGAGAAAATAATGTTTGTGGTTTTCTCCCCTTAAGATTTTCTCCATATATTGATGTTCTCATATGTTGATTATTTGATTAACTCTCATATGGTTTAGATTGTTTTATTTGATTAACATTATAATTATCCTAATTCACCTTGTTTAGGTATAGTTATAATCCCCACCAAAAAAACTAGTAGGAGACTCACTACAAAAATATAAATGACCAAAATACAATGTTTCAATTAGTGAAATGTGAAACCTTAACTAAGTATAATTATATGTACAATTTTTTCCAATCTTAGATGAGTCCTTTGTTATGGAGTCTTATATATCACCATCTATCCTTTGTAATCTTGGTGTTTTATAAAATAAATGTATATTTAAAGGAATCTCCATGACCATTTTTCAGGATAGCTCGTGAGAGTTGAATCCTACCTAAAGAACATAAAAATGGTAATTTTTATTTCCTAATACTTATGGATGATTCTAGCCAAATGATCTAGGTGCATTTTGTCAAAATCAAAGTAGAGAAGTTTGGGAAATTTAGAGAATTTAATGAGATGGCAGAGAGAAACGTGAAAAATAAATTAAGGTATTCATATTACTTGGATGAGCTGAATATGATTCCAAATTATTTGAAAAACTTTGTCATACCACAAGGAATCGCTAAGAAATTTACTACAAAGTCACTACACAACATAATGTCCAGTATTTGAAAGGAAGAACATGACCATAATGAATTCCACCAAAAGCTCACATAAGACTAAAAATCTATCAAATGAGTATATGTTTGAAGTTGTTACTTGTTTAATTTACATTATAAATTGATTTCCAATGAATATTGTGAAGGAAAAATGCCTCAAGAAGCTTGGAGTGGCATGAAATCTAGTGTGTCACATTTTAAAATATTTGGTTGTGTATCTTATGCACATGTTCTAGAACAATTCATAAATAAGCATGATGAAAAAGGGAAGAAATGTGAGTTTATTAGTTATAGTAAACATTGTAATACATATATACTATATATTCCTATAAGCAAGAAGTTTACAATAAGAAGGGATATTAAATTCCAGGAAGACTAGTCATGAGAAGATCGTATTAATCAAATAGATAGAAGTTAGATTATTTTTCTAAATCATCTTAATAAAGTAGATAGAAATAGATTATTTTTCTACAAGTGGATTCTTGAACACAACAAGCTCTGCCATTAATACTTCCAAGTTTAGAAGTAGAAAGGGAATAGGAAATTAACAATCCCTCTTTGACCAATAATAAATATTCCACAATAGCTTCTCTAATAAAACAAAAGAATAAAGTATTTATAGAAATTTATGGATGACTTGATGATGTGGATTGGGAAGGACACTTTTATTTATTGCCATGTCATCCAATTTCCTTTGAAGAAGCATATAAGAAGCTTAAGAAGGAATAATGGGTTCAAGCTATGAATGAATACATTTATGGTATTAAGAAGAATCACATACTGAATATTATATATTTTCTAATACAAAAAGAAAAACAATGGAGTAAAATAGGATTACAAAAGAAACCTTACTAAGAAAGAAACAGTAAAATATCATAAATGAATTGAAAAAGGGTTACTCAACCACCACATAATGATTATGGAGAGACCATTGTTCCAGGAGTAGGGTTAGACATAATTATAGTAGTTTTGGAGATTATAGCTTAAAGTAATTGAGCTATTTACTAATTAATGTTAAATAAAATTTCTTAAATATTGTTTTAAAAGAGGAATTCTATGAAAATAAACCATCAAGATTTGAATTTAAGAGTAAAGAGTAAAAATTTTATAAGATAAAAAAAGCATTGTGTAGTCTCAGGCAAGTTCAACTAGCTTTTTACGACAACACTCTTTTATATTTACTGAGTAATGGGTCCAACAACGGAGGAAACACTGTATACCAAAAAACTAGTAGGATATTATTCATAATATCTATTATTATGTTGATGATATGATATAAACATGAAATTTAATGTTAGATGATTTGATTCAAAGTAGCTATGAAGATATATTTTTAAATGATTGATCCTGGCCTTATGAAATATTTTTTGGAATTGATGTTGAGAAATCTACCCATGGTATTTTTATTTGTTAGCAAAATAATGTCAATAATATTCTAAAAAAGTTCAAAATGGATAAAAGAAAAAAAATAAATACACAAATTTCAATAGGTACAAAGTAAAGAAAATTAGATAAATGATAAATAGTTGATCTTACTTTGTAAAACAAACTTGTTGGTAGTCTCATGCATCTGATAAAAAAGAGTTTATCTATCATGTATGGAGTATGCTTAATTTCCATACTCATGGAGTCTTGCATACACTCTCATTGGAAGATTGATAAAATAACCTTAAATACATTACAGGTGTAATATATTATGGACTTGTATATTCCACTTACAAAGACATTATTCTGGTTGGGTACACATACACTACATTGTAGCCAACATTTATGCTCAATATAACACTTCACGTTCCATTTAGGTACATGTTTAATCTCATAGCCATATAAGAAGAAATCTATTAGCTACCTAGTTGTACTAGACAAGACTTGTAGTCAACCACCAAGGTTGAGCTAGAAACATGTTCAAATTTCAAGTTGAAAAGCCTTATAGTATACTTTTTCCCTTTCTTCTGGTTTTTTTCTCTATGCAACTTCGCTACCCTCATGGGGGAATTATAATAAATGATTTTAGCTTGCTGAAATTACTTAAAATACTTTGCTCCATAGGACTTAGTTATTTGGGAAGTTAGTCTACAATGTTACTTTTACTCGATTAATTAATTTTTTTCTTTTTAGACATTAATAATTTCCTAATTTTCTCAATTATACCTCTAAAGATGGAGTATGTCCTAATTGATAAGCCTTAGTGGTGTTGTGTAAGTCTAAAATCAATGCATATTGTCATATTACTCATTATCTATAGTATTGAATTACATTACATTTTTCTAAGAATTTTTTTTATATATTATTTAAAAATTCACACAAATGCGAATTTTCCTTGTAAATTAAATATTCAATAATTAAAAATATGATACTAGGAGGTTTCATATGCCTTGAGGGTACTTGTTTTATAACTCAAAAATTCACTTTACCATAGCACCCCCTATTTGAGAGAAGATATTAGTTTTTAATTATGAAAATTAATTATTTACTAAAAGATTGAATAAATTAACTTTTTATTTAGTTAAAAAGTTTCTTTTTTTTAGTTAAATAGTTTCTTCTTTTTCTAAGTTAAAGAGTTTTCTTTTCTTTTAGTGAAAATAATTCCTTTTTTTTTTAAACTCGAATAATTTCCTATTTTTCAAATGAGAGTTTCCTTTTTTTCAAATTTAAGTGTTTCTTTGTGGTGTACAACCTTTTTGTGCCTGCTTGATTATAATGCATGAGGTAACTTTGATTTGTTTTAATTTGATTTCAAGCTTTGTTTACAAGATTTTGCAGAGGTATTTCTACGAAATAGGAGTAGATTTTTCAATTTAGTTATGGTGAAAACTATTTATTTTCTTGCATTTGGAAATCAAATATTATATGTACTTCTTGGTGATTGGGATATTTTCAATGTTTTCTTTATGTAAGAAACACCTGGCTTCTTGGAAATATTTATATATATTTATAGGCAACTTGATTTGAATATGTCGTATGACTAGATGCTTTCCAAACTTCAAAACATAAGAAGAAAAATCCCATTATGATCCAACAAATACTCCATTTCCCAAGGATTCCATTTACAAGTTGTCTTCTTCTCTTGCCTTAAAAAGGTAAATTTTCAAATATTTTTTATTAAAATTTTAAGCTATCAATTTATTTATTTGACATATATGAGTGCCATTTATTTTCTACATAAAAAGTAGATAAAAGGAATTTAGGAAAAGCTAGAATTAGTTATCTCTTTCTTGCATGCTTAGACTAATTTTTCAATAAAGTTTTTTTTTTTTTTGGGATTTTAGAAGAATATTTTGGATGTTCCCAAATTCATTGAGGAAATATTTTACCATTAACAGATTATTGATTTTGATAATTTATTGAACAAACAAGAAGAAGTGTTTCCTAAATTTTGGTGATTTAGACTATTTGTGTCCATGAAAAGAACCAATATTGTTCCCTTTTGTTGGAAAAGGAGCAAGAAAGCTTTTCCCTTATTTCAAAAGGCTGCATACCTTTCTAAGAAAAAAATTTAACCTTGAGGGAGCTAGCGGGAGTCACCTAAGCATCACATACCCCATACGCTAGGAAGATTTGTGTGCTATGTCATTACATGGTTCTCTTGTTTAGTTTTTGTCTAATTTGCTTGAAGTTAACTTTAAAAAAAAAGAAGCACATGCACTGCAAAATAATTTTTTTATTATTTTAAATTCCATTCATGTTGTAGATTATTTTTCAACTTTTTAGATAAATTTGTTCTCTGGAAATAAACTAACAAATTTTCCCCGCCAAATTCTTGTTGTGCTTTTAGTCATGAGGAGTGAAATCGTGACATAAATGGCATGATTCCGAGAAGAATTTGTATTGTGTCGGATAGTTTAATTATGGAAAACAATGAAAATTTTATTGTGAGTTTGGAAACACTTTTTGTTGACTTCTAAAATTGTGTCGGATAATTTAATTATGGAAAACAATGAAAATTGTATTGTGAGTTTGGAAACACTTTTGGTTGATTTTTGAAATTAGGGTAATTCCATGGAACCAAGTTTCTTTCCACTGGGTCTCCAATGGACTCATTTTTTTTATTTGAACGATAGAAGCCACAAATGAAAAAAACCATAGATTAACTTACTTTTCTTGCAATCACATATATATCAACGTATATGTCTCTCCATTTTTCACTCACTTTAATAATACCAAGTGAAATCAACAATGATAAGGATTACCAAGATAATTTCTCATAAACATTTGATGACATACCTCATTGGGACACGATTACATTTCCCCAAGTTACTTTTTCAACAACAAAAGAATTTACTTTTGGAACTGGTCTATCTTGTTATTTAAAACTTCCATTTGATTATTTTCTTGTCAATCATATAAATTAAATGTTATTGGTTGATTTGTTTGTTTGTAATCAAATCAATTCCTATAAAAAAATTTTGTTTTGTTATAGCTTAATTAGCATTAGTTATTTTTTAGGCACTACCCCCTAGCTTTGCTATGATTTAGCCTAGAGGAAGGACGAGAGATAGAGTGGCATTCACATCAGCTTGATCCTTGCCCCTAAGGCCACATTGTTTAAATTGAATATTTCTTCTAGGTTATGCAATATGTGCATTAGACGTCGAAAACATTTTGAAGTTGTTTCTAGGGATAAATATTTTTAGACCCATAATATGATTGTTTTCCTTATTTTTTCTTTCTTTGATGTATGATTCTCATTATTAGAACTTGATTTAGATCATCTGGAAACTCCCTTGTTAAAAAATTCTACAACTATAAGAAAGAGGTCACAGGGTTAGATCAATTTCATTCTTGAACCTCAAATGGTTATTCAAAAGATATTGAACAAACTTGCTTCTTAAAGAATCCTTAGTAAACTTAGACGAAAATAAATCTCTGATATCCATTTTATTTTATTTTTTAGATAATTTTTTATGCATCCGTAACTGCAAATTACACAAATACTCGTGGACCTGTGGGTCAGGACCCACATAACTTCCTTTATATGTAGCGCGGGCAAATATCAGAGTTAAATAAATACATATGTGACGATCAATAACATTTTTTATGATATAATTCACATAACCCAAAACACATTCATACAAGTAGAACCTTCTTACTGTAGGCACCCACACACTCCGGACCAATCACAGCACATCACAATCGCCTTCCCGTAACTTTGAACTCTTTACAAATGCGCTAACCCATAAAACGTGCGCAGTTCGCATTTGCGCCAAGCCGACACGTGACTGATCCTTGTAGCATCGAATCCTTCACCTTTCTCGCATGGCATCACAACCCATCCTTTCGAAGTGCGAAATCGCAATCCATTGCCCGCCGTTAATCTGCTGCATGATCTAATGATCCACGTCTTCTCCCTTCATCTCATCCCATCTTATATTGTTTGATTCACGAAGTCATCTGACCGTCCATATTTCATTTTTGGATTTGCGATTTAATCGCAGCCATCCACTCAAACTTCTCGTCTCTGCTTTGGCCCTTCCACCCACATTAATCTTTTTCATCAACTATTAAACCCTCAACTCTGCGATTCAACCCTCACCATCGATTCCTCACTTAGAATTATTCTAAGTGTACTCTGTTCTTTAGTCTATTGCTTCTCTTTCAGCTATCGCTGCTCTGCGATACTTCTTCCTCCACACTACTCCTTCTCTCTTATTTAACACTATCTCTCATGAGCTTTGTCCAGTTTGTAAATATGTGGATCTCTCCAGAGATTCTCCTTCATCTCATACCTTGGTCTCTGCCATAAATTTGTTTACACAAAATTCACAGAAACTTCGTCTGCTCGCTCTGTTTGTATATTCATTAACAAAAACAATGTGCCTATATAATAACACATAAATGCAAACAAAGTGAAATGCTTGAATGCGACAGGGAAAAAAAACTAACGAGTTAGAATAGAGAGCTCGATCAAAATCCAAAACACGTGGAATTAATTTATAAATTAAAGTACACAGAACCAAGCCCTGGGGTGGCTGGTTTTTGCATTTATTCCTACTCTCTATTCAACCCTCTTTCACATCTATCTCCCTCTCTTTCTCTCTTTTTCCCTATGGATGGAAGAAACCCACAATGGTCGATTTGGTTCAGTTTTATGCCTTTCCCAAAATACCCATATGGTTGATAAACTGTTATTTAGTTTTAGAACAATTTATTCAACTAAATGCCTAACTAATAATTTTCTAACTATTCTTTTAACCTACAGAATACAATGGCTATGTTAGCCCAAATTAACTTTAAACAAAATAAGTTAAAACTAAAGTCTTCAAATTATTAGGACTGCTAGTCCTCTTCCAAAGCCACAACATGTGACCAGTTTGTCACATTGCTGACTCTACCTTAATGCTCCTACATCAGAATCCCAAGGTAAAAGAGTTCATGACCTCCTTGTCATGTGTCTTGAATGCTTGAATCTTCTAGGATTCCAAACTCTGTTTTGTTTTTGTCCATACTCTGCATTGTCTTCACCATTATTTAGCTGTAATCTTCCAGGCTTCCATAATTTGTACTATAGTGCTTCACTACTTCTACCTTCACTTTTCTTCACTTTCCAAACAATTCCACAATTGACTACTTTCTTCATTTTGTTGTAAGTCTTCTTAGGTATTTGCATTTACTCCCATAGTTCATCTATGGTTTCTTTTAATTCAATCTTCTGATGTAATATAATCTTATTTCTAGTCCTTTGCCAACACATTCTACTACACGTTTTCCCAGATATTGCTGCAAATATTACTCCGGACATTTCTGCCACCCAAACTTCCTAAATATCTTTGAGGATATATCCCTCTGCAACATCCCTCCTCTTTTCCTTATTTGCAAATTTACTGTCAAAAGGTAAATTTCCGTCTAATTCTCTGATTGCAGTAATATATTTATTCACTCTTTCATGTATACTAGTTAAAACAATTAAGTTTTGGAAACTAGTAACTATCTCTACTTCAACTACAGTTTCAGTTGGTTCCATCTTATTGTCTGCAATCTCTTTCTGTTGTTCAAATGATTTCAGCAAGAAACTCAACCATTCACTAATTACCTGATTTCCTTCAAGTACCTCTTCATTATGCTGTATTATATTTTCAACATAACTCTTTTCCTCTTCCTTGACAACACTCCATTGTTTTCCTTCTGCTTCTTGACTAGTCCTATTAGTCAATTCAAATTTTTCCACTTCTAGGACTGACTTTCCTTTAGCCTAAGACATAACTGCCTCACTTTCATATTTATAGTTTTCTTCTTCCTTTTTACTAAGAAAACCTTTTTATGACACTCCTTAATCTTTAACCAGAATAAAATTTTGATTCTCTATTTCTAAGACAGTCCTAAATGTCCATCCAACAATCTTGCTTTAGCTATTTAAGCAATCCAATTCCTCTTTGTCCTCATCAAGAACAAGTTTCATCTCATGAGGCATTACTACTTCATCTCCATTAAATTTAATCCCTTCATTAAATAAGGAACTTATGAATTCCTTCTGCTACAACAACTCAACTTTGTCTTCATCATACCTTGCTTAACAATTTTCTTCTTCATTTTTCTTTCCTAGAGAAACTTCAGCTTTACTTGAGACAATTCCAATAGATGGATTGTCTTCTACAAAACCTTCAAACACATTCAAATTGTCAGCATTAAACTCACAAGACTCAGTGGTCTTATTTGATGACTCAATCACCAAATCTTTCTCTTGTTGTTCTAAGTCTCTTTCGGGACTCACAAAGTCTTCACTGGTATTCTTTTCAACTTTCTCAAGCATAACATATGAATTCTAGATATCCTCTTTTGCCTCTTTCTATTCTTGGCCACCATCACAAGCAAAGTTCTCCTCATTTTTAAATTTCACAGTACGTTGGAAATCATCGCCTTCACTTAGCTATGCATGTGTAAGTATATGAGACTTAACTGTCCCATTTTCTTCTTGAACATAATTTAGATGTTTTCCTCCCCCTTTCCTCCCTTCTGACAACATCAGCAAATTTTCTTTCTTTAATTATTTCACCTGCAAACATACAATAATCATTTGTTTCAAAACCATAAGGATCCATAACCTCTCTTGTTGTCTCAAACATTAGCTCTTTTCATTGGCTTTCTTCCATCTAAGGATCCATGAAACCATCAGCTGGTCTCATGTCTTCATATTCATTACTACTATCACTAAGAATAGACCCTTTCTCAAGTTCACATAAGTAAACCTCTTCGTCAGCACACATCCTATGTTGTAACTCAGCTCTTCTAATTTCTTCTTCTAGCTAACCTCTTGTGTCAGATCTCAGCCTACTCTGAAACTGACTCCACTTGACTCTTTTCTTCTGCAGAACCCAATCATACCTTTGGTGTTCCATGTTCCGCTGTATGAATTCTCACAACACTTCTAGTTGCAATTTTATCTCGGTTAATTCTCTATCAAGTTTATTCTTACTTGATCTTTCATAATCTCCCTTAGAACCTTTACCATGACTATGAGTAGCCATAGTCTTCTTTCCTTTATGAAATCCTCTTTGCTCATCATGGACAACAAAAAATCCATCTATAAAAGTTGACTCCCCCAACCTGTCTGTAGATACCACACCAAGATTTTCCCATGCTTAGTCTTTTACTAGCATCTCTGCTGACTTCTTTCTTTTTATTATGACTCCTCCTTGAACCTTTCAGATAACCATCAGTGGCCATATCTTCTTCTTCCCTCCTTGGAATCATCCTGATCCACCTTGTGAGCTGCAACAAACCTCTTTTATCTCTGAAACAAGTGTAGTACTTGTCCCCAATCCCAAGTCATCTCTTAGTGACTCTTATTCTTCTTCTTGATCATTCAACCTATGCTCCCTCTTCATCTACAACCCATGCCATTTCAATTTCTTTCTTATAATCCATCCACACCTCTGGTCTTCAACACTCGTCTGTAGAAACTCCATCAATAGATCAAGATGATTTCTCATCTCAGCTAGTTCTCTCTCATATTCTTCATCAGTCGTCTGCTTCCACATGCCATTTTCCTTGGGATATTCCTTCTTCACTTTGTGGTTGCCTCCTGAACCTCTGCTATGACTTTCAATAGTCATATTCTTGAGTTATTTCATCTTCTATGAGTTACACTAGCCTCTGCAGTAATAGTTCCTACTGCTACAACTTACCTCACCAAAATTTCTCTGTGCTTGGTCTTTTGGCAAGTACTGGTCCTTAATCTAGAACCCTGCTTGAGGACTCCTATATGCTCCTTTTAGGCTTACCCTCACAACTCATCTGCACTTGAGAACACTACTTTCCTCTTATATTTCAACCTCAGCTGAAAGATTAGGTTCTAACCACACTTCTTTTTCCTCCTAGGAAACCTTGCTAGCTTCCTTCATCATTGCCCTTAAAGGCTGTAATATTATTGCTGAGATGTTTTCACTCCTGCTGCTACTTATTGTCCGTGCTATTTATTTATCCATGTTATTGTAGCTCTTATGATTTTTCATAAGCCTTCAGTCCACAGTCTTACCTCTCAAGTTTCACTCGAAAAGAATCAATGAGCAATATTTCTCAGCTTTTCTTAGTTCCAAGTCCTTCAAAACGCCTCTCAGATCTTGTTGCTATGATACCAATCGACGTAACCGCAACTAAAAATTACAAAAATACTTGTGGACATGTGGGTTAGGACCCACCTAATTTTCTTATACATAGTGGAATAACATATATCAAAGTTAAATACATACATACGCAAAACAATCAACAATGTTCTTTATAATATAATGCACATAACCCAAAAAAACATTCATACCTGCAGAACCTTCTTACCGTAGGGACCCACACACTCCCGACCATTCACAGCACATCGCAAGTGCCTGCTCACAAATTTCAACTCTTTACAAATGTGCTAACCCATAAAACTTGCGAAGTGTGCATTTGCGCCAAGTCGACAAGTGGCTTCTCCTTGTAGCATCACATCCTTCACCCTTCTCGCATCACATCGCAATCCATTTAACATACCGTGCGAAACTCTTGAAGGGTATTCACTATAATTTGTGAAGTGTGAAATCACGATCCATCGTCCATTGTTAATCTAATGCATGATCCAACAGCCCACGTCTTCTCCCTCCATCTCATCGCATATTATATTGTTTGATTCACAAAGTCGTCGTGACCTTCCATCTTTCATCTTCGGATCTTCGATATAATCACAACCGTCCACTCAACCTTCTTGGCTCTCCTTTGGCCCTTCCACCCGCATCAATATTTTCCTTCAACTCTTAAACCCTCGACTCTCCGATTCAATCCTCGCCGTTGATTGCTCACTTAGAATTCTTCTAATTGTACTCTATTCTTTAATTGATTACTCCTCTTTCAGCTATCGCCACTCTACGATACTGCTTCCTCCACGCTACTCCTTTTGTATTCTGTAACACTATTTCTCCTTAACTTTTTCCAGTTTGTAAATGTGCGAACCTCTCCTGAGCTTCTTCTTTTTCTCATCCCTTGGTATCTTCCATAACTTTCTCTACACGAAGTTCATAGCAACTTCGTCTGGTCGCTCGATCTGTATATTCATTAATGGAAGCAATGTTCCTATATAATAACACATAAATGCAAACAAATTTCAATGCTTGAATGCAACAGGGAAATAAAAATAACATGTTCGAATAAAGAGCAATATAAAAATCAAAAACATGTGGAATTAATTTTTAAATGAAGGTACACAGAATCAAGCCCTGGGATGGCTAGTTTTTACATTTATTCCTACTCTTTGTTCAACCCTCTTTCACACCTATTTCCCTCTCATTCTCTCTTTTTGTCTATGGATCGGAGAACCCCACAATGGTGGATTTGGTTTGGTTTTATGCCTTTCCCAAAATCCCCATATGGTTGAGAAATTGTTATTCAGTTTCAGAATAGTTTATTCAACTAAATGCCTAACTAATGATAATCTAACTATTGTTTTAACCTACAAATTATAATGGCTATGTAAGCCCAAATTAACTTAAAAAAAATACTTTAAAACTAAACTCTTAAAATTATTAGGACTGCTATTCCTCTTCGCAAGCCACAACATGTGACCAGCTTGTCACATTGCGGACTCTACCTAAATGCTCCTGCATCAATTTTCAATTACAAATAGATCATATTTCTCACCCTATTTATTATTAAACTATTAACTATTATCCTCAGACACTACCTAATAAATCCTTGGAGAAAATATCATCCTTTCAAGAGGATAATAGGAAAATGCCAAAACTCATCTAAGAAATTTTAACCTCTATGTTAGTAACTCGTGTAATGTGCATAACCACAAGGATGTGAAGATGAATTTATTTTCCTCTCTCAAGAGGAAGATTCTTTAGATTTGACCATGGAACAGGATGACAATAACTTCACAACTTTCAAATAAATCACAGATGCCTTCAATGAGAAATGGGGGCATAAGAAAGAGAAATGGCGCTTGTTAGCTTCACTAAAACTAATAAGGAAGAAAAAAATTGAGGAAATGGAGGAACTTAATAAAAATTCAATGATCTAATCAAAGTTTCCAAATAGACACTAAACATCTTAACACTTCTATTCTCATTTATTATATTTTTCCCTTCATCGGTGACATGATATACCAGCTGAGAGATAGTAAAATAACAATCCTTAAGGTTTCCCAAACAATGGTTGTGAAAATTGGTTAAAAAATGCATGCCTCGGGTAAATCAAACCTATTACGGTTCACAAGGAGAAATCCTTCAAAGCCTCAGGAGCCTAAGAAAAAAGTGGTTAGTTCAAAAAATAAAGAATCATCTATTGACCCTTTAAATAATTAATTAAACTAATTAATGAAATGGAGGCCAACAATTCTAGTTGAATGAGTTGCATGCACAATATATTAGTTTCCATTAAAATATCACAAGAAAATAAATTCCATCCCAAATAAATTTATGGGTGAAAAAAGAGAGGGCCTCTCCAAGATCAGAGGCCAACAAACTAGTTGGAAACTACAAATTTTGTTGATCACTAAGCTCCTCCTTTGTGTAGACCTTGCAATTAATTTAATGAAGAATCCATTTGTATTTTTTTCTACCAAATGATTGATGACGGGCATGCAGGAATAACTGGCATTAGTGAGTATCCATGATAGATAAATATGGTGGGTGGAAACCATACAATTTCTATGGATCATTATATAGAAATTATTGAGAGGATTCAAAGTAAAAATAATATAATTTCTACTTACGAAAATGTCAATCTAATTTATGGCGACGAACCCACACCTAAGAAAATCCTTGAGATGGAAATGCATAAGGGAGTGACTTATCAAAGAAAAGGGAATAAGAATTAAAATAAATCTCATATAAATATTACCAAAACTTTCACTCCTGCAACCTTTTATTTAACAATTGATTTGGGTGTTTGGATAAGTAACATAACATATTAGTCCCAGTGGTACAAGTCATCGGTATACCCTCCTAGAAAAAAGTTGTTAAAATCCATAGAGTGACCTGTTCATATCATTGGATCCCACCAACACACAGGGGATCTCTCTGATATGAGGTCCCAATTATACCTCACACATTTTGGTGTAGGATTCTGATTCGGAAATATGGCATGGTTGTCATTAACTTAGATATTTTCCTTGGCATAAGAGATTACCACGAAAGAGTAGCATGCATGTCATTTTTATTGATCAAGAGAGTGTTCCTTCTGGAATGGCCAATTGTAGATGTATCAAGGTTATTTCACTACTAGGTTGAAAAGTGAGCCTATAAAATGAAAATAATAGTACTAATCTAGTGAAGATGCATGCACATAAGCAAGGAAGAATCATAATAAATCAAGTGAAATTTCTCACATATATGGAACGATTATTAAAATAATCACAACACATTTCCAACAAGTTGAGTACCAAAATCACCAAAATTGTTCAATTACTTCAGTACATGAAAACCAACATAGATCGTAAACATTAGAGGACTAGTCTCAAAACATCCACGATCCACACATGAAAATTTATTCCTCGAATGGATTTAGGTATTAAGAAAAAGTTCCAATATTCATCAGTACAATGAACATCATTATATCCAATATAGTCTTAAAGCCATTATTTCCTATACAAAAGTACTATCTCTATCCCTCTAATGCCTTGTGCGAGAAACCAAGGTTAAAACTATTTTTCTTTAGTAATGATGCTCCTTTCATAACTTGAGGTATAACCTTTCATATTCTCATGACTCTTGAGTTTCTCATATGAGTTTTCAACTTGTAATGACCTTTGGACTTCTATATAACTCCTGTAATTGTATATGAATTTTGGAATTGCATCTCTTTTGGCCTTCTACACATGAATTTTTTGTCCATACATGTCTCTTGCACTTCCAGTTCTTTGTATTTACAAAAATTACATAATCACATCATGATTTGCACATAATCATGTGATGAGGATATGACAAGTCACCAACATTGATGACTTAGACTCATAATTATTGATGACATAGAATTTATTGATAGGTGACAATGTTGCCACTTACATCTTTGATCTTGTATGGAATTTCCATGTTGTTGATGTATTCACCCTCAAAAGTGTACTTTATCAAATGGAATATTGGGGGATGCTTCAATCATTAGGAATTCAATGTTCTTCATTTGTTACATCATGTTTTATTCATTCTTAAACGCTTCCTTTGACTTCCCTCTTCACCTAATCCATTTATGCATCTTTTCCATGTTGTTTTGGAATACCAAGAACTGAAATCACTCATGGAAAGAAAAAACCAGTCTAAAAAATATCTTATTCTAACATGTATCATGGAAATTTTATATTCATGACTCAACAGTGCACTCACGAAGAATAAGGGAAACTTCTTGGTGCAGGGTGCACAACCAAAAGGGGGAAGGATTTAGTGCTTTAAGGCTCTGAGATGCACCTGTGCACTCAACTAGAAAGAGGAAGATAAATAAAGGAAGAAGAGCAGAGGTATAAAGGAAAAATGGAGGCCAATAAGGTTTAGTAGGTGTGTTATGAACTCTAAGAAACCAAGGAGGGCATAGGGCGTACTGTAGAAGGCTGAAGAGATGAAGCATAGGCCTTCCCAAGTGTGTTGTGCGCTCAAAGAAGCCAGGAGGGCAGAGGGCGCAAGGCTAAAGGCTAAAGGAGTTATTATTCAACCTTCCCAAGTGAGGAATGTTCTGAAGGGAGTCAAGGAGGGCATAGGGTTCAAGTCCAAAGGATGAAAGGATCATAATGTTGCTTCGATGGTACACCATGTGCTAAACAAGGAGGAATGATTTATTTAAGGTTGTAGTTCAGGACAAGGAATGTGAATGATGCCTAGGAGTGTGTTAAGTGCTCTTGGAGTGCACATGGCACACATCAGAGCAAATAATGTGTCTTGATTAAGGCATAAGATTTCACCATGTGCTCTCCTACGCTTAGTGGCTAGCTTGTGGAATTGAATCTAAGTCTAGAAGAGAGGATCAGGGGCGAACCCAATGAGTTTAGACATAAAATTAAGTGTGACACATTCCAACTCATAAATAAGACTTAGAAAGCTTTGAATAATGATGAATACACATAAAGATACTATTTTACAAACACTCCCCAGGTACAATAAACAAAGTTTGTGGGGCTGCGACCAAAAGTATCATTTTACAACAAAAAAGGTATTATAAATATGAGGTGCACTAGATATGTTCTAAAAAATGCGACGAAACTGAGGAATGATAAATAAAACTTGAAACAAGGTGAATGACTTGAAATGACACTTTATGACGAGAGTGACACTCGATCGGACAATTTAGTAGGCTCTAAAATTTTAATGTATTGATGTTTTGGAGGTTGTTGTAGAAATGACAACACTTGGCAGCACACTGGATCAACTTCAACTTCTCTACCTAGGAATAATTTTTCAGTAAAGGGCTAGCTCTTCAGTAAGTATTGACTCACCAATTATATTTCCTTGAATTCCTTTAGTAACCTGGTTGTATACATAGAACCTTACCTCCATTTACTTGGTTCAAACAAAGAACATATACGTGATATCATAATTATTTTAATATAGTAAAGGGTAATATGCATGATGAGCTTTACATATTCAGTGTATAAGTTTCATAGTTGATGTCGCTTCGCTGCCAGTAAGCTTGGATAGTGCCCCGACGGACTCACTACAGGAGACCAAGTGTTGATTCATTGTGAGCGAGCCTTAATAGCGCCCTGTTGAAGTCATTTGATTCACCTCTTTGCACAGAAAGCCTTCCTCTTCTTTCACCCTTTATTTATTTATAATTAACATGAATATTCTTTCAAACATATTATTTTTAACTGGGGGAAGGGGGATCCCGAATTATTGATAGCAGAAGAGGTTTCCCCTTCAAATAATTATTAATATAACATATGATATTCTTTTCCTTTCTACAAATTTTCCGCTTATTCTTTCCCTACTATATTGGATAAACATGTAAAAAGAGAATTTATATATAACTCCAAGTTAGGGAGTTGGGATACTAAATAGATGGGGAGCTAATCATTTCCCTCAAGTTTTTAATCTTGGATATATCATATTTTCCATCCAAACATAGCTCCACCCTTGGAATCTTCCCAATCAAAGAAGGAGAACTAAAATATATCCAAGCGTTGTGGTTGTCACATTTCCTCTTTATTCCACCACAAATCCCTTTTGATGCATGCATTCTTTCACACAAGGTATTATTTATGTAAAGATACTTGTAAAAGAAAATAAGACAATACATCAATATACACGAAAGATACGAGACAAAAAATAGACGATGAAGAAACAAACTATACAGAAAACATAACCTAGAGATTCTATTGAAAACAGAGTTTGAAATCTCAACCATTAACAAGAAGATGGTTAGTCCTCCCATCTAAATATTTCAGCTTTAATGCATTATGGTGAATTTTATTTTCAATTCAAAGATAATGGAATTTTGTGTGCTTTCATTTCTCTTTATGGAATTTCTCCCACTTCAATACCAAGTCACCCACATTGAAACTCTTTGTCCCTGCACAATTTTTTCCGAACGAATGCTTAATACAATTTTAATTAATCAAAAGTATTTCTTTAGCTTTGAGCCTCTCTCCCTCAAGGATGTATACTGAGGCTTTAAGGTAAGGTTTAAGAGTTACACGATCATCCCATAATGCAATTACCAAAGGATTGTGCCAGTTCCTTTTCTTCGAGAAAACACTTTTCTTTATTATGTAAACGAGATATTAATTTATTGATTCTGCTAAACCATTTCCTCGTGGGTAATAATTTGATGCATGCTTCAATAAAATACCATTTTGTAATGTGAATATGTAAAGATTCAATGAATAAAAATAATTTTCATTATCAAAGACAAGAGACATTGGAACATAAAACCTTGTTATAATGTTCTACCTTAGAAATTTGATGACTGGTCGATCGTTAAATTGTCTTAAGAGAAAATATTTTGTCCACCATGTAAAATAATTTGTCGTTGTCAAATTCAATCAGTGTTTCTTTGATAAATGTCAGAATATTCTCCAATAACATCTGGTCCCCATTGTGGGAACGATTCCTCAACTGTTACTAGTAATAGTGGGGTGGATGACTTTTGGTCTTGATGGACACATCTCTAAAAATATGGTCACTTACAAGAGTAAGCATCATTGTCCTTAAATAAGGTGGGACAATAATAACCAGCCCTCGTTATTTTATGTGTAGTTGTATCGCTCGCATAATGTCCACCTACCAACCCATCATAAATATCTATTAATATCTTCTTTGTATCTTGAGGGTCTATGCATATTAGCATGACACCATTATGGTTCTTTCTAAAAATAACTACATGAATGAGCTAATAAGATATAGCTTTAATTCAAATTTCCCTCCTTTCTTAATTCGATAAATGTGTGGGAAAGGTGTTCTGCTCTAGGAATTTTCATATATTTGATAACCATCGGGTTATTGAGCTTGTCTAGGGAACTATTTCAAGTTATACATTTATATGTATTGCTCCCATCCTAAAGGATATTGCTCAGTGACGTCTCTCACACCGGTTGCAACTTGACAGAAGCCATGACCCTTAATCATATGAACTGGATTAAACTCCAGATCCTATTCTTGAAAAAAATTCATATAATTTTCCATCTTCTCACCCATATCATATTGCACAAAGAGCGTTCTGACTGTTGGATGAGGCATAGGTCATAAAATTCTTGCCTACCTTATATACAACATAATCTTGTTTAACAACAACATGATATCTCAGCTCTGACCCCTGCAAGATATCACTCATCAAAGAAATAGGTTTTCCATCTCCTTCAATATCCTTCTGTGTCAATCAGGCCTAAATAACACAGGTGTATCAACGATAACTTGTTTGATATGAGAAAAAGAATCCTTCTCTTTTTTGTCCCATTTATAAAATGTGTCTTTCTTAATCATATTTGTAATTGTTTAACTATTTGAGCATACTGAGAGATGAAATTGGCAAGAAAATTTTCTTCTCTAAGAAATATTGCATAGCATTCTTATTTATATGGAATGAGATTTGAGTTATAGTTTTAACCCTTTATGGATCAACATTGCTTCTTCTCTTGGGAATGATATGTCCTAAGAGAGGGACTTACAACACATCAAATATTCTTTTCTTGGGATTAAGGGAGATCCAATACTTGCGACACCGCTCAAATATCTATTTTATATGATGTACATGTTATCATATTCATTAAGAGAATATAGTTATAGCATCAAGATAGACTACTGCATTGTGGAAATTCATGGCATAGAAAACGAGGTCCATTTCTCTTACAAATGTAGCACCAACATTGATAAGCTCGAATTCCATACAATTAACGGTGAATGTTCCGTACTTGGTCTTGAAAGTAGTTTCGAGATGATTTTGTTTTTCCACTAGCACCTTATTATAGCTAAAAAATCCATCTAGTGGCATGAACATTTGAGACCCGGATAATGTTTGAAGGATATATTCTAGGGATGGCACCGGGTAATTTTCTTTGTCTAAAGCCTGGTTGAGATTGTGAAAGTAGATACATAACCTTATATTGCTAGACTTATTCCTAATATGGAAATAATTTGAAACCCAAGTATAATTTCTAACCTTAATCCAAGCATCTAGCAACTTTCTCAATTCCTTTTGGACTAGGGTTTCTAGCATTTGATGAAATTTCCTTAACTTTTTCTTAAAAGGTTTTACCGCTTATTTAATGGGAATGACGTGTTGTGTAATACGAGTATTGTATGTCTTTAAATCATCATAAGTCTATGAAAACATGTCACGATATTGTTTCAAAAGATAGACGAATGCTTGTTGTTCTTGTGGAGAATAACATTTACCGAGGTTTACATATTTCCGATCATCTTGATTTCCCATATTGAGTTGTTTGAATGAAAGCTTTGAGCTCTAAGTATTAGTATTAATTAGACCTCTAAAATGGTTTTGCAAGTCATATAAATTTTGAGGGACACTACACCTTTAGGAATAGTATTTCCTTTCATTATATCAGTTACTTCATAAAAATCCTTTTCGTGCTTATTTTCTTCGATGGAAACATCTTTGAACATGTCTTCATTATCTGTAAAATGAAGTATTTTTTGGTCGTAATTGAAAACATGGAAATTAGTTACGTTATCGGTTACACGTGGTTAATATATAATCTCTATAGAAAAACCATTTTTCAAAGGAAACATTATAATGGTTGCATTAGCTAATGTGTTTGTTGTGGCATTTATAATTATAGGAACATAAATAATATTAAAATTTTCGAAATAAGTAGTAAGTTTTCATAGCTCCTGATGGTAGTTTTTTAAATTTGGTGAAACATAGTGGATGGTGTTTCGTACTTGACAAGTGACCACTTCTAAGTCACAATTTACCTTTAGCATATCTACCTTCACGTCGATGGCTTACTTTAAAACAAGAAGGAGTGCTTCATATTCAATAGTATTATTTGTGCACTCGAACTCCATTAGAAATAACAAGATCTTCCTCGTACTCTTCATGAATAGGTGGATATGGCTCTTACTAGATTATGTCTTCTAAAGAATGCTAATTCCTTAAGAGTGGCGAAAACAAAATCTTCCAATGATGCAACCAATACACTAGTATGATTTGTTTCTTTATTCTTAGGATGATGACGAAGATGATGAGAAATGAGGTGTAAGACAATATTTTTTCGAATCTAAAGGGTAATAGGATGAATTTCCTAGAGTTTTTCATAGGTAAATTCATTGACCAACTCCAAACTAGGTTGATAAGACCTTGATACCTCTGTAATAGGATTCGAAGTGGTACTTGGGATATTACACCCCTTTCTATAAGATGAATGATTGGGATGTGATGAGTTATCAGCCATAAAAAAGTGGTTTCCCTCCTTCTAGGACCTGAATGTTGGCGATGTTGGGTCCTGCCAACATATAGGTGATCTTCCCAATATGAGGTACTAATAAGACCTCTCATTATTTCATGTAGGAGTTCCATCAAGAAATATTGACATACTTCCACTAACTTAGAGGTTTTCCTTAGCTTAAGAAATTAGCATGAGATAGTGGCACACATCCTCTTTTGAATGTGGAAGCAATTTTTCCTTGTGGAATTTTCAATTGCATATGTATCAAGGTTATTCCACGGTAAGAAATAAATGTCAGCCTTGAAAAAAAGTAATAGTATTGATCAAGTGCTCATATTTATGCTCAAAAGTGGAAATTTTGGTAATGGTGTGAAACATGAACGACCATGTAGATATCATCATTTTGAATCTGGTGTAACTAAATTCATGGAAAACCAACATCGTATGCTCCCGAAAATTTGTTTTATTGGTTTTCCCAAACAAGAAAAAATTTGGCAAAATTGTGTAGGTTTTCAAGTGAGAAGTTCGTACAGGTGGCTCGACATGGTTGACTGGTCAAAGCCTCGCTGGCTTCATTGGGCCAATTAGGCTTTTCCACTTCTCTGATTTTCATGGCGCTTGTTGGCATTTTTTCAAAGGTTGCGTTGGTGGCCAACTACATGTTGCCACATGGCCCAATCGCAAGATGCCACATAGCATCACGAAGCCCACTGAAATTTGTTGTCACTTCAAACTGCACTCCACAAGATTCAAAACCAAACCTTCATTCAAACAACACCATTCTCTAACTATCGGGTCTACCATAGGCCTTGTTAAAACTATGGTTTGAAACCATATTTAAAGTGCATACAATGGAAGGGTGGGGATAAGTGGCTCCAGGGCTTAGCATCGGCCCCCCGAAACAACACTGCATACTACCCGAACCACAGAACCAGGGTTACAGAGGTAGAACTTCATCCAAACTGCCACTATAACAGCCACGTAACCTCCATGTGACACCACCGAAGGTCTGACGGTTACCGAAACCGTGCAACTTTTTTAATTAACCATGATTATGTGGTTTCAAATTCGGGTTTAAGGCGTTACTACACATTTTAATGATCTGACAATTTCACCCAGATTTCCATGAAATTCGAGCATGGTTAGCAGATTATGGGGCGAAATTATAGGACTAGTCTAGATTTTGGGGAATTTTTGGTGCGGTCGGCAACAAAAATAGGGAGGCTCATAAATTCTTCATTTTTTTTCCAATTTTGGATTATAAAGAGGAAAGACAGGCATTTTTGGGTATTCGGAACCCGATGGAATAGGTTTTGAATCCATTTGAGCATTGTAAATGTACGTAACCACAATTTTGAGCATAATGAAAGAGGGCCAAGCCATTGGAAGCTGGACCAAGGAGACGTAGCCAAGGAGGAGTGAACTCTTTCATCATTTGTTATGTTGTGGTTATTCTTATGGTGTATTTTTCTATTTTTTCTGCATATTTTATAGTTTATTCTCATGATTTATGTGTTTAAAAATTAACATAAAAGATCTAAAAAAGTCAGTTTTTTACACTTGTAATTTAAAAACCCTGAAGCACATTTTCATTAAGATATCATACAGCTCAAGTTTGGTATCAAAGATTTGGTTTTTTTTTTTATTTATGAGGATTTAATTGTTTTCATGTTTTTCCTATTCTTACAAGGTTGAATCTCAATAGAGGAGAAGGAAATCTTGTTGTTGCAAGTCCTCAAGTTAGGTCAAGGAAAAGGAGAGCACATTTTCCACAATATCCACCACAAATTCTTCCTCAAATTCTAGTTGAAGCTTCAAAAAGCATGTCTCATAAAGGAGGAGTTGATAATATGTCAGATGAATAAAATAATTTAAAAATGGAATTCTTTGACATGAATAAATTGGTGAAGGTTCTCTATGAAGAGGGAAGTTCAATATTGCAGGGTGAAAATTGGAAGTCTTCAAAAGTAGGGGGTTCTTCTGGAGGGGAAGGAGGAGATGATGACAAGCCTTCAAAAAGAAATGGTGACAAGCCACCCTTTTCTCCACCATCACCTTCATCTCCATCCTCACCTTCATCATCTTCCTCTTACACAACCACTTTTACTCAAACACCTCCACATAACCCAAGGGTGCATGGTAAAAATATTCCTTTATTAAAACTTGATATCAAATTCGAACTGAATATGTATAATGGTGAAGAGAATGCTGAAATAATTGATAATTGAGTTAGTCAACTTGAATTTTATTGCAGGATTTATAACATCAAAGATGATGAAACAAACATTCAGTTCACTTCATTGAGATTGGAAAGTGCTGCTTTGAGTTGGTGGGAAGCCAAAGCACAAGAGAATATGAAAAATCATGGTAAGGTCACCAATTCTTGGATATATTGTATTGTTGCACTTAGAAGAAAATTTTATCCATTAGCTTATATGAAAAAGGATATTATGGATTGGCATACTTTTAGACAACTAAAGGGTCAAAGTGTGCAAATATATACTCAAGAGTTTAGAATAAGGTGTTTGATATTAGGTGTAGACTTGAATTCACGAGACAATTTGTTGAAATATATTGGGGGTTTACACATTCTATTTAAGGCATGTTATCTCTATGTTTAATACTACAAGTTTAGATGAGGTTTGTGTCCATGCAACACATATTGAAGCAATAGGGGGGGGAAATTCACAAGAGAGTAGCAAGAAACCATTCACAAGTGGAGACAAGGGTAAGAGTAAGTTCAAATGGACAGGAAAGAAGAATGCATCCGTCAAGAAGGAAGGATATAAATTAACATGCAAACATTGTTTCAAAGAGGTTCATGATGAATCTCATTACTGGAAGCTTCATCTTGAGATGAAACGAAAGAAGTTTAACAACAAATGGAAGAAAAGGAAAATTGCAGCTACATAACATGACTTAGGCTCTGGTTCGGGAGTTGAAACAAAGATCACAACAATTGGAATGAAAGGTAAGTACATAGCAAGAACTATGTCTTCAATTTTCCCTAATAATACACAGTATGAGAAAACTAGAATTGAACATTTCCTTATTCAGGTTATTTCAAAGCACACCAAAATTGATACACTCTTTGATACTGGTTCAAAAGAAAATTTGATTTCTGAAGACTGAGTCAAGAAATTAAAATTAGAGACCATTCATCATCCAAGACCCTGTCCTTTAGGTTCGATATGCAAGAATGAAAACTTACATGTTACGAGGAAATGCATATCTAAATTTACAATTACAACAAAATTTCTTGATGAAGTTAACTTAATATATTTCCACTTCATATTTCTCGAATTGTTTTGGGAAGCCCATATTTTTATAATAGAAAAGAAATTTTCCATCACCACAGAAACAAGTATCACTTGTTAAAATATGGCATGGATTACATTGTTAGAGAAAATCGACAAAAACTAAACTTTTCACTTGTAAATGATAGAAAAATGAAGATACTAATTAACTCTATAAATAATTTTGTGCTTTTAATGGTCAAGAAAAAGAATGATGTTGAGAATGAAGCTTTTCAAGGTTGTGATTCAAGATTAAAATCTGATTTCGTTGAGGTTTTTAACCAATATGATGAGACGTTTCCAGGAACCAAAAGGATTACCTCCCAAGGGGGGAATCCAACATGAAATATAATTGCAGCAAGATTGTCCTCTTCCGAGAATTGTCATGCACAATATTTCAGTGATGAAAAGTGAAGAAATTAAAAATAAAATTCAACAGTTGTTGGAGAAAGGCATCATCAGACCAAGTACTTCACCATGCGGGTCATCGATTTTTTTGGTGCGATAGAAGGATGGAACATAGTGCATGTGTGTGGACTTCCATGCATTGAAAAAAATTACGGTAAAGAACCATTACCCACATCCTAGAATTGATGATTTACTTGATCAATGGAAAGATCCAAAGTGTTTTACTAAGTTGGACTTAAGGAGTGACTATCATCAAATTATAACTGCTGAAGGTGACATATGGAGGACAACATTCAAAACAAATCAAGGATTGTTTGAATGGCTAGCTATGCCTTTTGGTCGTTGCAATGCTCCTACTAACTTTATGTGTGTGATGAATGATGTATTGAGGAAATTTCTAGATGATTTTGTGATAGTGTACTTATATGACTATTTATTTTCAGTCAATCTCATGAAGAACGTGTCATGCATGTCAAAAAGGTACTTAATGTCTTGAAAAAAGAACATTTTTTTGTTAAGATGTCAAAGTGTGAGTTTGGAAAAACTTCTTTAGTGTATTTGGGTCATATTGTTGGAGGAGGTGAATTGAAAATACATCCCTCCAAGGTTGATGTCATTATGAATTGGCCAAATCCCAAAATAGATATATAGGTAAGAACAATTTTGGGAGAAGACCAATATTGGAGGAGGTTTATTGCTAACGTCTCTTCTATCGCAACTCCATTGCATGCATTGACAAGTGTGAAATAGGTCTTCCAGTGAAAAGGTAAATAGAAAAATGCATTTGATGCATTGAAAAAAATATTCATCCCCAGCACATGCACATACAAACTTGAGATAATCATTTTAGTTTCAGACTGATGCTAGTCATTACGCCATGGGTGTGATCCTCATGCAACATGGTAAGGCCGTATCTTTTCATTCAGAAAGTTTTAATGGTGCAGTGATCAATCATCCTACATATGATAAGGAATTGTATGAATTGGTGAAAATTGTGAAAAAATGGAAACACTACTTGATGTGTAAGGAAACAATCATTCTCCTTGATCATCAACCATTGCAATACTTGCAATGTAAAAAAAAGTTGCAAAAATCAAGGTACTTTCGATGGATGGGTTTTCTTTAACAATTCCACTTGCTGATAAGGTATAAGAAAGGTATCTACAATAAATTTGTTGACATGCTTTCTAGGCCTATTGTTAGTGCTTCTAATATTCTTAAGCATAATTATGTTTTGCATGAGTGGTATGATGAACAATATGATTTAGATATTTATTTTCATGATGGATATACAACTTTAAGTCAAGGAAGAAAAGTAGAAGAATTGGATTATCACATCCATGACAACTTATTGTACCATCTTGGTAAGATTTAAATTCCACAGGGAGAAAGAGTCAATGTTAGAAGAGAGGCACATAATTCTCTTATTTCTTGTCATTTAGGTGTAAGTAATATGGTGGCACATCTACAGAGGTATTTTTATTAGACTTGTATGCTTGGAAGTGTGTCCCGTTTTATTAGAGGTTTTTCATTATGTGCTTTCAGTAAGCCTAGCAATAGAAATTTATGATTTTACACACCACTTAGAGTACCTTCTCATACATGGGAGACTGTTTTTACGGAATTTTTTGGAGGTCTTCCTATGTCAAAAAGGAATCATGATTATATTTTCGTAGTTTTCGATAGTTTCAAGAAAATGTGTATTTTGATGCCATGTAAAAAGAAAATTGCAACTGAAAAAACTGCTTAGTTATTGTTTCAGAATGTATGGGAGAATTTTATATTTCTCACATCCATTTTTAGTGATCAAGATTCTCACTTTTTTGGGAACTTTTAGTCAATCTTGTGGGGATTCATGGACACCAAATTGAAAAAGAGTACAAAATTTCATCCACAAAGATATGGTGAAAGAGAGCTGGTGAACATGACAGTGATATCTCTTCTTCGCAGTTATTGCACCAAGAATCCTAAGTTGTGGGATGAAAAATTGCACTATATTCAACATGATTACAATTGGGCAAGTCAAATGTCACCATTTAAGGCATGTTTGGGATACCTTCCTAAATATCCTTTGGAATTCATTTTTGGAAAGGATGTTTCTATTGATGGTAATAGTGACATAGACAAAGCTAAAAGATTCATTGAAAAAATCCAATTGGTGCATCAAGAAGTTCAAGAATAGCTAGAAAAGATCCAAGTCAAGTACAAAAAAAGGCACAATATTAATCATGTAGATCACAAATTCCAAGTCAGTGATGAATTTTGGCTTCACATTAGCAAGGAAAGGCTTCAAGGAGAAGGTAAAAAAATGAAACCAATTCGATATGGTCCATTCAGAATTTTAGAAAATATTGGTGATAATTCCTTCAGGTTGGATTTTCCTTCATATATGCAAGTTTCCTAGTAAACAATCTCTATAGCTAACTGGGAATGGTTGACTTGTTAAAGGTTAAATGGCTTTGTTGGGCCAATCAAGACATGCCACTTGTCCAATTTTCATGGGTGCCTGTTGGTGTGTTTTCAAGGGTTGGGTTGATGATCAACCATATTTTGCGATGTGGCCCAATTGAAGGCCACCATGTGGCAGGACACGGGCCACCAAAATTGGTTGAAGTTTGAAAATGCACTCTACTAGATTAAAAATAAAACCTTTCATTCAAACAACACCGTTATCTAACCGTCGGGTCTACCATAGCCCTTGTTAAAACTATGGTCGGAAAACATATTTAAAGTGCATACAGCGGAAGGGTGGGGGTAAGGGGAAAGGGTTTAGCCCCGACCCCCTAAAACAACATTGCATACGATTGATACCATAGAGTCGAGGGCTCAGAGGTAGACCATCATCCAAACCGCCACCCTAAGTACCACCTAACTGCCATGTGACATCGCCGATGGTCCGACGGTTATTGAAAATGCACAAATTTTTTAACTAAGCACGATTATGTCATTTTAAATTCGGGTTTAAGGTGTTATTACACATTTTAATGATATGAAAATTTCACCTGGATTTCCCTGAAATTAGCACTCAGTTAGCGAATTATGAGGCGAAATGGTAGGATCGATCTATATTTTTGGGAATTTGTGGTGCGGCCAATAGTAAAATTAGGTTGGCTCACAACTTCTTTAGTTTTTTACTAATTTCAGATCAGAAAGAGGATAAATTTTTTTTTTTGGGTATTCTGAAGCTGACATTGGAAGTTGGACCAAGGAGACGTAGCCCAGTAGGGGTGAACTCTTTCATTATTTGCTGTGTTGTGGTTATTATTATGGTGTATTTTTTTATTGTTTCTATTACACAACATTGTTTCACCGTCCTTGCAATCCCTCGTCCCGTACATTGGAGGACTATTCTCGTGACCTGTGAAAAATAAAATTTCATGAAAACACCTTCATGGCATCCTCCTGCATAATGAAAAACATTCTCCTGAAGAAAATTTCCTTTGAAAAACCCTAAAAACATATGTTTTTTCCTTGGCGCGACTAGCCAGTTCATCCCTCGCGCCAATGAGGGAAATCCACACTAGAGGGAACGCCAACTGGCACTCTGTCCCTGTGTTTCACTCACACCAATCTTATTAAGGGATGTTTTTTAAAAATAAATGGCGGAACTTTGATTCTAACAAACTCCAGAATGAATCATCAAAAGGAGTTGAGTGGTTTGGCTCCAGATCTGCATGTATAGGAAGTGGTTTTCCACCTCTCATGGAAGCTTCCTAAGAGATAGGGTCTATCCCGTGATTATAGGGATCCCTACTTCCCTTCCTCCATCTATAAAAACCTGCCCTCTCCATTAACAAGCTAGCTGAATTCTTGGAAGTTGAACATTGAGAAGGAAATTATAGCTAAGGAGAACCCCGTAAGGGAGAGAGGTTTGTCCGAACCCCCGACATGCTTTGTTGAGACACGCTCCACTGCAAGCCCTGCCGAAGGAAGATCATAGCGTCAGAGCAATTGGTTGTAATCTCCCGTTTTGTCATCTATAATATAAGCGACTCTAATTCTGGTTCCATTCGTGTGTTTACTCTTTTATGTAATGCAATGAATTATATCCTCTCTGACTGATATATAGTTATATGCTTTGAATATTATGTTGTACGTAGTCGTTTCTCTGTGTGTGTACAAGTATCCGGATGTGTAAAATGGAAGGATTGTGATCTGTTAGGCTAAGGACGAGGAGCGCCGCTTCTTCATCGACAAAAATAGCGTGGGATTTAAGGTAGGCTACTTATCGCGATATTTGTCTTTCATATAGCTAGGAACTAACGTCATTGCGTGATTCGATTGTTGCTAGACCTAATCTAGGGCTAGTGGGATCGCCTCTGTCCGCAGAGGGGATTTACCTCCTCAATATTTTGGCGACTCCACTGGGGAGTGAAATTCATCTAGTTTGGGAAAAGTTTCATTTTCAATATTGTTGTTTGTTGTATCGTTGTTTGGAACTCTTCCCTTAACTAGATAGCATTCATCAAATTGAAAGATTTATTTTCTCATATAGTTGCATATAGGATATTTTTAGATGACATGAGGTAGGGCCTTGAAATTGAAACGTAAATTGAAGATCAACTTTAAAATTTACTAAATTAACCTAAGGAAAAATTGAAACATTAACATAACATCTAGTAGTCTAAGGTAGAGACGTGTTCCGATATCTTTAAGCCTAGTAATTTTCGTTCTCCATCTAGCTTTAGACAGTGATAGTACGGACTTGTGCTCCCCATACCATCATGTATATAATGAGTGACCCCATTAGGTTACAATCCTTTATCCATAAGAAGATGAGTCTATCGCCTTTAAGCCGTGATACACTAGACACAACATTCGGGGAGATTACCTGCACGTACGTTAAGCCCTTGGTTGATTTCTCTTTCATTTTTACCAAGATTACTAGAGCAGTCACTTTGATCTTTATAGACTCTTCTAACTGAAAAGATCATCGAGCTCTTTTCCTTTCAATCTCGTGTCCAACCTGAAAGTGATAGAGTCCCCTTTTGCCTGTTTCTCGACTCTTAAAATATGAAACAACAGAGTTTGGTTTCAGCATCTTAAAAATTAATCGCCCACAAAATATTCCTGGTTAGAATTTTTGTCCTTAGTGTTTTATTTCAAGGTCGTTTCTGATGGCAAATTTTCCGGAGTTTTCCAATCAAGGAGTCCCCTTTGAAGGGAATCCTAGTCCTTTTCCTACTTTAGGAAATATTGGTGCTCCTTATATGGCCACATTATCCCTCCCTGGGTTAACTGTTGGGTTTCCTGTTTGCTTGTTTTCAACCTCTATGGTCCTGAATGTCTCGGCTGGCATACCATCCATTCCTCTGCCTGAGCAACACCATGCTGGTTTGAAGGTGGACCTCTCCCATTCTTTGCCTATTTCTTCATCCTCATCTTCTACTTCTCCTGGTGAATGTTTGGATTCTAGTACTCAGGTGGCTACTAAGAAGAAGAAGAAGAGGTCAGATAAGCGAGAGGCTATTTCTGCAGCTGTTTCTTCTAAAACACCTGCTCTCGATGAACCTTCCAACCCTCCGCAGAAAGTTAAGTTCCCTTGCATGTTGTGTCAGGGAAACCATCTTCTTCAAGATTTCCCTGGCATTCCCAAGGTGCTCGAAGTATGGTCCAACTGTCATCCGTCGTTTCCTTTGGCTTCCGAGAGTTAGGTTGGGGGCACGTCTTCAGCTAATGCTAGTAAGGCTCCTAAGAGGCAGGGTAAGCTCACCCATCCCTGTAAGTTGTGTGAAGGGAATCATGCCATTCACCTTTGTCCGTATATGGATGAAGCCAAGAGATTTTTGGACAACTCAACTATTTCTACACCATGCCTTCCAGTTGGTTACAAACAGCTTTCTTTGAGTGCTTCACCAGTTTACTCAACGATCGGTCAAGAGTTATCCTTGGTCGGTCCCACTCCCCTGGAAATTCAAATTCATGAATCCATCCCTGACCAACCATTGGTCGTGGGATCAATTGATATGGCCCCGTCTATGGTGCACCAGGCATTTTCCGTTGAGAGTGGATCGCACATCCCTCAGGTTCTTCTTGTTTCTTCAGATTCCTTGGACTTGGAGAAATATTCTCCTGTCCCTATATCTTAGGAAGCTACTCCTCCGCCTCCCATGATGGAGGTCTCAGAGGATACTCCTTCTTCCTCCATGATGGAGGTGGCGGAGGTTGCTCCTTCTTCTTCCGTAACACCAGGGGAAGACCATCTCAGTTCGATGGTAGCCCCTCGAAGTAGTTTGATCGCTTCCTTTGATTGCGGTCAATTTGCAGGTTATCACCTTCCTTCTTATGTGCCCTTTGAGATCACGATACAAGCCTCCCATTTGGTCGTACCCAGCACCTTTATAGATGAAGGCGCGTCTGTCAACATTTTATCCTCAAATACTTAGCAAGCATTTGGTTCGCCTCCGCTTGTGCCTGTTACCCAGAATTTGTTGGTATTTAACAGAAGAACTAGTTAACTGTTAGGGATCCTTCCGAAGTTGCCTGTCACTTTGGGAGGGAAAACTGTCCATATGGAAGTGATGGTTGTTCCTATTCCCTTGGACTTTAATTTACTCTTGGGCCATGATTAAACTCAAGCCATGGGAGTGCTTGTATCCTCCCTCTTTCGTGTGATGTGTTTTTTGCACCAAGGTTGGATCGTGACCGTTGATCAGCTTGCGTTCTTTGGTCCTAATATATGGCAACTAGTCCACCATCATCCATGCTGGATCTTTATCCACAAGTCGTGTCATCCCCGCCACATGTCAATTATGTGGCTACCTGTCTTGTGCCCGTATTCAATGATAGTGCCATTGTACATCGTGTGCTGGGGGAATTGGGTCCAGACTTCCAAGATGTTTTCCTTCCATCGGACAGGCAAACCTTGGAAGCTATGAATTCTTATTCATTATGATAAGGTGGTCGGAGCATAGTTCGTTTTCATGTGTCAAGCTTCTTAAAAAATGAAACAAGCTAATCGGAGCAAGGTTCTTTTTCTTGTGTCAATCTCCTTAACAAATGAAACAAGTCGGTCAGAGTGCATTTTGTTTCCTTGTGTCAAGCTCCCTACAAAATGAAACAAGATATCATGAGGATAGTTATTTTACTATTTCAACCTCATTAAAAAATGAATTAGCTATTTGAGGATAGTTATTTTAATGTGTCAACCTTGTTAAAACAATGAAACACGTTCCTGTTCAATTCGAGTCTTTTATTAGATCTCGTAAAATTCCAATCGAGTCTTTTTATTGATATCGTAATTTGAACGTTCACTCCATCTGTCTTTCATATGGACTAAAGCTTGGGGGGCATGTACCTCGAATTGAGTCACCATGCTGGGGGCATGTTTAATTTTTCAAGCATAGCTTATTTCAATTTGAAGCTTGTGTAAAAATGAAACCGGTTTCAAGCATAGTTTATCTCTGTTCCAAGATTGTTTAAAAATGAAACCAACATCAAGAAGAGTTTCCTGATTTCAAGCTTGTGTAAAAATGAAACCATTCCCATTTTACCTCTTGCGATTGCCATTTTATCAGCCTGTTTTTTCCAGATGAGCCTTGGTTTTCTCACTCCATCATCACTATCTGCTTGGCTGATCATATGCCTTCACTTGGTTGTTTCACCCATTCCTGAGGAACCACTACAATGAGTGGTCTTGTTAGCCAACCTCTTTACCTTTACTTGTTCTGAGTAGTTCGACCATTACCGGAACTAGTAGCTACCCTTAATACCACTCGTTCCTCCAGGAGGAGTCATCTTTCAGCCCTTTTTTTATTCTCTAAAATTGAAAATATTGCCGAAAATCTTGTCATTTTGAACTCGTTAAATGGCTATGAAATGATATCTACCCAGTATACGTTTACCCCTTTTTCGAGCTGGGATAGATTATTTACGAAAAATGAATTCTTTAGCCTATCGAGACTAAGAGGCTCTCTCAGACATAGTTTTCTACCTTTTTAGATTTGAGGGACTATCTACGAAAAGGAACTGCTGGAGTTTTCTATTCCACCGTCTTTTCAAACTCTCTAAATATGAAAAGAGGTAAATTTCTTCCTTTGTCAGACTCATTAAAAACTGATGACATCAAACTCCGTCGTAATGACATTAACCGAGTTCCTCCTTCCTAGGGCTCGTCAAGTGTACTAGGTTGGATTTGTTCAAAGGAAAAACTTATATGACAAACATATGCTATCCTCTTCAAGCTTGTGTAAAAATAAAGAGGTACTCACCAGAAATTGTGGGGGAAAATGGAATTAGTATCATAGTCATGTCGGCAGTATGTCACTCTTCAGCATGGCACTTGTCTGCATTCGTGTCGGGTTGGGGACATCTCATCTCATTATCTGCTTGCCTTCATGGGTTTGGATAATCTATTTTGACCACTCATATGCTCTTTGCCATGTCACCATGACCTCAGATCCTTTGATGTCAAATACTTCCAAATCCAGTGTCGTGCCGCTGATATGTTCAAGAGAAGTTGGCCTCTGCAGTTTTCAGCCTCCCTCTGATTCTCTATTGATCTTGATTCAAAAACAGTATGTTCCTCTGTCTCGTGTCGATGATGTGGGAAACACTATGACCCACCTTCAATCGAGGTCACTTCCTATCGAATTCAGCTCATTATCTAGGAAGCTGATCGAGAGACTCCCTTCAGGTACCTTAGAGCCTGCATGCCTCAATGGCAGGTTCTTTGCATTCAATGCAAGGTTATTGGCCTTCTATCAGATGATTCTGCGGGTGTTCGATGCCAGCTCACTGTTCACATTTCGTGGATTGTACCTCTTGTACCTTGAAAGCCATCATCATTATTAGTGGTTCCTCTCGCGTCTGTTAACGGTCTTCATTACTGGCTGGTAATCAGAAGATGTTCTTGCATGTTCGACTTCAGCTCACATGTTCGCATGCTCGAACTTGTACACTGTTCAGGTTGAGATGGAGCGCAAGACGATGGATTTTTTCTAATAAATATCCAGGCTGCAGATTCTTTGTGGATTGTCATGATTGATTACATGAATCATTTGATTGGATGGCTGCAACCATACCTGAGTCTACTTTTTGATCCTTTTTTGCTGGGTGGCTGCGTCTATACCTTGGATCTCAGTTATTGTACACTCTATTATGGATGGCTGCGCCCATACCACATATCATGTATCAGAGATATCAGTTGTATTTGTATTTGCAGGTCTTCCGACGGAAATGTTTTCAATTGGACACGTTCTTATAAAGCATTTCACCCCTCCCTCTCTCTCGGACGTCATGCTTTAGGGGGCATCTGTTACACAGCATTTTGTCACCATCCCTGCAATCCCTCGTCCCATACATTGTAGGACTATTCCCGTGACCTGTGAACAATAAAATGCCCTGAAAACACCTTCATGGCATCCTCCTGCATAAGGACAAACATTCTCCTAAAGAAAATTTCCTCTGAAAAACCCTAAAAGCAGATGTTTTTGCCTTGGAGCGACTAGAAAATTCATCCCTCGCGCCAATGAGGGAAATCCACACTAGAGGGTGTGCAAACTGGCACTCTGTCCATGTGTTTCACTCGTGCCAAGCTTATTAAGGGATGTTTTTTAAAAATAAATGGTGGAAGTTTGATTCTAACAAACTCCAGAATGAATCATCAAAAGAAGTTGAGTTGTTTGGCTCTAGATCTCCATGTATAGAAAGTGGTTTTCCACCTCTCATGGAAGCTTCCTAAGAGATAGGGCCTATCCCATGATTATAGGGATCCCAACTTCCCTTCCTCCATCTATAAAAACATGTTGTCTCCATTAAAAATCTAGCTAAACGGTTGGAAGCTGAACATTAAGAAGATAACTATAGCCAAGGAGAACCCCATAAGGGAGAGAGCTTTGTCTGAATCCCCGACATGCTTTGTTGAGACGTGCTCCACTGCAAGCGCTACCGAAGGAAGATCATAGCGTCAAAGCACTTGGTTGTAATCTCCCTTTTTGTCATCTATAATATAAGTGACTCTTATTTTGGTTCCATTCGTGTGTTTACTCTTTTATGTAATGCAATGAATTATATCCTCTCTGATTGATATATAGTTATATGCTTTGAATATTACGTTGTATGTTGTCGTTTCTCTATGTGTGTATAGGTATCCGAACGTGTCAAACGGAAGCATCGTGATCTGTTAGGCTAAGGACGAGGAGTGCCGCTTCTTCCTCAACAACAACATCGTGGGATTTAAGGTAGGCTACTTATCACCATCGTTGTCTTTCATATAGCTAGGAACCGACGTCATTGCGTGATTCGATTATTTCTAGACCCAATCTAGGGCTAGTGGCATCACCTCTGTCCGCAGAGGGGATTTACCTCCTCAACAATTTCTGCATATTTCAGAGTTTATTTTCATGCTTTATGTGTTTAAAAATTAACATAAAAGCTCTCCAAACCTAAGTTTTTAACACTTGTATTTTACAAACCCTCAAGCACATTTTCATTAAGATCTTAGAAAGATCAAGTACTAATATAGTGGAGACTCACACACATAAACAAGGAAGAATCGTTATACATCAAGCGAAATATTTTGCATAGATGCAATGATTATTAAAATCAGAACAACAAATTTCCAACAATTTGAGCACCAAAGTCATTGAAATAGTTCAACTACTTTAGTACATACGAAATCCAACATAAATCGAAAAGATTAGAAGATTACTCTCAAAGAATCCATGATACATGCATAAAAACGTGATGGCCAAATGGCTTCAAGCATTTAGCAAAATTTCCAATATACATAAGTACAATGAACATCACTAGACCCAATAGCGGCACGTTAGTGCCATTATCTTCTCCCCAAAAGTACTATGCCTATGTCTCTAACACCTTATGGGAGAATCCAAGGTTAAAAGTGTTTTTCTTGAGTGATGAGACTCCTTTTATAACTTCAGGCATGACCTTTCATATCCTCATGACTCTTTAGTTTATCGTTAAAATTTTCACGTTCTAATGACCTTTGGACTTCTATATAACTCTTGGACTTCCAAATGAATTTTGGAATTACATATAACTCTTAGAAATACATATATTTTGGATGCGTACACATGGATAATTTTTCCATACATGTATCTTGGACTTCCACTTTTTTGGATTTACAATAATTACATTATTACATCATGATTTCCACATCATCATGTGATTAAAACATGACAAGTCCTTAACATTAATGTTTTGGACTCATACAGAATGATGACATGGACTTTCTTGATAGATGAAAATCCTGCAACTTTTATCTTTGACCTTGCATGCAACATCCATGTTGTTGATGTATTCACCCTCCAAAGGCTATTTTATCATATGGTATCTTGTGGGTTTATTTTATCATCAACATTTCAGTGTTCTTCACTTCTTACACCACGTGTCCTTCATTCTTGAATTTTTCCTTTAACTTCCCTCTTCTCACGATCCATTCATGTACCTTTCCCATGTTGTTTTGGAATACTTGTAACTGAGATCAACATCACTGTTGGAAAAAAAATGAGTCTGAAAAATCACTATTATAACATTTTTGATGAAAATATTATATTCGTGATTTAAAAATGCACTCAGGATTAACAAGGGAAAATTATGTGCACAGGGCACACTATCGAAGGGGTGAGGACTAAGTGCTTCGAGGCTTCACGATGCACTTATGCAATTAATTAGAAAGATGAAATTCAAGGGATGTCTCAAGGCATTGGTATGAAGCATGAAAGGATGCCACTAAGGCTTCATAATTATGCTATGCACTAAAGGAAACCAATGAGGGTGTAGGGCACACTCCCAAAGGCTGAAGGGATGAAGCTTAGGCCTTCCCAAGTGCGTTGTGTGCTAAAAGAAGCCAAGATGTTATAGGGAAATAGGCTGAAGGGGTTAAGATTTGACCATCCCAAGTGTGTTATATGCTCAAGAGAGTTGAGGAGGGTGCAAGGTGAAAGTTTGAAGGATGAAGAGATCATGATGTTGCTTCGATGGTGCATCATCCGCTCAACAAGGAGGAAGGATTTATTTATGGGCGAAGTTTGTGAAAAGTAAGGGTAATTATTATTTTGAGTGCATTATGCACTCTTGAATGGCACATGGTGCACCTCGAACCAAGGAAGAGATCGCAACTAAGGCTTAAAAGTTGGGCATGCACTCTCCTAGCACTAGCGGTCTAAGTCTAAAAGATAGGAAAAGGGGGAAACCCAATGAGTTTAGACATGAAAGAAAGTGAAACACATAAAACCTCATCAGTAAGTCTTAGAAAACCTTTAATAATTAGGAATATGCATCAAGTGTGAGTTCACCAACATTCCCCTAGTCCAATAAACAAAGTCTGCGTCACTGTGACCAGAAGTGTCTTTTTACGACAAACAAAGGTATTGTAACCATTAAGTGCACTAGACATGTTATAAAAAAATTGATGACACTTAGGAACGATCTATAGCACATGAAACATGTGGAATTACTTTAAATGACACTTGATGACTAGAGAGACACTTGATGCGACAATTTGGTAGGCTCCAAAATTTGAATGTAGTGAAGTTTTGGAGGGTGTTGTAGCAACGAGAATAGTTCCTCATGGAAAAATTAATGAAGACAACCTACAGGCTAAAAATTAATATGCACTGGTAATTTTGCAAAGAATGGATGAGGATAAGGGGAGTGAAAAGTATCAACCTTTCTTTAAATATTTTCTTTTGAAATATTATCCTCTACATAACTGCTTGCTAAACTTATGTTCCTCCTCAAATTTCATGACTAAGAAATTCGTGGAACAATTTAATTAAATGTGTGATGTTAGCCACCTATAATATTTTGTTATGCCAAAAGGTGGCTAAGATATTTTTTGAGCCTCCAAGGAACAAATTTTATCACTAAAAAATTGTTGGCTCTTGAAGTCTCTTTAAGGCCTCATGCCTTAGTCCAAAATCCTCATTTACTGTCCCTTTTATACTCAGAAAATTCTGCTGATTTCGTATAACAAACTGCTGAAGAAACCATCATTTTCTTCCCCTTTTTTCTCCATATATTCCTCTACTTTTCATAAGTTTCTCCCTCCATCCGTAAAAATTTTCCTGACATGGTTTGAAACTTCTTTTTGAACTATGCCGAAACCCCCAAATCCATTGAAAACCTTGAAATTTTTCATAAAAAACAAAGTTTATTGCTATGGACCTAAGTCCCTTTGGGCTAAAGTCCTAAACCACTTCCCCCACATGCCCATATGTTAAAACCAAACACCAAAGCTTTCGGCGCTAATTGCATCGCAAATATCCAAAGGGTGCATGACTTTGAACCATTACAAAGCTCATTTTCCTTTGTAAACCCAAAAACCCACTTTCCAAAAGTTTTAAGTTAAAACTTAAAACCATGTGCTGAATATAAATGGGTTGATTGAAAAGAGCCGATCGCGCAATCGCAATCGGAAACAATACAAATGGGTTGATCGGAAAGACCAGGCTCAATGGCCCGATTGCGATTAGCCCTTGTCTTTATAACTCCCGGGCATATTACATTCCGTGAAAACCCCCAGCCCCACAATCGGGTGCCTTCTTCCTTTACCTATATATTTTCCGCCCAATCCGTTAAACTTGTTTTATTCGCAAAAAACTTTGGTTTTCATGTGTTTAAGGGTTTTTCCGCCGGTGCGTAGGTCGTAGCAATCCCGACCGTTGATCTAATCCTTGATCCAACGGTCCGCGCAAAATCGCATCGCAATGTTTCACCCCCTTGCGATTTTTGTCGCTCCCCCGATTGCCGATCCCGATTCAATCCCGACCGTTGATCTAATCCTTGATCCAACGGTCCGCGCAAAATCGCATCGCAATGTTTCACCCCCTTGCAATTACCTCCGATTCATTCCCCGTCGTCGATCTGGTCCTCAGATCAACGGCCAGCGCTCAATCGCAAAGTTTCAATCGCATGTTGTTTTGTGACCTCCCCGATTGCAATCCTCCGATTAAATCTGGGCCGTCCATTTCCCGCCTATCCAACGCTCCTTATTCCCTCCGATCGCATGTCTTACCGCCATTTCAAAACCCGCCGATTCGTTTTCCGCCGTCGATCTGATCTGCAGATCAACGGCCAGCGCTTAATCGCACTGGAATTTTCAATCGCATCCCCTTTTCTGCCACCCTCGATTGAGACCCTCCGATTAGATCTGGACCGTCCACGTGTCCAGATCGGACGGTCCAAAACTGCTCCTCCTTATTCTTCTCCCGCTATCCTTTTTGCCTTTCTATGTAGATCTCCACCATTGGTTGCCTTCATCCGACGGCTACGCTCCTCTCCTGCCTTCTGAAGCAGTCTAACCCATTTCACAGGATTTCTTAATTGTTTTTTGTTTTATGTAGGTGTTTTCAATGGTTTTCCGTTGTATCACAAAGAAAGCCGAGGGTTGGGAAAGACGTTTCCTGTGCCTTCGAAGCTACTGAAAGGAACCATTCACACGGTTGGATTCAATGATTTGTCAATGTTTCATGAGCATTGATGCCGAAAAGCCCAGCGCGGCCCTGCACATCGACAAGACACTGTTTTATTCGAAAGAACAGTTAAAGAGTATCAGTTTTGAGAATAAAGCACAACAGAAGAAGATTGAAGACAATATTACGGGGATTACGGCTAAGACAGTTATCAAAAGCCTAATCCCTGACTCAAAACACAGTTTAAAGAAAACCTAAAGTGTTTTATCAGACAGAAAGCCTCCACCACCACAACTTGAGGCAAATTGATTCCTCAGCTACCAAAGAGCCACCTGTCGCCTCAAACCATTCAGAACAGAGGCCGAAGTTATTGCTCGAAGAAATATCTGCCTCCAGCATTGCCAAGAAGTTATTTTTGCAAGGAAACCAATGAATAAATATCTGCAGAGTTACTCCAAAACATACACAGAGCCTCAAAGTCAAACAAAGCTTCCACCGAGCTTTGATATTTATTGTGAAATAGTTAATGTAGTGATCCACCTGTAAATTTTTCCCTCGAGCCTCTCAAAGGGCCGAGAAGTCTTCACTCTACATTAACTATCCTTGAGATATTTTGTTAAAATCTCGCCTCCTCATCTTCCTATAAGTACTTCTACAAAAGATGAGGAGTTGTTGGTTGCAGAACTTTGAAATACACTTGAGCTCGAGACTTCTATTTGTACATAGTGTTCACTGGCCCTTGAAGCTCTGTTTGCGCTAGAGTAGTTAGGTTGAATAGTGAAGATGATTGCTGAACTGAAACATTGGACTTGAAGATTGTAACCGGTTTGACATCAATATAAAAGTTGTTTCTTGGGATCCTGGTCTTTATCACTGGTGAAGTGCTTCTTTCTTTGTTAATCGTTTTCCTTCTATGTATGCCATATTGTTCATTTTCCCTATGTAAAGAACAGTTTAAACAGGGTTAGGATTTTCTGTATAGCAGTAACCTTCTCTGGCTGAGAAATCTTTATCTTAATGTTTTCTTCAGATTTGTTTATTTAATAATGATTCAATACAGTTTAAACAGTTAGGAATGTTGGCGTTCCATCGTCCTTCTGTTTGCTCAAACATTGTTCTCGAATGTTATTTCCATTATTTGCTATTAAAGTTAGACTAGAGAAGATATGGTTTGCCCTAATTCCTAGATTCTTTTCTCCAAAGGAAGATTCTGAAAGTTTCCCTTGTTGTTGACCAAAAGCAGACTAGGTTTAAAAGTACTTTATTTGATCTTAAGTTACACTCTGTTTTTCTTATGTGTTTTCATACTTTCTGAAGGTAATTATGTGGATTACTGGATTGTTTGTCAATTAAGCTGCTTTAATAAGAACTTGCCCAAGAAGTCTATGGTTAGCCCTATCCTTGGTTGGTTTTAAAATAGTTACTTAAGAGGCTTTTCTTGTTTGGACTGACTATAAATCCTCTGAGAAATTATTATCAGTTTCCACCCCTCCAAAATTTTAATGTTTCCATTTCATCATTTTAATCTCAATAATCTTGTGGTATAGATGACTTGCCCCTTGGATCACACTTGATGTTGTTGTTCAATTAAAGCCTAGATATGACTCCATAGCCCAATGGACTAAAAACCAGCGTTATATCTATCTATCTGCCAAAATTGTTCTATTTGCTTGCAACTTCTCACTTTTGAAACTTTTTTCACTTAGGACTTTCCCCTCAAGTAACATTTCATGCTCAACCATCCAAAACAAAACAAAACCCTTGGCCTTCATAACTAGCCTAATATCATCACTTTAAACTTCAAAGACAATATCCATCTTTGTACATATTGGAGAGATCCCTCTCCGGATTCAGGAGGGCTAGATCCTAGAATCCCAAAGTTTGGTTGAAATGATGTTAACTCTGTGATTGGACTCTCCCAATCTTGCTAATAAATTACAGAGACCTAACATTTCTGGCGACTCCGCTGGGGATCGAACTAAGAGGCTTTTACATTCAAATCTTTTCACAAAGAAGCTTGTGTTTGGGTTCATAGAGCACTTTCTTTATTAACCAGCTGAAGCCACCAGAACCTAACATTTCTGGCGACTCCGCTGGGGAAATCGAACCCAGAATCATTTTCATTTAAAGATAATCATACGACGTCAGAGATTTGGTTCATAGAGCATTTGCTTTATTAACCAGAGTAAAAAGCAGCCTTTTCAAGCATTGCCTAATATAGGTAATCATGATGGAACTTGTTTGAATCAGTGACAAACTAGGTCAACCCTAGGATTCTTTTAAGTTTTTATCTAACCTTGGAAAATCAGCTGGCTTAGCCATAAGAGTAGACTGCCTTTGTCTCGCAACCTTAGCTAAGTTTTGAAACAAAGTTAGGATATTATTAACAACCACAAAACTGAAAAATGACTTAGAAAAACCTAAAAATATTTCATATTGGAATTAAATAAACATGGTGGTGGACCATAAGACCTTTTACCTCTGAAACGAGCTAAAAATTTCCACTTGGCGACTCCAAAATCCTAGCAGACCTTAAGACTCCACTGGGAAGAACCCTTATCATTATAAAATCATTCAAACTCAGTTAGAGGACTGTGGGATTTAAAATTGTAAAAATAGATTGGTTAACCTCTCCAAGATTGTCATATCTGGTTGAACTTTTCTTGTTTTAGGTCTAAACAACATAGCATAGTCGCTTCTAAAAAGATTCACACTAAAGCCCATCCAGACCCTAACCCACCTGAGATAGTTGATAATCCAGAAAGTATCCTTTGGAAGTCTCCTAAGGTTAAATTATTAACTGTTTTCAGATCACCCTTGAGAGCTAATTCAATCCCTGAAAATCTTTCAGCTCTGCAAAAATCACAAACTGACTTAGTGAACCCATTTAGGACTAGGTCATTTGATGATATAATCCAGTTAGACTCTGAATCTTCACTTTCATCTCCTAAAACAAGTGAACATCCTGGTAGCAGGGAAACAACACCTCCTGATTTACATTTCCTTCACAATTTAGGTGTCTCTCATCCAAGATCATCTCAACAGTCTACTCCTGGTCCATCCACTTCTACTCACCCTACATGCACTGTTCAAACCACTTCACCTCAGCCCACTTTCCCTTCTGTAAATCCACCTCCACCTCCTGCCATGGCAACATGGTATGCTCCCTTAGTCCTTCCTGTACCATTAGCCAATCTTCCACAGGACTATCAGTCCAAAATTCCATTATATGATGCTAGTAATACTATAACAACATCTCAACATGTGGACAAGATGAATGACTACTTTGACAGAAACAAAATTGATGATGATTCTGTCAAGTTGAGACTATTTGCTCAAAGTTTGGGGGGAGAAGCAAGAAAATGGTTTAAAGGTTTAACCCCCCATAGTATTAACGATCTCCAAGCCTTCCATCAAACATTCTTAAAAAAATGGGAAGTGAGAAAGAATCCTCTCCAAGTCCTTGCCGACTATAACAATCTCCATAGGAACCCTGGGGAAAGTGTACAATCTTATTGTACCAGATTTAACAGCGTCTATAATGCACTTTCCCCTGAACTAAAACCTCCTCAGGGCTCAGCTTTAAACAAATTTCCTGAAGGGTTTGATCCAGACATGACCTATTCACTCAAAGAAAGAGTTTTTGCAACCCTTGAAGATATGCAAAGAGGTGCTCTTTCTGTGGAAGTTAACCTTATGGAGAAGAGAGCGAGGATGAAAGCGGAGAAGAGAGTATCTTTTAGAGAGGAATCCACACCTTCTACTTCCAACTCAAAAATGGAGAGAATGATGGAAGAAATGATGAAAGAGATGAGCATAATCAAGAGAGAACAAGCAAATCAAAATCAAACTGCTCCTCAAAATAGGAACCAGAATCAGAATGTTAGAAGGAACCAACCTCCAAACAGACCCAGGGAAGATGATCAACAGATCACCCCTCCCTTTCATCAAAACTATGTAAGTGAGGTTGAAGAAATAGAAGACATAACAGAGGAAGGGGATATCAACATGTTTGGGGAAGAGGATGATGACTTTGAGGTTCATTATGATAATAAGCAAGGTCTTTACACACCTTACGACGACAGAAGAGATGATAATGAAAATTATTATCAGGACATGGAAAATGTCGTCATAGAACCTCAAAGAGAATATGACCTTAGAAGCAAGACCAGTCAACAAGCCCCCAACACCAAAACCTCTGACAAATCCTCTCAAAGTAGCACCGCAGCCAAACCCAAAACAACCAAACAAAAAGACAAAACAGTGGCTGTTAATTCTGATAAGGATAAGGAGAAAAACACTCAAAATTCTGAAAAACAGAGTGAAGACATCAGCAGTACTAACACTTCAGCTAGTACTCCTTCTACAATAGTTGTGTCAAGTAAAACAAATCAGCAAGCTGTAATTGTTGATAGAGTGACAGCTAATAAGGTTGAAACAAGTGCTTCAAAGAATCAAACCCCTTTCAGCCTGGAACAGGAAATCTTAAAGATCAAAATCTCTGTTCCATTAACCGAGTTAGCTGCCCAACATGTATATAAGAACCAAATTTTGAAGGCTTTAAATATAGAGGAAAATGGAGATACAGTTAATCTTAGTGACGACCTACCAGAGTTGATTTTTGGCCCTAAGATTGAAGGGAAGTTTCAAGAAGGACCAGTTCCTCCCTTTTATGTGAGTTTGAACATTCATGACAAAATTCTATACAACGCTATGCATGATTCCGGGGCTTCTCATAATTTAATGCCTAAAGCTGTGATGGAGAGCCTTGGTTTAGAAATTACCAGACCCTACAAAGACCTATACTCCTTTGACTCAAATAGAGTAAAATGTCTAGGATTGATCAAAGACCTCTGTGTTAACCTAGCCCAGATTCCAACCAAATGTTTACTCATGGACATTGTTGTGGCTGATGTCCCCCCGAAGTATGGAATGCTATTATCAAGATCCTGGGGAGCTAAGTTACAGGGGACTATGCAGATGGACATGACATATGCGACCATCCCGGTTTTCAATCAGACCAGAAGAATTTACAGGGAGTCTCATATGCAATACACGGTTACAAGTCAAGACAGACCACGAAACTCTCCTATATATTCTATCAATACAGGCCTTGATTCTTTTATCATGTTTAACAATGAAACTCCTAGTGAGCAAGTCACTTTAATAGAATTAAAGGCCGACAGGGAAGAAGAGTATAATAATGCAGAAGTGTCCAAACAGTTTTCCGCATGTGAAAACATTAGTAAACAAAGCATAGGTCTTGATTTACCAGTTATGAGTCCATTGTTTTTAGGACTTAACAACCCAGAAAATACCCCTAACATTTCTGACATCATCCCTCAATCTATTGAAGAACTTGAGGAGTCAAAACAAATTCAATTGGGTACTGCTAATCATGAACAGTCAGAAGGCACCATAGTTAAAAAGGACAATCGCCAAACAGACGAAACCGAAGACAGTCCTTTATGGAGTATGTATTTTGATGGGTCATGCACTAGAAATAATGCTGGTGCAGGGGTTTGGATCATTAACACCGAAAACAACCACACAGAATGCATCTCATGAAAATTAAACTTTCAGTGTTCCAACAACATAGCAGAATATGAATCCCTTCTCTTAGGCTTACATCTCTTGAAGAAATTAGGAGCCAGAAGAATTAATGTGTACGGGGATTCTGAGTTAATCATTAGGCAAGTCAATGGGGAGTATAATGCGAATCATCCCATACTTAGAGCCTATCGGAATGATGTCATGGATCTGTTGACAACATTTGAGGAGTCAAACCTGAGTTTCATCCCAAGGAAAAAGAACATTATGGCCCACAATTTAGCTTTTGCGGCCAGGACATGTCTAACGCCATATGAGACTGGAGACAACACAACTCCGATAAAATTTAGACCGGCAGTGCCTGATAACAAAAAATATTGGCAAGTGTTTGACAATGACAAACAAATAGAAGACTTCATGCAATTCAGAAATGAGTTCGAACTGCACAGTTCAGATTCAGATTATGATACAGACTGCAGTGAAGAAAACTTTCTTGGTGAAGAAGAATCGTCTCCTCAACCTGCCAATATTAACCTATTGTATAGCGAACTTAGGAACAAAACAGAATAAAGTGCAGAGTTAGAAATGGAAGAATTACAAACTCTGCATTCTAAAGATGAAAATTTGCCGAGTGGTCTAACGCCTTTAGAGGAGTTGTTCGATTTTAACGATGTGGCCAATAAACCAAAACTGGAACCTGTAGAGACTGAAGTAGAAGAGTGCAATATAGGCAGTGAGGAAAAACCAAAAATGATCAAACTGTCCAAAACTTTGCCAGCTCACATTAAACTCAAATACATAGAGCTGTTCAAAGAATTTTCTGATATTTTTGCATGGAGTTACGAAGATCTTAAATCCTATGACACTGAAATAATAAAGCACAAAATCCCTCTTAAATAAAACCAAAAACCATTCAAACAGAAACTGCGCAGAATAAACCCTGTCCAGTTGCCATTGGTTAAGAAGGAAATCATGAAGATGCTCGATGCTGGCATTATTGTCCCTATTAGATATTCTGAGTGGGTATCTAATCTGGTGTCCGTTAGGAAGAAGACTGGAGAAATCAGACTTTGTATAGACTTTAGAGACTTAAACAAAGCTTCGTTAAAGGATAACTACCCTTTACCAAAAATGGATCACATTTTACAAAGGGTGGTGGGGTCTAAAAGGATTTCGTTGCTTGATGGCTATTCAGGGTATAATCAGATTTTAGTTCACCCTGCTGATCAATTAAAGACAGCTTTCACTACTCCATGGGGCACTTTCATGTATGTGAAGATGTCTTTTGGTCTAATGAACGCTGGAGCAACCTTTCAGAGAGCCATGGACATAGCATTCTCGGAAGAATTGGGCTTCTTCATCATTATCTATCTAGATGATGTCACTGTGTTTTCAAAAAAAGATGAAGAACATTTAGAACATTTGAGAAAAGTTTTCGAGAAGTGAAAAAGGTTTGGAATATCTTTAAACCCTAAGAAGACACTATTTGGTCTCCAAGAAGGTAAGCTTCTTGGACACATTATTTCAGAAGAAGGTATAAAGATAGATCCAAAGAGGATTGAGGCTATATTGCAAATCTCTCATCCTCGAAATATCAAAGTGTTGCAGTCTTTCATTGGAAAGATAAACTTTTTGAGAAGGTTCATCCCTAACCTAGCTGAGCTCCTTCGAAATATCACAAGCATGTTGAAGAAGGAGCAAGGGATAAAATGGACCTTGGAAGCAAAGACATCCTTTGAGCTGGTGAAACAAGCATTAACCAAAACACCGGTTCTCATAAGCCCTGATTTTTCAAAAGATTTTTATATCTTCTCATTTGCATCAGAACATACTATTGCTGCTGTCCTTTTACAGAGAAATCCACAAGGGCAAGAGCAGCCTATTGCATTCTTTAGCAAGGCATTGAGGGATGCCCCTTTGAAGTATAATATTATGGAAAAGCAAGCTTTTGCTTTGGTTAAAGCATTGAAGGACTTCAGAGTATACATCCTTCACTCACACATCATTTCCTTTGTCCCTAATTCGATTGTTAAAGACATTCTAACACAGGACCCAGATGGTAAGAGAGGTAAGTGGATTGCTGTTATTCTCGAATATGATTTAGAGATAAAACCCACTAAACTCATCAAAGGCCAAGGTCTAGCTAGATTAATGGCTGAATCCAATTTTGAAGTTCTTGATATTAATATGATTAATGCTTTAGATAGCCAAGAAGAATTCTCAACTCCCATTATTGAGAACCATTTTATGAATTCTCCTTGGTATGCTGATATCGTTTATGTTTTGCTTAATTTAAATACACCTCCTGGTTTGTCGAAAACAAAGGAAAGGTTCTTAAAACTGAAAGCAGTAAACTATTGCATTGTAGATAGGTGTCTTTATTGGAAAAATGCTATTGGTATATTGCTTAAATGTTTGCCTGAGTTTGATGCAGAGAAGGTTAAGCAGGAATTTCATGAAGGAGAGTGTGGAGGCCATTTGTACCGGAAGTCAACAGCCAACAAAATTTTGAGGGTTGGTTTCTATTGGCCCACCCTTTTTCCTGATGTACACAAGATGACCACTACTTGCCATAAATGCCAACTATTCGAAGGCAAAAGAAAATTGTTACCCCTTCCTCTGCATCCAATCACTGTTGAAGCCCCATTTCAACAGTGGGGACTTGACTTCATAGGTGAAATCCATCCCTCATCCTCTGCCCAGCATAGATGGATCCTTACTGCCACAGACTATTTCACTAAGTGGATAGAAGCCATTCCTTGTAGGCAAGCCAATGATTCAGTTATTATAAAGTTTTTAGAAACCAATATCCTCTCCAGATTTGGCTGTCCTACCAAGATCGTCACAGATAATGCAGCAGCGTTTGGATCAAAGAAAATGGTTGACTTCTGTCATAAATACCAGATAACACTAGGGCATTCCACAGCCTATTACCCTCAAGGTAATGGACTTGCAGAATCTTCCAATAAAAGCTTAGTGAACATAATCAAGAAACTGTTGGAGGACAATAAAAAGTCTTGGCACACAAAGCCGATCCATGCACTTTGGGCTGACAGATTAACTTTGAAGAAATCTATTGGTATGTCACCCTTCCAGCTTGTGTATGGTACAGATGCAATTTTTCCTAACAGCCTTGGTGTACCAGTTATGAAGTTAATTCAAGAGTTGCAGACTGAAGATAATGACATGATCAGAAGAATAAATCAGACCATTCATCTTCAGCAAATCAGAGAGGAAGTGTACAACAAAACATTTCAGAAACAGGACAGCATTAAGAATCTTTTTGACAGAAGAACAAAGGCCAGCAATTTCAAGATTGGGGACAAAGTTTTAAAGTGGGACTCAAAGAGGGAAGACAAGGGAAAGCATGGTAAATTTGACAATCTATGGCTTGGCCCTTACTCTATTCATTCAGTTGCTGGAAACAATGCATTCTTCTTACAAGAGCTGGATGGAACAGATTTGTTTGGAGGTCCTGTCAATGGCAGGATGCTCAAGCATTACTTCTCTTGATTCATGATATGTTTTTAAGCCTTCCTTTTTCTTTTTTCATTATGAATATTTCATCCACCATTGCATTCAAAGTTATGAAAAATCAAAAAATACAAAAACAAAGAAAGAAAGAAAAGAGGGCAGAAATGAAAAACAAGAAAGGCACAGCCCCATGCCAAAAAGAGAAATAAATCTGAAAGTGTGTAAGCTTAAATGCCACTCCTACAAAACACACTTCTAGTTAGTCAAACTGTTTAATCTTGACTAATTAGCTTTCAATTTTCTGTTGATAGGGTAGTGAATTTGATTTGCCAAACCGTTTAATCTTGGCTTATCAGTAGATAGATTAGGATAGGAATTAAGGTTCAAACAAACTCAAAATCTGAACCAGAGTTTCCAAAGAGAGATGACTCAAAACTGTTTCATTTTCTGAGTCATAAAAGAGGAAAAACTGGTTCTAATTTGCTCAAAATCTGAACCAGATATCCAGGAAGAGATAGCTCACAGAAAAAAGAAAAATCAGAGCTGTAAAGAAAAAGAAGGCCATAATGAGAAACTTTCAGATCTTAAGCCTTCCATTTTGATTTAATTTTCTGCAAATAATAATCTATATGCATCTTGTTTTTATGCCATAGATCATAGCGAGTCGAACAGCTCAATCTTGACTTGACTATTTTTAAATTTCTGTTGTAGAATTTAGAGAATGAAAGTTTGTTGGACTGTTTAATCCCAACAGACAGTAGACTAGGTAGAGAAATATCTGAGCTCAACTGTTTAATCTGAGTTCAAGGAGAAATAAGGATTAGAAGTAGATTAGATTTCCTGCTTTCAAAAGAATAAAATGTTGTGAATATAGTTTGCCAATCCAAGTGCACTCTGATGAAGAAAAAATGCTAGATCTGTAGGATTGGGTAGATAGCAAGCTTGTTGATAAAGGTCCATTGCTTTCATGGCTGCCAAATATGTTTTTAGAGAAGATCATTCAATCACAGAAGGACATCCCAATGGATGAGGCAACTAGTTAGCCTCCCAGAAATCAAGTCTGAATTCTTGATGCCTTCAAGAAGGCACCATCCCCAAGTGGAGCCACTGTTAGCCACCTATAATATTTTGTTATACCAAAAGGTGGCTAAGATCTTTTTTAAGCCTCCAAGGAACAAATTTTATCACTAAAAAATTGTTGGCTCTTGAAGTCTCTTTAAGGCCTCATGCCTTAGTCCAAAATCCTCATTTACTGTCCCTTTTATACTCAGAAAATTTTGCTGATTTCGTATAACAAACTGCTGAAGAAACCATCATTTTCTTCCCCTTTTTTCTCCATATATTCCTCTACTTTTCATAAGTTTCTCCCTCCATCCGTAAAAATCTTCCTGAGATGGTTTGAAACTTCTTTTTGACCTATGCCGAAACCCCCAAATCCATTGAAAACCTTGAAATTTTTCATAAAAAACAAAGTTTATTGCTATGGACCTAAGTCCCTTTGGGCTAAAGTCCTAAACCACTTCCCCCACATGCCCATATGTTAAAACCAAACACCAAAGCTTTCGGCGCTAATTGCATCGCAAATATCCAAAGGGTGCATGACTTTGAACCATTACAAAGCTCATTTTCCTTTGTAAACCCAAAAACCCACTTTTCGAAAGTTTTAAGTTAAAACTTAAAACCATGTGCTGAATATAAATGGGTTGATTGAAAATAGCCGATCGCGTAATCGCAATTGGAAACAATACAAATGGGTTGATCAGAAAGACCAGGCTCAATGGCCCGATTGCGATTAGCCCTTGTCTTTATAACTCCCGGGCATATTACATTCCGTGAAAACCCCCGGCCCCGCAATCGGGCGCCTTTTTCCTTACCTATATATTTTCCGCCCAATCTGTTAAACTTTTTTTATTTCGCAAAAACTTTGGTTTTCATGTGTTTAAGGGTTTTTTCGCCGGTGCGTAGGTCGTAGCAATCCTGACCGTTGATCTAGTCCTTTGATCCAACGGCCTGCGCTCAATCGCATCGCAAGCTCTCAATCGCATGCGTTTTTGTCACTCCCCCGATTGCCGATCCCGTCTTCAATCCCGACCGTTGATCTAATCCTTGATCCAATGATCCGCGTAAAATCGCATCGCAATGTTTCACCCCCTTGCAATTACCTCCGATTCATTCCCCGCCATCGATCTGGTCCTCAGATCAACGGCCAGCGCTCAATCGCAAAGTTTCAATTGCATGTTGTTTTGTGACCTCCCCGATTGCGATCCTCCGATTAAATCTGGGCCGTCCATTTCCCGCCTATCCAACGCTCCTTATTCCCTCCGATCGCAAGTCTTACCGCCATTTCAAAACCCGCCGATTCGTTTTCCGCCGTCGATCTGATCTGCAGATCAACGACCAGCGCTTAATCGCACTGGAATTTTCAATCGCATCCCCTTTTCTGCCACCCCCGATTGAGACCCTCCGATTAGATCTGGACCGTCCACATGTCCAGATCGGACGGTCCAAAACTGCTCCTCCTTATTCTTCTCCCGCTATCCTTTTTTGCCTTTCTATGCAAATCTCCACCGTTGGTTGCCTTCATCCGATGGCTATGCTCCTCTCCTGCCTTCTGAAGCAGTCTAACCCATTTCGCAGGATTTCTTAATTGTTTTTTGCTTTATGCAGGTGTTTTCAATGGTTTTCTGTTGTATCACGAAGAAAAGCCGAGGGTTAGGAAAGACGTTTCCTGCGCCTTCGAAGCTACTAAAAGGAACCATTCACACGGTTGGATTCAATGATTTGTCAATGTTTCATAAGCATTGATGCCGAAAAGCCCAACGCGGCCTGCACATCGACAAGACACTGTTTTATTCAAAAGAACAGTTAAAAGAGTACAACAGAAGGAAGATTGAAGATAATTTTACGAGGATTACGGCTAAGACGGTTATCAAAAGCCTAATCCCCAACTCAAAACACAGTTTAAAGAAAACCTAAAGTGTTTTATCAGACAGAAAGCCTCCACCGCCACAACTTGAGGCAAATTGATTCCTCAGCTACCAAAGAGCCACCTGTCGCCTCAAACCATTCAGAACAGAGGCCGAAGTTATTGCTCGAAGAAATATCTACCTCCAGCATTGCCAAGAAGTTATTTCTGCAAGGAGACCAATGAATAAATATCTGCAGAGTTACTCCAAAACATACACAGAGCCTCAAAGTCAAACAAAGCTTCCACCGAGCTTTGATATTTATTGTGAAACAGTTAATGTAGTGATCCACCTGTAAATTTTTCCCTCGATCCTCTCAAAGGGCCGAGAAGTCTTCACTCTACATTAACTGTCCTTGAGATATTTTGTTAAAATCTCACCTCCTCATCTTCCTATAAGTACTTCTACAGAAGATGAGGAGTGGTTGGTTGCAGAACTTTGAAATACACTTGAGCTCGAGACTTCTATTTGTACATAGTGTTCACTGGCCCTTGAAGCTCTGTTTGTGCTAGAGTAGTTAGGTTGAATAGTGAAGATGATTGCTGAACTGAAACATTGGACTTGAAGATTGTAACCGGTTTGACATCAATATAAAAGTTGTTTCTTGGGATCCTGGTCTTTATCACTGGTGAAGTGCTTCTTTCTTTGTTAATCGTTTTCCTTCTATGTATGCCATATTGTTCATTTTCCCTCTGTAAAGAACAGTTTAAACAGGGTTAGGATTTTCTGTATAGCAGTAACCTTCTCTGGATGAGAAACATTTATCTTAATGTTTTCTTCAGATTTGTTTATTTAAGAATGATTCAATACAGTTTAAACAGTTAGGAATGTTGGCATTCCCTCGTCCTTCTGTTTGCTCAAACATTGTTCTTGAATGTTATTTCCATTATTTGCTATTAAAGTTAGACTAGAGAAGATATGGTTTGCCCTGATTCCTAGATTCTTTTCTCCAAAGGCAGATTCTGAAAGTTTCCCTTGGTGTTGACTGAAAGCAGACTAGGTTTAAAAGTACTTTATCCGATCTTAAGTTACACTCTGTTTTTCTTATGTGTTTTCATACTTTCTGAAGGTAATTATGTGGATTACTGGATTGTTTTTCAATTAAGCTGCTTTAATAAGAACTTGCCCAAGAAGTCTATGGTTAGCCCTGTCCTTGGTTGGTTTTAAAACAATTACTTAAGAGGCTTTTCTTGTTTGGACTGACTATAAATCCTCTGAGAAATTATTATCAGTTTCCACCCCTCCAACATTTTAATGTTTCCATTTCATCATTTTAATGTTTCCATTTCATCATTTTAATCTCAATAATCTTGTGGTATAGATAACTTGCCCCTTGGATCACACTTGATGTTGTTGTTCAATTAAAGCCCAGATATGACTCCATAGCCCAATGGACTAAAAACCAGCGTTATATCCATCTATCTGCCAAAACTGTTCTATTTGCTTGCAACTTCTCACTTTTGAAACTTTTTGCACTTAGGACTTTCCCCTCAAGTAACATTTCATGCTCAACCATCCAAAACAAAACAAAACCCTTGGACCTCATAACTAGCCTAATATCATCACTTTAAACCTCAAAGAAAATATCCATCTTTGTACATATTGGATAGATCCCTCTCCGGATTCAGGAGGGCTAGATCCTAGAATCCCAAAGTTTGGTTGAAATGATGTTAACTCTGTGATTGGACTCTCCCAATCTTGCTAATAAATTACATATACCTAACATTTCTGGCGACTCCGCTGGGGATCGAACTAAGAGTCTTTTACATTCAAATATTTTCACAAAGAAGCTTGCGTTTGGGTTCATAGAGCACTTGCTTTATTAACCAGCTGAAGCCACCAGAACCTAACATTTCTGGCGACTCCGCTGGGGAAATCGAACCCAGAATCATTTTCATTTAAAGATAATCATACGACGTCAGAGATTTGGTTCATAGAGCATTTGCTTTATTAACCAGAGTAAAAAGCAGCCTTTTCAAGCACTGCCTAATATAGGTAATCATGATGGAACTTGTTTGAATCAGTGACAAACTAGGTCAACCCTAGGATTCTTTTAAGTTTTTATCTAACCTTGGAAAATCAGCTGGCTTAGCCATAAGAGTAGACTACCTTTGTCTCGCAACCTTAGCTAAGTTTTGAAACAAAGTTAGGATATTCTTAACAACCACAAAACTGAAAAATGACTTAGAAAAGCCTAAAAATATTTCAGATTGGAATTAAATAAACATGGTGGTGGACCATAAGACCTTTTACCTCTGAAAGGAGCTAAAAATTTCCACTTGGGGACTCCACAATCCTAGCAGACCTTAAGACTCCACTGGGAAGAACCCTTATCATTATAAAATAGGATTGAAGGGAATAATCAAACTTAAAAGCAGAGTCAAAGTCTTAAGCAGTGTTTAAATCCACACAAATTGACAGATCAACATGAAAAGGCCTCGAATGCCACATCTACAGCAGTTGTTACTCCACCAAAAGGACACCCGCGGTCTGCTTAGCTTTTCAAAGACACTATGATAGCCAACCTTATGGCAGAGACTTCATTAAAAAACTGTCAGAATAGCTATTAAGAATGTGTGGGCTACAGGACCTGAAACCGAGCAGTTCACTTGTTGTAGAGGTCAAACGGAGTACTTCCTACCATGGTTGCTTCAAAGAATACACTTCAGAGTTAAATTCCTACCTACCAGATATGCATAAAAATAGGAAATACTACCCAAGTGATACAAACAGTTAATGCAACTGTCATTAAGCAGAATGGGCATTCGAGCACTTCTCCCACTCTGTCTTAATTCATATTTATTACCACTTCTACCATACTCTTCCTCTTTCACCTATAAGACTTCAAAGAAAATTCATTGTAATGGTTGGAACACTGTTAATTTCTGAATTGTTATTAAGTTAGAGTTATTGAGTAGTTGTAATATAGTAGGCTGGGAAGAGAAGAATTGGATTGTAGAAGTTGTTGGGTTTAGAGTATGTAACTGGTTTTGGACATCAATATACAAGCAAATTCACTGGATCCTGATCTAAATCATTGGTGATATGTTTCCTTGTTTTCTTTGTTGTTTATCTCATGTTTTCCACTCTGTTCATATTCTCTGATAAAGAACACCAAATATAGAGTAGGATATACTGAAAAGTACCCTAACTCTCACTGAAAATATTTATCTTTATGTTTTCTGCTAAATGTGTATTTAAGAGTTATATCAATAGAGTATAACTAGTCAAGAAAGTTGGTGAGCCCATGTCTTGCTGAGTAGAACTTGAGGTATTGTTCTTGAATGATATTTTCACTGCATGCTAAGTAAATCCCTAAGCAAGGAATTCTATGGTTAGCCCGGTCCCCTGTTTAGTCTTAAAACAGTTGTTTTGAAGGTTTCCCTTAAAAGTATGCCAAAAGAAGGTTTGTTTTAAAGTCCTTACTTGATCTTAGGTTTCTTTTTATGTTTATCTTACATGTTTTTTCCTTTGAGTGTATGTCAAAATCAGGCTAGGTTAAAATTCCTTACCTGATCTTAGATTTCCCTTTGTTGTATTTAATTTTTTTGTTCCTAAGAGTATGCCAAAAGCAGGTTAGGTTAAAATTCCTTGCTTGATCTTAAGCTACCTTTGTTTTCTTACATGCTGCTTCTTTCATTTCACTCCCTTATGTTCCCTACCACAAACTTAACTTAAAAGATCTTCTGATATAGATGACTTACCCTTTGAAAACTCTTGGATATTTTATGTGTGAGTAAACCTTTTATGACTCCATAGCCCAATGGTTTAGCACTCTTTGATCTATCTTCCCATTCTGAAATACCCTTTTACTTATTTCCTTCTTTACTTCACATGACCTTCTCAGTTAATAAGTCCCAACCAAAACAAAACAAACAACCTCTTGAACTTCATAAATAGCCTAAAATCATAACTAAGCATAAAGAAATATCTTCAAAAGCAATACTTACATAGAGAGATCCCTCTCTGAATCTAGGAGGGCTAGATCCTAGGATTCCAAAGTGGTTCTGATGTTTCCTTGTCATTTGGTATGCCAGTCTACCAAATCACTAGGAGCCCAACATAATGGCGACTTCGCTGGGGAAATTTTGAGTAATTTTCATCTTATACATCCTTAAGAACTTAGAAAACCCACAAGCCTTATACTGGTAGTTAATTACTGTGGTGTACAACAACTCATCTTGAACATTTGAAATCATCCACCTTGCGACTCCACAACTCCTCAAAGATCAAAAGACTCCACTGATGATCAGTAGGCCTGCTGATTATTCCTGGTTTCACAAAGACTCCACTAGGAGCAGCCCACACTAACATAAAAACATTGTTCACACCCATGATTAGGAAACTCTGAGGATTAAGTTTCTTTGTTAAAGACTAGTTTTCCTCCTAAAGATTGTTATATCTGGCTAACTTTCTTCTTTTTGGGTCTGAAACTTAGCATACTAGCTTCAAGAAGAATCCATACCAGAGCTTATCCTAATCCAAATCCTCCTGAAATAGTTGATAATCCAGAAAGAATTATTTGGGAGTCTCTTGTATCTAGGGATCCAACTATTGTCAGACCCATTAATAGAGCTAACTCAGTGCCTGAAAACCTTACAGCTCTATCAAATACTCAAGTTGACTTAGATTTACCAAGTAATTTACCAAGAACTAAGTCACTTAGTGGTATAGATCAGACAGGCTTTGAGCCTCCAAATTCACCACCACATAGTGGTCCACATATTAGAAGCAGAGAAACCCCTCCATCCACACCTCCTGACCTTCATTTCATTCATAACTTGGGTCTCTCTCACCCTAAATTTGTTCAACAATCTCTTGCTAGCCCAAGCATCTCTTCCACTCATATACCTGCTGTTCAAACCACTCCAGTCTTCCCACAAAATCCTATCATGGCAGCATGGTATGCTCCCCTAGTGTTACCACAGCCTCTGGTCCCTTTACCTAATGAATATCAGTCCAAAATTCTCCATTTCACTCGAAATGAGGCCACTATTGCTCAACAGCATGTGGACAAGATGAATGATGCCTTTGATTATATGGAAAGAGAAGATGAGACCATTAAGATGAGAATATTTTCCCAAAGCTTAGGAGAAGAAGCCAAGAAATGGTTTAAGGGTTTAATTGCTCAAAGTATCAATGATCTCCCTTCTTTACATCAAAAATTCACAAACAAATGGGAAGTTAGGAAAAACCCACTCCAAATACTTTCAGATTACAACAACCTAAAAAGAAACCCTGGGGAGAGTGTGCAGAATTATTGCACTAGATTCAATAGTGTTTATAATGCACTGCCCCCAGACTTGAAACCTCCACAAGGATCAACTTTGGCCAAATTTCCTGAAGGATTTGATACTGAAATGGATTATCAGCTCAGAGTAAGGGATCCCTTAACCTTAGAAGACATGCAGAAGGGAGCTGTTAGTGTGGAAGCTAATCTGATTGAAAAAAGAGCCAGGATGAGGGCTGAAATGAGAGTGACATATAGAGAGGACACTACACCTTCTACATCTGACTCAAAATTAGACCATCTATCCAAGAACATGGATAGGCTAGAAAAAATGGTGGAGAGGTTAGTTGTCCAAGCAAGTGCCCAAAACAAGAACCAAACTCAAAATCAGAACCAGAACTTTAGGAGAAACTCCCCTCAGATAAAACAAAGAGATTCTTATCAACAAATTAGACCTCCATTTCAGGAAAATTATGTTGATGAAGAGGAGGAAATGATAGAAGATTCAGAGGGAACTATTATAAACATGATGGGAGTTAATAATGACAACCCTGCCTATTTCACAGAGGATGACCAAGCCGCATATACATATTATGATAATGAAGGTTCAGAATCGAAAGATTATAGGCAAGGTTTTGAGAATTCCATCATGGAGGTCCACAAGAAATATGACCTCAGAAGAAAAAAGAAACAAGAAAATCCACAAACAAAAACCTATGAGACTGCGGTTAAGAAAAGATCCGAAAAAATGGTTAAAAAGGTTGTTGAAAACAACAACGCAACAGTTGAAATTTCTGATAGAAACAAGGGCAAAGTCACTCAAAACACTGATAAACAGAGTGTTGGCCCTAGCAGCACTAGTGCTTCAGCTGGTGCCCCTGAAAAAACTGTTTTAACTAATGTACATAGTGAAAATCAGAAAACTGATTTTGCGGGTAAATTAGTGACTAACAAGACAAATTTGAACCTTTCAAAGAGTCAGTTCCCTTTCAGTCTAGAAAGTGAAATTTCTAAATTAAAACTCTATGTTCCCCTCACTGAGTTAGTCACTCAAGATGTATATAAATGTCAGGTTTTGAAGGCTTTGAACTTAGAAGAAAAAAATGACTCTGTCAACCTCAATGACGATCATCCAGCCCTTTTATTTGGTCCTAAAATTGAAGGGAAATTCCAGGAAGGAGTGGTCCCTCCTTTCTATGTCAGTTTGAATATCCATGATAAGATTTTACACAATGTTATGCATGATTCAGGGGCATCACACAACCTCATGCCCAAAGTAATCATGGAGAGATTAGGCCTTGAAATAACCAGACCATACAAAGATTTGTACTCTTTTGACTCCGGTAGAGTAAAATTCTTAGGCCTGATCAAGGATCTTTGTGTGAACTTGACCCAGATCCCATCCAAATGCATAATGATGGATGTGGTAGTGGCTAATGTGCCCCCCAAATATGGCATGCTTCTTTCAAGATCATGGGGTGCTAATCTGCAAGGTACCATGAAAATGGACATGACATATGCCACCATCCCGATCTTCAGTCAACTTAGGAGACTGTATAGGGAATCACACATGAAATTTATGGTGAGCAGTCAGGAAAAATCGGAAAAATCCCCTCTTTATTATGTCCATATTGACATAGACTCGTTCATTCTATGAAATGATGAAAGCTTTAGTGAACTAGAGTTGGATAGTGAGAAATCACCCAACATAACAGAAAATAGGGAGGGAGAAGCTCTCAAATAGTTTGCCCACTTTAAAATTTACAGCAAACAAAATAGAGATTCTGAAACATCCATTTTCCATCAACTAAGTACAAATCGAGGGAGTCAAGAAGAAAGGCCGCAACTCCATGAAAACCTTAAAGAAAAAGTCCAACCCAAACATGCTGCAAAACCCATAGAACTGCATTATAACAGTCAGAACACACAAGAAAGAGAGGACAGCAATGAAAATAACACCAAGTCTGAAACTAGCCCTCTTTGGAGTATGAGTTTTGATGGGTCTTGTAATAAAACCGGTGCAGGAGAAGGTGTATGGCTACACAACACTGAGAGCAATTATGCTGAAAGCCATGCATACAAGCTAAAATTCCAATGCACTAATAACATAGCATAGTATGAAGCACTCCTCTTATGGCTACAATCACTGAAGAAATTAGGAGCCAAGAGGATAGATGTTCATGGAGATTCTGAACTGGTCATTAGGCAGATAAATGGAGAATACATTGCCAAACATCCAAGACTAAGAGCCTATAGAAACAATGCCAAGGACCTTTTGCAAACCTTTGAGGAATATGAACTTGTTTTTGTCCCTAGAAGCCAAAACATCCTTGCCAATGGATTGGCTTGCACTACCAACTCATGTCAAAGACCCTATGACAACAAGAAATTCAATGTCGAAATGAAATATAGGCTAGCTGTCCCAGATAATGAAAAATATTGGCAGGTCTTCGAGGGAGATAAATAGATAGAGGACTTTTTGCAGTTCAGAAATGAGTTTGAATTGCCTAATTCAGACTCAAAGTATGATAAAAACCGGCTAGATGAGGAACATCGTGACCAAAAAGAACCCCCTCCCATTGCAGAAATAAATCTGCTAACCAGTGAGTTCGAAAATCAAACAGAAGAATACATAAACTCAAAAAAAGAAGACATAGAGGTCTTACAGTCCAAAGACAAAGGCTCACCCAAAGGACTAGTACCTCTAGAAGACTTGTTTGATTTTAATGACGTTGCCAAGAAACCAACAATAGAACCCACTGATTCTGATATTGAGGAATGCAATATAGGCAGTAAAGACAAACCTAAAATTATCAAATTGTTTAAAACATTGCCAACTCACACTAAACTGAGATATATCGAGCTATTTAAAGAATTTTCTGATGTTTTTTCACGGAGCTATGAGGATTTGAAGGCATATGACATAGAGACCATTCAACACAAGATACCTCTTAAAAAAAACCAGAAACCATTCAGGAAAAAACTGCGCAGAATAAACCCTGTACAGTTACCACTGGTTGAGAAAAAAATTAGGAAAATGTATGATGCTAGAATCATTGTCCCTGTGAGATACTCAGAATGGGTGTCTAATCTTGTAGATTTGAGGAATAAAACAGGAGAAATTAGGCTTTGTATTGACTTTAGGAACTTGAATAGAGCCTCACTAAAGGACAACTATCCCCTGCCCAAAATGGAGCACATCTTACAAAGGGTAGTTGGTTCCAAGAGGATTTCCTTGCTAGATGGTTTTTCAGGATATAACCAGATTTTGGTATTACCTGAAGATCAACTAAAAGCAACCTTCACTACTCCTTGGGGCACATTGATGTATGTGAAAATGCATTTTGGATTAATGAATGTAGGTGCCACCTTTCAAAGGGCCATGGACATTTCTTTCTCAGAAGAAATAGGACACTTCATCATGATTTATTTAGATAACATTACAGTCTATTCCAAGATAGATGAAGAACACCTAGCTCACCTCAGGAAAGTATTTGAGAAATGTAGAAATTTTGGGCTATATTTAAATCCCAAGAAGACATTTTTTGGTCTCCAAGAGGGAAAACTTCTAGGTCATATCATATCAGAAAAAGCGATTAAAATAGAGCCAAAAAGGGTTGAAGGTATATTGCAAATCATTCACCCCAGAAACATCAAAGAACTTCAATATTTCATTGGAAAGATTAATTTCCTGAGAAGGTTCATACCCAACCTAGCAGAAATCCTTAGAAACGTGACAAACATGCTAAAGAAAGATATAGGAGTCAAATGGACATTGGAAGCAAAGAAATCCTTTGAACTAGTTAAACATGCACTTACCCAAGAACCAGTTCTCATTGGTCCTGATTTCACTATGGACTTCCTCATAGTTTCTTTTGCATCAGAACATACTATGGCTATTGTCCTATTACAAAAAAATCCAGAAGGAAAAGAGCAGCCAATTGCATTTTTTAGCAAGGCACTGAGGGATGCACCTCTAAAATATAATATAATGGAGAAACAGGCCTATGCATTGGTCAAAGCCTTGAAATATTTCAAAGTTTATATCTTACACTCTCACATTATTTCATTTGTGCCTCATGTAGTGGTGAAGGACATTCTGTCAAAAGACCCTGATGGAAAAAGAGGAAAGTGGATTGCTGTGATACTGGAATATGATTTAGAAATTAAACCCACTAAACTCATCAAGGGTCAAGGCCTAGCACAGTTAATGGTTGAATCTAACTTGCAAGCACTTGATATAAACATGATAGATGCACTAGATGAGCAAGAAGAATTTCCAGCTCCACTTGTTGAAGATCATTTCCTCAACTCATCTTGGTATACTGATATTTTCTATGTGCTCACCCATCTCAATGCCCCTCCTGGTTTGTCTAAAACAGAGGCAAGATTCTTAAATTTAAAAGCTGTTAATTACTGCATTTTAGATAATTGTTTATATTAGAAGAATGCCAGTGGTTTATTGCTTAAATTTTTGTCTGAGGTTGATGCAGATAGGATCAAGCATAAGTTTCATGAAGGAGAATGTGGAGGCCACCTAAGTTGGAAAACCACAGCTAATAAAATCCTTAGAGTTGACTGCTACTAGCCCACCCTCTTCCAAGATGTCCACAAGATGATAGTCGCTTGTCACAAGTGCAAAATATTTGAAGGCAAGAGAAAATTGCTTCCCCTACCTTTGCAACCAATCACTGTTGAAGCTCATTTTCAGTAGTGGGGCCTAGACTTCATTGGAGAAATCCACCCTGCCTCATCTGCCCAACATAGATGGATACTCGCAACCACTGACTATTTCACCAAATGGATAGAAGTCACCCCTTCTAGGAAAGCCACAGACTCAGTCATCATAAAATTCCTTGAAGATCATACCCTGTCTAGATTTGGCTGTCCTAGGAAAATTATCACTGAAAATGCTGCTGCATTTGTTTCTAAAAAGATGGTTGATTTATGTCACAGATATCAGATTGTGCTTGGTCATTCTATAGCTTATTACCCTCAAGGTAATGGATTGGCTGAATCTTCCAATAAAAGCCTAGTAAACATAATAAAGAAACTTCTAGAAGAAAATCAGAGATCATGGCACAACAAGCTGGTACATGCCTTATGGACAGATAGATTGACAACAAAGAAATCAATTGGAATGTCTCCCTATCAGCTGGTGTATGGAGCTGATGTAGTTTTTCCTATTAGTTTGGGAGTGCCAGTGATGAAGTTGGTCCAAGAAATACAATCAGAAGAAGATAGCATGATGAGAAGGATTAATCAAACCATACATCTTCAACAAACCAGGGAGGAAGTTTTTAACAGAGAACAGAAAGTACAAGAGAATATCAAAAAAAAAATTGATAAGAGGACAAAGGCCAGTGATTTCAAGATTGGTGACAAAGTACTCAAATGGGATTCTGGGAGAGAAGATAAGGGAAAACATGGAAAGTTTGACAATTTATGGAAAGGCCCTTACATTATTCAATATTTTATTGGTCATAATGAATTTTTTCTACAGGAGATGGATGGTACATACCTGCTTGGGGGTCCTGTCAATGGCAAGATGCTCAAACCTTATTTCTGCTAAAAATTCAGTTTAAATCTTTCATTTTCTATTGTAAATATCATTGCTTCGTTTTATTTTTAAAAAATGAAAAATACAAAAACAATATAAAAAGAGAAAAGAGGGCAGATTAAAAAAAAATGGAAGGTACAGCCCATACCAAGAAAAAAGAAAGTCTGAAAGTGAGCAAGCCTAAATGCCACTAGTTGAAAGAGCACTGTTATCTAGTCATACAGCCTAATCATGGCTAGATAGATTTTAATTTACTATTGATAGGTTAGTGAATCAGATTTTCCAAACATTTTAATCTTGGTTTATCAGTAGATTAGATTAGGATGGAGAAATAATTGGTTCTAATATGCTCAAATCTGAACCAAAAAATCAAAGAGAAAGAATGGCTCTAATCAAATCAAAACCTGAGCCAAAGATACAAAGAGGATTGGTTCTAACATGCTGAAAATTTGAACCAAGAAAATAATAAGAAGACAGCTGAAGGAGATCAGAATCAAAGCTGGAAGAAACAATGAGGGATGCTTGGAATCTTCAAATCTTAAGCCTTCACAGTTTTGTTTAAGTTTTCTGAAAATAAGTCTATGTGCAGCTGGTTTCATGGCTAGGGACACTACAGCAAATCAAACAGCTTAATCCTGGTTTGACTGTGTTTCAATTTCTGTTCTAGAATATAGAGAATGCCAAATCTGTCAAAAAGTTTAATCCTGGAAGATAGTAGATTAGGTAGAGAAGCTATGAGTTCAACTGTTTAATCTGAGCTCATGGAGAAATAAGTGTAGACTTAGATTAGTTTTTCCTACTTTAAAAAGAATAAAATGTTGATGTTCAAGGTCTGCAAGTCCAAATGCACCTGTTAAGAAAAAATGTTAGGAAGTAGGTTGTGTAGGTAGTTGTTTGGGAGATAATTTTGTTTGATATAAATGTTGATCATATTTCAAAGCTGCATGATCAAAGAGTAACTTCTTGTCATGGAGAAGGCACAGGTCTACATCCCAGAGATCAAATTTTGAAGATTCTTGACACCTCCAAGGAGCTGCCATCCCCAAGTGGAGCCATTGTTAGCCATCAGTAAATTTTGTAAGAGAAAATTATGACTAAAAATAAGTCTTGAGCCTTCAAGAGATTGTTTTCATGCAAAACTGCTCATTCTTGAAGTCTTCTTGTGCTGCTTGAACTCAGCAAGTAATCTTCACTAATGTTTCATTAGAAGAAATCCACCAAGTTAAACATGTTGTTCCCTTTTGAAAATTGTTTCCTAAACAGCCCATTCACTCATTATGGCCCTTTTTACCCTTTATTTTCCTCTGGAAAGTTTCCTCTTCTCCTTTTTCATTTTCCCTTTATTCTCCTCAAAAAACCTTCAAAATCCCCTTTGAACCATTAAACCCTTTGTTTTGGTTTAAAAACTCCTTCCTTTTAGCTATCGGGACTCCAAGAAGCCATGAAAACCTTCAAAAAATGCATAAAACCCTTAAAAAGTTTCTCTCATTCTTTTTAAGGCCTTTCGCCCTTTCTGTCATAAACCTAGTGCTTTAACAAAAAAAAACCCCTCTAACCCTATCGTATCGGCTTTTTCCCTAAATATAGCATTTTCGTTGCAAACTTTTCCCCCGATTGCGATAAGCCCCTCTTCTCTTGGCCCGGGTTCCGTGTCCTCCCATAAGACCGCGCCTTTTCCCTAACCCCTTGAGTCCCTGCCTTGTCACTTTACGAAATCATCCCAATCGTTGATCTTTAGAGATCAATGAATATCGCGCCTTTTCCCCTATCCTTCCTCCGCCCAAATCCTGCATTCATTCACCCTAGAAAATGAATCTCCACCATTGATTCGTTAGATCCGACGGTCGTCATTTACTCTGTCACCCAACCTCCCTCCGGACCCACCTTCCACTTCACAAATCACTCCCCCAATCTTGCGATGACACCTAATCTCCACTTAAACAACTCACCGCGCAGTTTCTCCATCGCACCCGATCCGCACCATCGGATCTCATCCCCCTCATCCGATGGTTTTGGCGACATATCGCATAATTTTTGCACCCAGAGTTTAACACTCCAAATTCGCACGATACTGGCGGTTTTCTAAAAGACAGGTGTCACGTAGTGTGTGGAATCATGTTAAAACGTGTTTAAACCACTTACCATTTATTCGTCACGCGATAACTGCTCGCGGTATTTCCAAACTGCCTTTGCCCATTTTCGCTCCAATATTTAAATTTAAACCTGATTTTTGCAGGTTTTTTCCCACAAAACCCCTTCGCCTGCATTTTCACCTCCTCTGCACTGCTCCGCCAACCTCCTAAGCAGTTTTTCCCAAACTCGCAGTTTTTTTATAACGTAGCTTGTGGTTTTTGCAAGTTTTTGGTGGTGATTTTTAAGGAAAAGGTCCTCATAAAGTTCACAAGGGAACATGGTCAAGGATTGCCTCATCTGAAGCCCAGAAAACACAGAAAAGGAGTCGTAAGGTTGCATTTTACGATTAATCAGTGCTATGCGAGCACTGTTTGTACTATTAAACCCTCAGCGCACCCAAAGGAGACCCTGCACACTACAAAACAAAGGAAATCAGTAAAGTAAACCAAAGGAATAGAGAGTTAAAGGATTAAAGGTTTAAACTAACAGCTTGAAGGTTTATACACAGTGTCAGGGATTAAATACCAAAAAGCTGAAGATTAAGGATTTTAAACCTACAGTTAAGGAAACCAGGAAAGGATAAAAGGTAGGTGACAAAGCCCAAAACAGTCAAAAAAGTCAAGAAAAAGCACAATCAAAGACAAAAATAGGATGGAAGGGCATAATCAAACTTAAAAGTGGAGTCAAAGTCTTAAGCAGTGTTTAAAGCCACACAAATTGACAGATCATCATAAAAAGGCCTCGAATGCCACATCTACAACAGTTGTTACTCCACCAAAAGGACGCCCGCGGTCTACTTAGCTTTTCAAAGACACTATGGCAGCCATCCTTATGACAGAGACTTCATTAAAAAACTGTCAGAACAGCTATTAAGCAGGCGTGGGCTACAGAACCTGAAACCGGGCAGTTCACTTGTCGTAGAGGTCAAACAGAGTACTTCCTACCATGGTTGCTTCAAAGAATACACTTCAGAGTTAAATGTCTGCCTACCAGATATGCATAAAAATAGGAAATACTACCCAAGTGATACAAACAGTTAATGCAACTGTCATTAAGCAGAATGGGAATTCGAGCACTTCTCCCACTCTCTCTTAATTCATATTTATTACCACTTCTACCATACTCTTCGTCTTTCACCTATAAGTATTCAAAGAAAATTCATTGTAATGGTTGGAACATTGTTAATTGCTGAACTGGTATTGAGTTAGAGTTACTGAGTAGTTGTAATATAGTAGTTTAGGAAGAGAATAATTGGATTGTAGAAGTTGTTGGGTTCAGAGTATGTAACTGGTTTTGGACATCAATATACAAGCAGATTCACTAGATCCTGATCTAAATCATTGGTGATGTGTTTCCTCATTGTCTTTGTTTCTTATCTCATGTTTTCCACTCTGTTCATATTTTCTGATAAAGAACACCAAATATAGAGTAGGATATACTGCAAAGTACCCTAACTCTCACTGAAAATATTTATCTTTATGTTTTCTACTAAATGTGTATTTAAGAGTGATATCAATAGAGTATAACTAGTCAAGAAAGTTGGTGATTCCATGTCTTGCTGAGTAGAACTTGAGGTACTGTTCTTGAATGATATTTTCATTGCATGCTAAGTAAAGCCTGAAGCAAGGAAGTCTATGGTTAGCCCGGTCCCTTGTTTAGTTTTAAAACATTTTTTTTGAAGGTTTCCCTTAAAATTATGCCAAAAGAAGGTTTGGTTTAAAGTTCTTACCTGATCTTAGGTTGCTTTTTATGTTTATCTACCATGTTTTTTCCTTTGAGTGTATGTCAAAAGAAGGCTAGGTTAAAATTCCTTACCTGATCTTAGATTGCCCTTTTTTGTATTTAATGTTTTTGTTCCTAAGAGTATGCCAAAATTAGGTTAGGTTAAAAGTCCTTGCTTGATCTTAGGTTGCCTTTGTTTTCTTACATGTTGCTTCTTTCATTTCACTCCTTGATGTTCCCTACCACAAACTTAACTTAAAAGATCTTCTGATATAGATGACTTGCCCTTTGAAAACTCTTGGATAGTTGATATCTGAGTAAACCCTTTTATGACTCCATAGCCCAATGGTTTAGCACTCTCTGATCTATCTTCCCATGCCGAAATACCCTTTTACTTATTTCCTTCTTTACTTCACATGACCTTCTAAGTTAATGAGTCCCAACCAAAACAAAACAAACAACCTCTTGAACTTCATAACTAGCCTAAAAACATAACTAAGCATAAAGAAATATCTTCAAAATCAATACTTACATAGAGAGATCCCTCTCTGAATCCAGGAGAGCTAGATCCTAGGATTCCAAAGTGGTTCTGATGTTTTCTTGTCATTTGGTATTCCAGTCTGCCAAATCACCAGGACCCCAACACAAGACATTAAAATCACATGTTCACCTCCCATATCCATTATGTGTGATAATACAAGTGCCATCAGTATCTCAAAGAATCCTGTTATGCATTCCAAGACCAAGCACATCCCTATCAAGTATCACTTCTTACATGAACAGGTGCTTGAAAAAAAGGTGATATTGGAGTATGTACCCTCCAAAGAACAAGTTTCTGATATATTTACTAAACCTCTTCCCAGGGAAGCCTTCGAATATCTCAGAAAAAAGCTGGGAATTGTCTCTGCCGCTCAGAAGATCAGATCTTCTTAAATTCATAAGAGTAAATTGGAAACACGAATTTCATAAAGGACAGTCGTGTATATACACGAGCTTATGTAGATAAAACCGCGTATGGGTTTTTTCTGGCACAATTTTCTAGGTCAACCTCTGCAGAACTGTTGCGGTGCTATTGGGTATCTCTGGTGATGTTCCAGTTCTTACATTTTTGTTTTCTCTAATATATTTTTGATGAAGATGCCTTGATGATTTGCTATTGAAAGTGTTCAGGGTGCACAAGCTAAGGGGGAGCACTTTTCCTGTGGGAAAGGATGCATTGTTGGCATTCTAAGTGTTTGCTATGGTCTGATCTCATGATTGAGATTCATTGGTCTTGTTTATAAAAAGTCATATCTGTAATTTGATGAAAAGGTCATGTTGAGACCTATGATGTAAAATTGTTATATTCAGTCATGTAAGGACTTGGTCAAATTTTTAAACCCACTTAGTTGGGTAGTTGAGTCAAAAATTTTAAACCCACTTGGTTGGGTAGTTCAGTCAAATATGTAATTCCACTTGGTTGGATCATTGATGTAAGTATGAGTGCTTGGTGATAGGAATAGTCATACTTGGTTAAGTTATAGATTCATGTACTTCATTGAAAATTCTGTCTAAAGATTCAATATGAACTGAGGGGGAGCATGGTAAATTCAGTGCACTTCAGATCTATAGAGCTCATATTTGTACAAGGGAAGAGAAACCTTGTTTTAGTTTTGATCTGCCCTTTTCCCTTGATGTCAAAGGGGGAGAGTATCATAGTGTTTGAATAATGGTTGTGATTAATGTATCTATCCATTGTGGTGATCAAAACACCATCGTGGTTGCCGTCAAGTCCAAAGGGGGAGATTGTTGGCAATATGATGTAATGTGTTGTCCTTGATGGAAACCTACTTGATGAAGTTGTCCTTGATGGAAACCTACTTGATGAGTTGCCTATGATAAGCAACCTATGTGTTAAATATTTAAGAATGATGTATCTACAGATCAGTTCATATGTGACAGGGAAAAGAATTCCAGTATGTGCTAGAGAAATGTTATTTTAATATGTCACAATGTATACGCGGGTTTGTAAAGGAAAAGTCTTGTATGCATGCACATATGTACATTCCAAGTCGTGTATGCATATTTTTGCTCCAAAATTATAATACCAAGGGGCATTACCATGGTATTGGCACACAATATTGAGCGTTGTATTGTCTATTTGATTCCGTCCAAGAATACTATCAACAGTTGAGTGGTTTTGACTCATGGTATTGGTAAAAGCTAAATCTATTTAAGGAGAAGAAGATCATAGTGCAAAGTGTGCATGTGTAAGGGTTGTTGATGAATAAATTTCTCTAAGGAATATATGCATGGATGAACTCTGTTCTTAATTGATAGATCTGAATCTATGATGCACCCATGGATATGATGATGGTTCAAGATCTCTAGATCTGATGATGATGAATTTCTAGAATGACCTACTAAAGGAATGATGAAGAACTGGCGCAAGTCTGCTGAAGAAAATGAAGAAATCTGGGTGAGTTTTATAGATCTGGTCTATTTTGCAAAATTCACATTTACATATCTACACGCTAGTTGGTCTCAATGAAAGCGCGTATATACGCAGGTTAGTATCAGCAAAAGCACGTATGGAATCTAAGGTCAGTCCTAAATTAGTTGCAGATATATACGCGGGTTAGTATCAGCAAAAGCATGTATGGAATCTAAGGTCAGTCCTGAATTAGTTGCAGATATATACGCAGGTTTGTCTCTGTGAAAGCGCGCATATACACGGGTTCAGTGAAGTAAAAGCGAGTATGGAATCTAGGGTTTTGCTGAAGTGTGCAGAAGGAAATATCTGATATTTTTTGTTGTATAACGGTTGTCTATCAGTGATGTCTTCATACAGATCTGAGTTGTTTACTGATTATCCTGCTAGTTTATCATGATTAAAGATCAGTGGTTGGTTGGTTGATTGGTTGATGATTCAATGAATGAATTGAATGGGTTATAAGTTTTAGTTTGATGTATGTTCTTTGAGCTTAAATATGTGGGGTGGGTCCAGTCTGAAAATCTTATGAAAAGAGGCCTACAAGGTGTGTTGTGTGGAATTTGTTGGATCCAGTATGAAAATTGACCATGGTGGAGTTGAGGGTCGAAGCCTTCAGTGAGGGGGTTGTAGCTCCCTTCCAGGAGTGGTTGGTAAATGAGATCGTGGGGTTGAAGCTCCCTTGCAGTAGTAGCTAGAGAACGAGAGAAGGTTGCAGCCTTCTGCAGGTGGGTGCCTACGTGTTGGTATGAGTTTGCACCAGTACATGACTGTAAGTAGTTTTCTTTATAATAAATATTGAATATAGAGACAACAGCAGCGGTGGTTTTCTCCTGAATTCGGTTTCCACCTTAAATCCTGGTGTTCATGTGTGTTTCTTATGTGTGATGATTTATATAGTTCTTACTACACATGCTTATTGCTTACTAAACATCTGATGAATGAATGATGCATTGATCTAAGTAAAGAATTATATGCATAATAAGATCTCTGGTAATACACAAGTTTTCTTAAGGATATCCACGTGTATACGCGAGTTGGGTTCATTAAAGTCGCGTATGGAATTTAGTAAGGAAAAATTAAAAGTTTTCAGTAAGCTCTAAATACTAATTCACCCCCCCTCTCAGTATTTTTCCAAACACGTCAGGATAATTTGTTTGGGAAAAATCCTTTTTCCTTTATTAAAGTGCTTTGATGTATTTTGCATCTCAATTTGTGTTGAGTGGATTTTAGGAGCCATATGTCTTTCATTATGATATTGTGATTGAGATATTGCGATTTTATTAAGTGTCTTTAAGGCTAAAATTCAAGGTTTTTAACCCCTTTGATTCCTATTTATATTTTAATTCATCAGTTAACGGTCTTAGTTGTTTTACTCTAAAAAATTTTCTAAAAGGGTCCCCAATATTTTTCTGAGGTAACTATGCTAAAATAATGGGTGTTGTTGAATAACACAAAAACATCGGTATAAAGTGAGCATTCTTTCTCAATTTGTCCACCACTACCATAATGGAGTCATGCCACTTCGTGGTCTTTGGTAATACAGTTATAAAATCTAGTGTGATTGTTTCCCATTTCCACTCCGGAATGGGAAGGGGGTTAACAAACCTGCAAGGTGATGGTGCTCAGCCTTTACCTGCTGACATTCCAAGAATTTCGATAGATATTATGTGATATATTTACGCATTCCTGGCCAAAAATATTATTTCTTCAAATCGAAACAATTTCTAATATCTTGGATGAGATGCATAAGGACTATAGTGATGCTCATCTAGTAATAATTATTTGATTGATGCTTTCTTAGGAACATAAATCCTTCCTTTGAAGGTCAATTGGTCCTAATCATTAATTTCATACTCATTACTGTTGGTGGGTGGTATGCTACAGGTTCGAGTTCAAGATGTCAAGCGAGCCTAAGTTAGTGATCCACATCCTGAGCCACAACCTTAGTTGATTGAGTTTTTTCTGAGTTAGAACTTCCTGATTTGGGATTGTTCAAGGAACTTCTGTGATAGTTCCAAAGTTTGTGGTCATCTTAAAACCACATTTTTTTTTCTTCTGAGAACTGCTATGTAGGTTCCAGAATTAGTGTTGGTTGAGACATTGAGTTCTCCCATTTTTGGTTTGTGGTCATCCTTGAAAACCATTTCCGAGCGACATTTAGCTCTTGGCTGAGATGCATTTCTGCATTTCTAGCTCTCATTATTGGACATTGGTATATCCCTTCGGATTAAGGGGGGAATGCTAGACAACTAATCCTTGGGTTAGTTTGTGTTAGGTAACATCTTATTAGAGTCCAAGAAAATTGGGGAATTGATTCAACATTTTCTTGATGTATTTATATGTGTACACATTGTACATCATTGATTGAAACATTTATTAATATATTTTTTACTTTGCTTCCAGTTTGTGTGTTATGTGTCTTTCAATTACCCTCCCCATTTTTTTAACTCTTGCCTGAGATACCATAGATGCTACTATTTTGGGTCTTCATGAGCAGCCTCCACCAGTGGCCCCGATACATCAAATTCAAGGCAGTGAAATTGTATTTTGTACACATGTTGTACCTTTCTAGTTAATTCATCAAACACACGATTTCATTTTCCCTACAAGTGTTTAATATAGAAATCGAAGATGCTTAGAAAGGTAGTCCATCTAGCTCGTTAAGCATTCAATGTGGGCTAACTAAAGAAGTTGGTCAAACTACTGTGATCTGTTAACAGTAGAAATTTTTTCCCCAACAAATAATGACGCCACATTTTTAATAGATTACTGATGTAAATTCTAAATCTTAATTCGAGTACTTATGTTTGTGCTCCTTCAGCTTGCGGGACTCATGTTCCACTACCTTATCTTCTTGCATCAAAACTCCTCCCACTCCTTCTTGACTTGCATCAGTACAAACCACAAACTCCTTTTTTGGATCCGTCACCTTCAAAATTGGGGTTGAAGTTAATATTTTCTTTAACTTTTAAAATCTTTGTTGGAATTTTGCTGTCCATCGAAAATCCCTTCCCTTATTTTGTAAAGAAATTATGGGATACACAATTTTAGAGAAGGTCTTGATAAAACAACGATAGTAACCTGTCAAGCCCATGAATAACCTTATATTAGCAATGTTCGTAGGAACAGTCCATTCCATAATTTTCTGAATCTTTTTAGGGTCCACGGCTATTCCTTAAACTGATATTACATGCCCCAAATACTTGATTCGGTCCTTGAAAAAGTAACACTTGTTGTATTTTGTGTACAACTCATTTTCCCTTAAGGTTTGTAACAATATTTTGAGGTGTTTTTCATCTTAATCCAGATTTTTAGAATAGATCATAATATCATCAATAAATATGAGTTCAAAATTGTCTAAGTAAGGCTGAAATATTTCATTCATCATACTCATAAATGTTGCAGGAGAATTGGGAAGGCCAAATGGCAATACCACAAACTCGTAGTGACCATAACGAGTCCAAAAATCAGATTTTCAAATATCTTTTTCCTTGATCTAGATTTGATGATATCTTGATCTCAGATCAACTTTCTGAAAACACTTGCTCCACAAACTTGATCAAACAGAGCATCAATTCGTGGAAACAAGTATTTTTTTTTTAAAGTTAGTTTATTCAACTGATGGTAGTCGATACATTACCTCATGGTTCCATATATCTTCCACACAAATAATATCGGGGCTCCCCAAGAGAAACGCTCGGGCGAATATATCATTTCTCAAGTAGCTCCGGTAGTTGCATTTTGAGTTCTGTCAATTCAGGGACACTCATCTGGTAGGGAGCCCTTGATATAAGGGTTTCTCCTAGGATTAGTCCAATTTTAAATTAAATGTACCTGTTGGGTGGAAATTCAGGAATCGACTCTCGAAATACATCAGCAAAATCTTGGATAATATGCAAGTTTTCAAGTGCGTCTATTTTGTCTTTCGAATTCATATATCTGACCTGCACAGGATAAATTTGGCAACCCTTTCAGATACACTTCCCTAATTTATTGTTTGTGATAGGTCGTAATTTGATGTCTTTATTTATACCTTGTAGCTTTTGCCTCACACCTTCACTGGTGAGAAATCCGACAGTCTTTTCCTTGTAGTCCACCATAGAAAAATGTTTTTCCAATCATTCCATTCCAATAAATACATCGTATGAACCCAAAGGAAGTATATTAATATTCACATGAATCTTTTGTCTCGACACTTCAATTGAAAATTTTTATTTTTTTGCAATTACCCGTCGCTTGGCTCCAATAGCCAATTGAACCAACCAAGGTTTTTGGAATTTGATGCTAGGTAGCTAGAAAATTTATATAACTTTTGGGTTGATATAAATTAAACTAGCGCCAGGGTCAATAAAAATAGAAACGGGATGGTTATTAATCTTACCTTCGCACTCTATCATTGAAGGCTAGTACTCTTCCTGTCAGTCTTCCAATGCCATGTTAATTCGAGGTATACTACTTGCTGCATCTCCCACAGTGGAAGCTTCTTACACATTAGATGCCTATTCAACTCTTGCTTTGTGTGGACATTTTTGGTAATAATGTGCTTCGCCAAAACCCTAGCACTGTAAAGGGGGTTTGGTCACTTGCCTAGGTTCTGCTTTGATGGTTACTTCTAGTGCTCTATCTCCTGGCTGCCACTTCACCTTGGACTATGATTTCTCCAACCCATGATTTACTGAACTCCTCTGTTCATTTTTATGGGCTGACTTAAAATTTATGAAATTTTGGGAGCTCCTTGGTGCTTTCTTCTCATTCCAGCTTTTGCCAAAATGCCACGACTTGGTTTGTTGATAGCACATATGTGCCTTCTTATTTGCCTCATCCATTGTTTTATGGTTGTCAAACTCAATCCTTTCTTTCATAAAGGTGGGTAAACTACTTAAGAA